>JAGDQO010001414.1:0-600000 GCA_018342035.1 Solanum appendiculatum
CACTCAAGCCTCAATGCAGCTATTTTTGTCTTCTTTTTTCAAATTGACATTTGGAGTATGTTACACTTGTTTTAGGCTATTTGTGGAGGTGTCAAGTGATTTGCGTGGAAAGTTAGTGTGACACCGTTTATTAGCATAGAACGTGACCCTGAAGTCAGCTCGACATGAAGAACAGGATCTAAGTCAGTTTGGTGTCTCCAAATCTGTAATGTACGTTATGTTTAAATTGTTCTCTCTTTACTTTTACTTGTCCACTAAAGATTTTACACTCACTTTAAAAAATTAAGATATTTGTGTATAGCTTTAGTGAATTTGGAAAATGAGTCATTAATGTTAAGATTAAAATCGAATTTTCTTTATATACTAAAATGAAGGGTTGAATTTTTTTTTAAAAACATAAATAAAAATAAAATTTTATTTTTAATATAATGATCAAGTAAAAATGAAGGAGAAACTAATAAATTAGCACACGAGACTACGAGAGGAAGTAAGTGTATGACATGTGTACAGAAATCACACCCTAACGAGAACTTCGAAAAGTGCCCACGCATTTGGCTGACTAAAGGAAGATGCTTGCTTTCTTTTTTAGTTGTAGCTTTTTCCCCACTATCTTATTACTTCTTCCGTCATATTTTATGTCATGTAATTTAACTAGACACAAAATTTAAGAAATATGAGAAAATAATACTTTAAAATTATCATTAAAAGGAGTACATGTTATGGACTTTTTGATACAACTGATACTCAACATGGCTAAAATATTGATAATGTCGTTAAATATTTACTAAATAAAAAATTTGTTAAAACTAACAAAAACAGAAAAATATGTCATAAGAATTGCAACAGAGGAAGTATCAATTATAACCACTATATGATTTTGCTGTTGACAGACTATATATGTCCATCTAGAATAAAATGGGACACACGATCACTTTTAATACATTATACATAACCAATCTACAATGCTTTCTGATCATCTTTGAAATTTAAATATTATTTGTTCTGTATTAACATCTGTCATGCGTACGTAATGCACTATTGTTTGTTCAAATTTGATTTTCGAGTAAGAATAATTAATATAATAACCTATAAAGTTAAAGATAAGGTATATTTTATCACAATTATAACACTAAACTGAGTATGTTATTGTTGAGTAACTATTGCACCTAAGAAATGTTACTTTCTGCTGCCCATTAGCTAGTGGCTAAAGGTAAATTTATTTGTTCTTATGATGTGTGTAATTGTTTTTTCTCCTTATTATTAAATTCGAAGTAATTAAGCAAATTCTCTATTTTAGAGCTTGCCTCATTATTAAGATAAAAGGGCCTTTTAACATATATTATATTATGTTATATTAAAATATAAGTAGATGTATAGCTTGAGAGGCTGTAAACAGATCGTACATGTGACATTATCATTAATACTGGTGTAAACTGCAAAGTTCACCTGATGAAAAGTGATATATACTATGTGTCCAATATGATTCTTGATGGACACAATCTGAACTTTACACTAAAGTATCACTAATAAATTATAATAACTTTTACGGTAATAAATATGCATATTGTAAAAGTTTCTATATGGGTAAAGAGAAGAAAAAAAATTGAAGAAGGAAAGAAAAGAATAAAAGAATGAAGAAGAGTAAAACTGGGTTAGAACCATTTTACTCCATTCATATTTGACCAAATTCATTTTATTCATATTTATATGGATGGATTACAATTCAATCAATTTTAGCTCAATCCACCTAAATCTGATTCAATCTTCTCATTTGCCACCTCTAGGTGAAGCATATACTCCCTCCATCTCAAAATAATTATAGTTTTAGCTTATTTATGTGATATAATACATAAACGTGACTTTTAACTTGGCCGCAGCCGGTATTTTTGCCCTTCAACTTTAAGTGTGCACAAGTAGGCACTTTAATTTGTATAAAATTAAATTAATAGAGACATGTGTCCTTTGTGGTGTCTTATATGGCAACTTGTATCCTTCATGAAATTTTACGCATATAATGTCACGTAGGGCGCATATGTCTCCTTATTCAATTTTATACAAGTTTAAGTACCTACTTGTACACACCCAAAGTTGAAGAGCATAGATGACAGTTGAAGGTTGAAGCAAAGTTAAATGACATATTTATGTATTATGCCTATTTATGCCATTAAGAAAAATATATTTCACTAAGTTGAGAATTGAGCACTATAAAAAAGAAATAGCACGTTAATACAAGGATATGACTGAAAACAATCATTATTTTTTTTCTTGAATTTTTAGAATGACACTTATTTTGCAATAATATTGTTTTTATAACAACACACTTATTTTGAGACGGAAGTATAGATTAACAATTATATTGATTAGTCGTTATCTTTAATTAAATACAGGCTGGTCCATGTTATCTTGGCTTCTTTAAATAATTTGGACCACTATTTCTATCAACCAAATAACTATCTCCTTCACACTTCTCTCCGACTTAAAAATAAAATTTCAAAAGATCCCATTATTCCTTTTTTTCTATTCCAACGTTCTTTCCCTCATCTTTTTTCCAAAAAAACTTATATATATTACCATAATTAGACCTTATTTTTTCCTAATGAAGTAATTAAGCAATTTCTCTCTTCAATTTTGTCTCAAAATAAATATTTATTAGTTATGGGATTTTACATGAAATATGTACAATCCTTAGCTTCTGTATGGATAGTTATGTTATTATTAGGTCTCTTATGTTGTTGTCTTAGCAGCAAGCCTCGTTCTCAAGGTGATAAAAGTAGTGGCAATGGTGGTTGCACTTGTGATGGTGGATATGGTGGTGGTGTGTAGCAAACGATTGTTATACAATACTTTTAGCTTAATAGTTTGTTAGGTTTTGGTTAGTGATTATTGTATAGTGAATTGGTTCTTGATTTGTTGATTAATATACTTTTATTAATTGTTAATTTCTTACTTAATATCATTTGTGCCTTTATTGTTCTTTCGATGAATATTGAATATATGTGGGTGGGACTGTACGTAACGCTTCCCCAATTCATTTGGAGGTCCTCATAAAGTTTTTTCAGAAAATTTTTTTGGGTGCTCCGAGGCGCCAGATCCAAGGGCTAATACACACGAAAAACCAAGAAAGCCGCGTAATTTCTAAAAGTTGGCTTGTAAATGCGAAATTCTGCCTGGAAAAAAATGGTGGGATTGTACGTAAAGCTTCCCCAACTCATTATGGAGGTCCTCATAAGTTTTTTTAGAAATTTTTTTAATGCTCCGGGGCGCCAGATCCATGGGCTAATACACACGAAAAACTAAGAAAGTCGTGTAATTCCTAAAAGGTCCCACCATTTTTAGGCATATTTTCGTGTGTATTAGCCCTAAAAGTCGTGTAATTCCTAAAAACTTTATGAGGACCTCCATAATGAATTGGGGATGCGTTACGAACAGTCCCACCATTTTTTCAGGCATATGTTCGCATTTACAAGCCAACTTTTAGGAAATACGTGACTTTCTTATTTTTTTCTTGTGTATTATCCCATGCATCTGGCGCCTCGGAACACCCAACATTTTTTTCTAAAAAAACTTTATGAGAACCTCCATAATGAGTTGGGGAAGCGTTACGTAAAATCCCACCATTTATTTCAGGCATATTTTCGCATTTACAAGCCAACTTATAGGAATTACACACCTTTCTTGGTTTTTCGTGTGTATTAGCCCATGGATCTGGCGCCTCGGAGCACCCAAAAAAAAATTCTGAAAAAAGTTTATGTGGACCTACGTAATGAGTTGGGGCAGCGTTACGTACAGTCCCACAAATTTTTTCAAGCATATTTTTGCATTTACAAGCCAACTTTTAGAAATTACGTAACATTCTAAATATTTTGGTGATATGGCTTTCGGACGATTTCTTTGTGAAACCTTTATGGAACCCTTTGTAAGGAGTTGGAGGAGCAATACTTACAGTCTCACCATTTTCGGAGTCCTTTTTGGGTATTTAGGGGGCAATTTATAGGAATTAGGTGATTTTCTCAATTTTTCGTGTGTGTTAGCCCATGAATATTTTGATGATATGACTTCCGGACAATTTCTTTGTGAAACCTTTATGGAACCCTCCGCAGGGAGTTGGGGGAGTAGTACTTATAGTCTTACCATTTTCAGAGTCCATTTTGTGCATTTAGAGGGCAATTTACAAGAATTGAGCGATTTTCTCAATTTTTTTTGTATGTGTTAGCCTATGAATATTTTGGTGATATGGCTTTCAGATGATTTCTTTGCGAAACCTTTACGCAACTCTCCGAAAGGAGTTGGGGGAGAAGTACGTATAGTATCATCATTTTTAGAGTCCATTTTGGAGGGTCAATTTAAAGAAAATAGTCAATTTTCTCAATTTTTCGTGTGTGTTGGCATATGAACATTTTGGTGATACGGATTCAAGACAATTTCTTTGTGAAATCTTTGTGGAACCCTCCGTAGCAGTACGTACAGTCTTACCATTTTCAAAGTTCATTTTGAAAATTTAAGGGCGAATTTACAAGAATTAGGCGATTTTATCAGTTTTTTGTCTGTGTTAACCCATGAATATTTTGGTGATATAGCTTCCGGAAGATTTCTTTGTAAAACCTTTATGGAACCCTCCGTAGGGAGTTGGGGGAGCAGTATGTACAGCCTCACAGTTTTCAGAGTCCATTTTGGGCATTTAGGGGACAATTTACAAGAATTAAGTAATTTTTTCAGTTTTTTGTGTGTTAGTCCATTAATATTTTGGTGATATGGCTTCCGGACGATTTCTTTGTGAAACCTCTATGGAACCCTCCGTAGGGATTTGGGAGAGAAGTACGTACAATATTACCATTTTTAGACTCCATTTTGGATATTTATGGGCCAATTTACATGAATTAGATAATTTTCTCAATTTTTTGTGTGTGTTAGCCTATGAATATTTTGATGATACGACTTTCAGAAGATTTCTTTGTGAAACCTTTATGGAACCCTCCATAGAGAGTTGTGGGAGCAGTACGTACAATCTCACCATTTTCGGAGTCCATTTTGGACATTTAAGGGGCAATTTAAAGTAATTAGGCGAATTTCTTAATTTTTCGTGTATGTTAGCCCATGAATTTTTCGTGTATGTTAGTCCATTTTGGGCATTTAGGGTGTAATTTACAGGAATTAGGCAATTTTCTCAATTTTTCGTGTGTGTTAGCCCTTGAATATTTTGGTGATATGGCTTACGAACGATTTCTTTGTGAAATCTTTATGGAACCCTCCGTAGGGAGTTGGGGTAGCAGTACGTACAATCTCACCATTTTCAGAGTCTATTTTTGATATTTAGGGGCAATTTACATGGATTAGGTGATTTTCTCAATTTTTCGTGTGTGTTAGCCTATTAATATTTTGGTGATATGACTTTCGGATGATTTCTTTGTGAAACCTTTATAGAACCCTCCTTAGGGAGTTTGGGGAGCAGTAGGAACAGTCTCACCATTTTCAAGATTCATTTTGGGCATTTAGGGGGTAATTTACAGGAATTAGGTGATCTTCTAAATTTTTTGTGTGTATTAGCCCATGAATATTTTGGTGATATGGCTTCCGGATTATTTCTTTGTGAAATATTTACAGAATCCTTCGTAGGGAGTTGGGGGAGAATTACGTACAATATCACTATTTTTAGAGTCCATTTTGATTATTTAGGGGTCAATTTACAAGAATTAGGCAATTTTCACTATTTTCCGTTTGTGTTAGCCCATATATATTTTGGAGACATGGCTTCTGTACGATTTCTTTGTGAAACCTTTATGAAACCCTCTGTATATAGTTGGGGGAGTAGTACGTATAGTCTCGCTATTTTCAGAGTCCATTTTGGGCATTTAGGAGGCAATTTAAAGGAATTAGGCGATTTTCTCAGGTTTTTATGTGTGTTAGTTCATAAATATTTTGGTGATATGGCTTCCAGATGATTTCTCTACGAAACATTTACGGAACCCTCCGTAGGAAGTTGGGGGAGAAGTATGTACAGTGTAACTATTTATATAGTCCATTTTGGGTATTTAGGGGCCAATTTATAAGAATTAGGCAATTTTCTTAATTTTTCGTGTGTGTTAGGTTATGAATATTTTGGTGATACGGCTTCCAGACGATTTCTTTGGGAAATCGTTATGAAATCCTTCGTAGGGAGTAGGAGGAGTTGTACGTACAGTCTCACCATTTTCAGAGTCTATTTTGGGCATTTAGGGGCAAGAACTACGTACATAATCACCATTTTTATAGTCTATTTTGGGTATTTAGGGGCCAATTTACAGGAATTAGGTAATTTTCTCATTTTTTTCGTATGTGAACCTATGAATAGTTTGGTGATATAGCTTCCAGACGATTTCTTTGTGAAATATTTATGGAACCTTTCGTATGGCGTTGGGGGATCAGTACGTACAGTCTCACAATTTCTAGTGTTCATTTTGGGCATTTAGGGACCAATTTGCAGGAAATAGACGATTTTCTCAATTTTTTGTGTGTGTAGCTCATTAATATTTTGGTGATGTGGCTTTGGGACGATTTCTTTGCGAAACTTTTATGGATCTTGCCGTAGGAAGTTGGGGCAGTATGTACAGTCCCACCATTTTAAGAGTCCAATTTGGGTATTTTGGGTCCAATTTACAGGAATTAGGCGATTTTCTTGAATTTTTATGTGTGTTAGTCTATGAATATTTTGGTGATATGGCTTCCAGATGATTTCTTTGTGAAATATTTATGTAACCCTCCGTAAGGAGTTTGGGGAGCAGTACGTACAGTCTCACCATTTTCAGAGTCCATTTTGGGCATTAAGGGCTAATTTACAGGAATTAGGTGACTTTCTTAGTTTTTTGGGTGTGTTAGCTCATGAATATTTTGGTGATATAGTTTCTAGACGATTTTTGTATGAAACCTTGATGAACCCTCAGTAGAGATTTGGGGGAGCAGTACGCATAGTGTCACCATTTTCAGAGTTTATTTTGGGCATTTAGGGGGGAATTTATAGTAATTAGGCGATTTTCTCAATTTTTGTATGTGTGTTAGCCCATGAATGTTTTGGTGATATGGCTTTCAAATAATTTTTTGTTAAACCTTTATGGAATCCTCCTTAGGGAGTTGGGGGAGTAGTACGTACAGTCTTACAATTTTCAGAGTCCATTTTGGGCTTTTAAGGGGTAATTTACATTAATTAGGTGATTTTCTTCATTTTTTGTGTGTTAGCCCATGAATATTTTGGTGATATGGCTTCCGAATGATTTTCTTGCGAAACCTTAACGGAATCCATCATAGTGACTTGGGTGAGAAGTACGTACTGTATCAGCATTTTTATAGTCCATTTTTGATATTTAGGGGCCACCTTACAGGAATTAGGCAATTTTCTCAATTTTTCGTGTGTGTTAGCCTATGAATATTTTAGGAATATTGCTTTCGAATGATTTTTTTTGCGAAACCACCCTCTATAGGGAGTTGGGAGAGCAGTACATACAGTCTCACCATTTTTAGAGTCTAATTTTGGCCTTTAGGGGTAATTTACAAGAATTAGGCGATTTTCTCAATTTTTTTTGTGTGTTAGCCCATGAATATATTAGTGATATGACTTCCAGATGATTTCTTTGTGAAACCTTTATGAAACCCTCTATAAGGAGTTGGGGGAGCCGTACATAGAGTCTCACCATATTCGAAGTTCATTTTGGATATTTAAGGAGCAATTTATAGAAATTAGGCGATTTTTTCACTTTTTTGTGTGTGTAGCCCATGAATATTTTGGTGATATGGCTTCCGAACGATTTCTTTGTGAAACCTTTATGAAACCCTATGAAGGGAGTAGGGGGAATAGTATGTACAATATTACCATTTTCAGAGTCTATTTTGGGCATTTAAGGGGTAATTTACAGGAATTAGGCGATTTTTTTCAGTTTTTTGTGTGTGTTAGCCCATGAATATTTTTATGATATGGCTTCCGAACGATTTCTTTGTGAAACCTTTACGGAACCCTCAATTGGGAATTGGGGGAGAAGTACATAGAATATCACCATTTTTAGAGTCCATTTTTGGTATTTAAGGGATATTTTACAGGAATTATGCGATTTTCTCAATTTTTTCATATGTGTTAACCCATGAATATTTTAGTGATATGACTTCAGATGATTTCTTTCTGAAACCTTTGTGGAACCCTCCGTAGGGAGTTTAGGGAGCAGTACGAACAGTGTTACCATTTTCAGAATCCATTTTGGACATTTAGGGGGCATTTTACAGGAATTAGGCGATTTTCGCAGTTTTTTTATGTGTGTTAGACATGAATATTTTGGTGATATGGCTTTCGGATGATTTCTTTGCGAAACCTTTATGGAAACCTCCGTAGGGAGTTGGGGGAAAAGTACGTACAGTATCACCATTTTTGGTATTTAGGGGCCAATTTACGGGAATTTGGTAATCTTCTCAATTTTTCATGTGAGTTAGCCTATGAATATTTTGGTGATACGCTTCCAGATGATTTATTTGTGAAATATTTAGGGAACCCTTAGTAGGGAATTGGAGGAGCAGTACGTACAGTCTCACTATTTGCAGAGTCCATTTTGGGCATCTAGGGGCCAATTTATAAGAATTATGCGATTTTCTAAGTTTTGTGTGTGTGTTAGCCCATGAATATTTTGGTGATGTGGCTTCTGGACAATTTCTTTGTGAAACCATTATGGAACCCTCTGTAGGGAGTTAGGGAAGTAGTACGTATAGTCTCATCATTTTCAGAGTCCATTTTGGACATTTAGGAGGCTATTTACTAGAATTAGGCGATTTTCTTAGTTTTTTGTGTGTGTTAGCCCATGGATATTTTGGTGATATGACTTTCGAATGATTTCTTTGCAAACCATTTACGGAACCCTCTGTAGGGAGTTGAGGGAGAAGTAAATACAGTATCACTATTTTTAGAATCCATTTTGGGTATTTAGGGGCCAATTTACAAAAATTAGGAACTTTTCTCAATTTTTCGTGTGTGTTAGCCTATGAATATTTTGGCGATACAACTTTCAAATGATTTCTTTGTGAAACCTTTATGGAACCCTCCGTAGGGAGTTGGGGAGCAGTGTGTATAATCTTACCATTTTCGGAGTCCATTTTGGGCATTTACAGGGTAATTTAAAGGAATTAGGTGATTTTCTCAATTTTTCGTGTGTAATGCCTATGAATATTTTTTTGATATGGCTTCCGGATGATTTTTTTGTGAAACCCTTATGGAACCCTCTGTAGGGAGTTGGGGAAGCAGTACGTACATTTTCATCATTTTTAGAGTTCATTTTGGGCATTAAAGGGGCAATTTACAGAAATTAGGTGATTTTCTCAATTTTTTGTTTGCGTTAGCCTATGAATATTTTGGTGATATGTCTTCTGAATGATTTCTTTGCGAAACCTTTACGAAACCCTTTGTAAGGAGTTGGAGGAGCAGTACGTACAGTCTCACCATTTTCAGAGCCATTTTGGGTATTTAGGGGGCAATTTACAGGAATTAAGCGATTTTCTCAATTTTTCGTGTGTGTTAGGCCATGAATATTTAGGTGATATGGCTTTTGGACTATTTATTTGTGAAACCTTTATGGAGCCACCCGTAGGGAGTTGAGGGAACAGTACGTACAGTCTCACCATTTTCAGAGTTTATTTGTGCATTTAGGGGGCAATTTACAGGAATTAGGCGATTTTCTCAAATTTTTATGTGTGTTAGCCAATGAATATTTTGGTGATATGGCTTCCGAATGATTTCACTGCGAAACCTTTACGGAACCCTCTGTTGGGAGTTGGGGGAGCAGTACGTACAGTCTCACCATTTTCAAAGTCCATTTTGGGCATTTAAGGGGCAATTTACAAAAATTAGGCGATTTTTAAAGTTTTTTTTGTGGGTTAGCCCATGGATATTTTGGTAATATGACTTCCTGACGATTTCTTCGTGAAATTTTTATGGAACCCTCCGTAGGGAGTTGGGGGAGCAGTACGTACAGTCTCACAATTTTCAGAGTCCATTTTAGGCATTTAAGAGCCAATTTACAGGAATTAGACGATTTTCTCAGTTTTTTGTGTGTATTAGCCTTTGAATATTTTGGTGATATGGCTATCGGATGATTTCTTGGTGAAACATTTATGGAACCCTCCTTAGAGAGTTGGGGGAGCAGTACGTACAGTCTCACCATTTTCAGAGTCTATTTTTGACATTTTGGGGGTAATTTACAGGAATTAGGTGATTTTCTCAGTTTTTTGTGTGTGTTAGCTCATGAATATTTTTGTGATATGACTTTCAGACGATTTCTTTGCAAAACCATTACGGAACCTTCCATAGGAAGTTAGGGGAGAAGTACATACAATATCACCATTTTTAGAGTCTATTCAGGGTATTTAGGAGCCAATTTAAAGAAATTAGAATATTTTCTCAATTTTTCAAGTGTGTTAGCCATGGATCTAGCGCCTCGGAGCACCCAAAACTTTTTCTCAAAAAGCTTTATGAGGACCTCCATAATGAGTAGAGGAAGCGATACGTACAATTCCACCTTTTCTTTCAGCCATATTTTCGCATTTACAAGCTAACTTTAGGAATTACGCGACTTTCTTGGTTTATGTTACTATTAGCCCATGCGTCTGGCGCCTCAGAGAACCCAAAATGTTTTTAGGAAAAACTTTCTGAGGACCTTCGTAATGAGTTAGGAAAGCGCTACGTACAGTCCCACTATTTTTAAGGCGTATTTTCGTATTTACAAGAAAACTTTTAGAAATTACGTGACTTTCTTGATTTTTCGTGTGTATTAGCCCATGAATCTGGCGCCTCGAAGCATCCAAAGATTTTTTCTAAAAAAAATTATGAGCACCTTCATAATGAGTTGGGGAAGCATTACGTACGGTCCAACTTTTTTCAGGCATATTTTCACATTTACCAACCAACTTTAAAGAATTACGCGACTTTCTTGGTTTTTCATGTGTATTAGCCCATGGACCTGGAGTGTCGGAGCACCCAAATTTTTTTTCTAAAAAAACATTATGAGGACCTATGTAATGAGTTGGGGAAGCATTACGTACAGTCCCATCATTTTTTCAGACATATTTTCGCATTTTCAAGCCAACTTTTAGGAATTACACGATTTTCTTGGTTTTTCATATGTTTTAGCTCATGGAACTAGCGCTTCGGAGCAGCCAAAAGTTTTTTGAAAAAATTTATGAGGACCTTTGAAATGAGTTGGGGAAGCATTACGTACAGTCCCATCATTTTTTTCAGGCATATTTTCACATTTACAAATTTTTTTTTAGGAATAACGTGACTTTCTTGGTTTTTCGTGTGTTAATATTAGCCGATGAATTTGGTGCCTCGGAGCATCCAAAATTATTTTCTGAAAAAACTTTATGAGGACCTCTGTAATAAGTTGGAGAAGAGCTACGTACAGTCCCACCATTTTTTTCAGGCATATTTTTACGTTTACAAGCCAACTTTTAGGAATTACGCGATTTTCTTGGTTTTCGTGAGTATTAGCCCATGGATCTGGCGCCTAAAAGCACCCTAAAAAAAATTTTGAAAAAATTTATGAGGACCTCCGTAATGAGTTATGGAAGCGTTACATACAGTTTCACCATTTTTTCAGGGATATTTTCGCATTTACAAGCTAACTTTTAGGGATAACGCGACTTTCTTAGTTTTTCGTGCGTATTAGCCCATGGATCTGGCGACTTAGAGCACCCAAAAAAAATTTCTGAAAAAACTTTATGAGGACCTCTGTAATGAGTTGTGGAAGAGCTATGTACAGTCCCACCATTTTTTCAGGCATATTTTCGCATTTACAAGTCAACTTTTATGAATTACGCGACTTTCTTTGTTTTTCGTGTGTATTAGCTCATGTATCTGGCGCCTCGGAGCACTCAAACTTTGTTTATGAAAAAATTTATGAAACCTCCGTAATGAGTTAGGAAAATGTTACGTACAATCCTCATATTTTTTCAGGTATATTTTCGCATTTAAAAGCCAACATTTTGGAATTACGCAACTTTCTTGATTTTTCGTGTGTATTAGCCCATGGATCTGGCGCCTCAGAGCAACTAAAATTTTTTCTGAAAAAACTTTATCATGATCTCCATAATAAGTTGGGGAAGTGTTACGCACAGTCTCACCATTTTTTAAGGTATATTTTCGTATTTACAAGCCAACTTGTAGGAATAATGCGACTTTCTTAGTTTTTTGTGTGTATTAGCCCATGGATCTGACGCCTCGGAGCACCCAAATTTTAATTAAAAAAAAATTATGAGGACCTCTGTAATGAGTTGTGGAAGCGTTATGTACATGCCCATTGTTTGTTTCATGCATATTTTCACGTTATGTGCATGCCCACTGTTTGTTTCATGCATATTTTCATATTTACTAGTCAAATTTTAGGAATTATGCGACTTTCTTGGTTTCATGTGTATCAGCCCATGGATATGGCGCCTCTGAGCACCCAAAATTTTTTTGTAAAAAAACTTTATGAATATCTTCGTAATGAGTTGGGGAAGCGTTACGTACATTCCCAACGATTTTTCAGGCATATCTTCGCAATTTACAAGCCAATTTTTAGGAATCACGCGACTTTCTTGGTTTTTGGTGTGTATTAGCCTATAGATCTGGCGCCTCGGAGCAACCAAAAGTTTTTTCTGAAAAAACTTTATGAGGACCTCCGTAATGAGTTGGGGAAGCGTTACGTAAAGTCGCACCATTTTTCAGGCATATTTTTACATTTACAAGCAAACTTTTAGGAATTACGCGATTTTCTTGATTTTTCGTATGTATTAGTTCATGGATCTGGTGCCTCGGAGCACCCAAATTTTTTTTCTGAAAACACTTTATAAGGACTCCGTAATGAGGTTGGGAAGCATTATGTGCAGTCCCACCATTTTTTCAGGTATATTTTTGCTTTTACAAGCCAACTTTTAAGAACTATGTGACTTTCTTGATTTTTCGTGTGCATTAGCCCATGAATCTGGCGTCTCATAGCACAAAAAAAAAATTTAAAAACTTTATGAGGACTTCTGTAATGAGTTGGGGAAGCGTTACGTACAGTCCCACCATTTTTTTCAGGCATATTTTCACATTTACAAGCCAACTTTTAGGAATTACGCGACTTTCTTGGTTTTCGTGTGTATTACCCCATGTATTTGGCGCCTCGAAGCTTCCAAAAAAATTTTCTGAAAAAACTTTATGTGAACCGCCGTAATGAGTCGGGGAAGCGTTACTTATCGTCCCACCATTTTTTTCAGGCATATTTTCGCATTTACAAGTCAACTTTTAGGAATTACGCGACTTTCTTAATTTTTCGTGTGTTAATTCCCACGGATCTGGGGCCTCGGAGCACCCTAAATATTTTTGAAAAAACTTTATAAGGACCTCCGTAATGAGTTGGGGAAGCGTTACGTAGATGCCCACCATTTTTTTCAGGCATATTTTCGCATTTACAAGCCTACTTTTAGAAATTATGCGACTTTCTTGGTTTTCCGTGTGTATTAGCCCATGGATCTGGCGCCTCTGAGCACCCAAATTTTTTTTGTGAAATTTTTTTATGAGGACCTCCGTAATGAGTTGGGGAAGCGTTATATACATGACCACCATTTTTTTCAGGCATATTTTGGCATTTACAAGCCAACTTTTAGGAATTACGTGATTTTCTTGATTTTTCGTGTGTATCAGCCCGTGGATATGATGCCTCGGAGTACCCAAAAAAAATTTTGAAAAAACTTTATAAGAACCTCTGTAATGAGTTGGGGAAGCATTACGTACAATCCTCACTGATTTTTCAGGCATATTTTCGCATTTACAAGCTAACTTTTAGGAATCACGTGACTTTCTTGGTTTTTGGTATGTATTAGCCCATGGATCTAGCGCCTCGAAGCAATCAAAAAAAATTTCTGAAATTTTTTTATGAGGACCTCCGTAATGCGTTGGGGAAGCGTTACGTACAGTCCCACTATTTTTTTCAAGCATATTTTTGCATTTACAAGAAAACTTTTTGGAATTACTCGATTTTCTTGGTTTTTCGTGTGTATTAGTTCATGGATCTGACGCCTCGGAGCACTCAAAAAAAATTTCTGAAAAAACTGTATGATGACCTCCGTAATGAGTTGGGGAAGCGTTACGTACAGTCCCACCATTTTTTTCCGGCATATTTTCGCATGTACAAGCCAATTTTTAGAAATTACGCTACTTTCCTTATTTTTCGTGTGTATGAGACCAAGGATCTGGTGCCTCAAAGCACCCAAAAAAAACTTCAGAAAAACTTTATGAGTACCTCCGAAATGGGTTGGGGAAGCGTTACGTATAGTCCCACCGTTTTTTACGCTTATTTTCGCATTTACAAGCCAACTTTTGAAATTAAGCGACTTTCTTGGTTTTTCGTGTGTATTAGCCCATGGATCTGGCGCCTCGAAACATCCCAAATTTTTTTCTGAAAAAACTTTATGAGGACCTTCGTAATGAGTTGGAAAAGCGTTAAGTACAGTCCCACCATTTTTTTCAGGCATATTTTCGCATTTACAAGCCAACTTTTACAAATTATGCTAGTTTCTTGGTTTACGTGTGTATTAGCCTATGGATGTTAGGCCTCGGAGCACCCAAAAAAGATTTTGAAAAATTTTATGACGTCCTCCGTAATGAATTGGGGAAGCGTTTCTTATAGTCCCACCATTATTTTTAGACATATTTTCTCATTTACAAGCCAACTTTTAGAAATTACGTGACTTTCTTGATTTTTCGTGTGTTAATGCCCATGGATCTGGAGCCTCGGAGCACCCAAAAAAAATTTCTGAAAAATCTTTATGAGGACCTCCGTAATGGGTTGGGAAAGCGTTACGTACAGTCCCATCATTTTTTTCAGGCATATTTTCGCATTTACAAGCCAACTTTTAGGAATTATGCGACTTTCTTGATTTTTCGTGTGTATTAATGCCCATGGATCTGGCGCCTCTGAGCACCCAAAAATTTTTTGTGAAAAAACTTTATGAGAATCTCTGTAATGAGTTGGGAAAGCATTACATACATTCCCACCATTTTTTCAGGCATATTTTTCCATTTATAAGCCAACTTTTAGGAATTACGCGACTTTCTTGATTTTTCGTGTGTATTTAATTTAGCCCATGTATATGACGCCTCGGAGCATCCAAATTTTTTTTTTGAAAAAACTTTATGAGGATATCATGCATTTATTTATTTAGTATAAATTGCGGGTAAAAATAAGTTTTTATCGACACTCAAGGTAAAGATTAGAATAATCAACTGTTATGCGAAAACTAACAAAGTAAATCTTTAACAATCCTAAATCAGAGAAGAAATACCCAAAAAGATATAAAAATTTAATATGATTTGATCAGTTGACTTATATCCAATAAAAAATATCGAGAGAAATAATCTCACAAAATTCATTTTTAATTAGAACATTCACACAAATGGCAGGTGGATGCTACAAAAAGAAACATCTTCAACTTATAGGATGATCAGCCATATATATATATATATATATATGTATGAAAGATTCAATTATTGTTAAATGTGCTGCCCTAAAAAACCCCAATTACGATAAGAAAATCAAATCATGACAAATACCTAATAAAGATAAATGTTATGTTAAATAATTTAATATAAACATCGGATAAAATTTACGATATGAGTTGGTCAGACAGAATTCAAATTTAGAAGTTTTCTAGCTGTATCAAACAACAAGATGAGCAGAATAAATCCCATTAGTAATTCATTTGCTGTCTTTCTTTGAACTAAACGTGATGTTTGCTGATCAATTTGGCTTACTGATGATTATTTTAAAAAAAAAAAAAAAGATTTTCCGTTCGATGTTCAAAACTCATATTGAGACCAGATTAACCCAATAGGAATTATTCTCACACTCGAGATCTCTGATTAAGGATATAACATCGTACATAAATCTCAATCATCTCACCACAACTCGTGTCGTTAAACGATCGATAGTGTTTACGCAAGAGTTTTAGTTTAGTTTATTGATATGATGTTTCAAAAGCTATTCTCCTTCCTTAAAAGAACAAGTGGACTGATTGCATACAACAAACATAAACGAATAAAAGAGTACAACTATTTTTTTGTAATATCCATATGAGATATGATATCTCTTTCATGAATTTTTTCACTATTCTCACATTCCATCAAAACTCAATACTCCATGAGAATCAACTAAGCATCCAATCGATTAGCACCCCGATACCAAGCAAATTAAATCGTCGTTTGGAGGACAAGACAACCGAAAATTACGAAATAGAATCAAATTTAAATCAGCAGGATTGAAGTTAAAATTTTCTATTTTGAACGTAAAATTGTATGCATACCTTACCCCAACCTTGTGGAGGTAGAGAGGTTCTTTCTAAAAGACCCCCGGCTCAAGACAGAGACACAACAGGACTGTTGAAAAATGACGAGATTGCCAAAACTTTGGCGTTTTCACTTCATTTCAAGCTATTTTGCACTTCTTCAAAATTCTCTACCCATTACACGTCCTTTTTTAAAAACTGAAACAGAAATAGGGAAAGAACTTTAGCAGGCATATATAGTACCTCAAGGTCCAAAATTGGGAAACAATGATATGGTGGAAAACAAGATGAGCAACATGGGTGGGGGTGGGGGGGTTCAATGACCAACTTGCGCCATCACAAGGCGTTTCACTTCTATAAAGAATGACAGATATGGCAAGAAATTTCATCAGCTAATTCACATTTACTTCATGTGCCAAAGCTACGGTCTCCAGCATCACCCAATCCGGGGATAATAAACCTGAAAATTATAGAGCAGAAAACAGTAAAGGCATGATCCAGGTATGCTATTTAGAGAAGTGAGAAAGGTTAAAGGTTGTGCAGCAATTGGTTACCCTTTCTCATTAACAGTTGGGTCAAGTATTCCAGCAAATACATGTAATCTGGAAAACCAAGAAACAAGAATTGAGGAAATCTACTGAAACGATTCAAATACAGAAGATAGATATAGACTTTGAGTTGTTAAACTGGTTACCGTGGAAACTTTTCACTGAGCTTTGTGAGAGCAGGAGGAGCAGCCACTGCACAAACCTGAAAGATGCAAGTCATGTAATCAGCAAGTTGAAAACATACATAACTAGAGACATCAAAAATTCAAAACTAACACTCACTGAAGCAATGCTCATTCAAAATATTTCCAGTTCAGTATGTATCGAGCATTGAAAAAGTATATTAGAGACCTAAACTCATAGAGTTACTCAATTTTCTCACACATGTTCAAGATGAGGTTATCTGAAAATGCTTGTAGCAAATTCTAGAACTGCTTGAGAGACCAAAGAGAGGGGCTGTCAAAACTAAGTATTTAAGCATGCAAGGTTTGTGGCAAAATATCAGTCGCAATATATGGTGCAAACGAATATTTTAGCAAATAAATGTAAATGAATATGTTGGAAACCTACCACTTTAATCTGACTATTGTCAACCCCACGCTCCTTTATTAGGTCAATAGCTGCAACGATTGTACCACCTAGGAAGATGTAGAAAATCCAGTCAGATGAGAAAAGAAATCAGGTGACAATTACTTTAAACGCATAAGGCTTAACGATTTATAGCTACTACCACGAGATTATACATGTGTCTGCCCGTACATTCTACGAGATACACATTGAACTACACAAACTGAAGTGAAGGAAAAGACAAATGTTTGCCACAAAAAGATAGACCAAGTCCGGTAGCAATTAATCTGGACTCCTTGGTGAGGATTTCCAGGGGAAGTACTTCCTTCGCAAGACTCGCAAAGAATGCACATAGCCTTGAATAGTTACGAGGACAAAGGTTATTGCACCCCCTATGCAATCTTGGTTACTCACTCTGATTAGAGAACCTAGAGCTCCAACTCATAAGGGGAGGGAAATTGGTTATGGTTCGGTACTTCAGCAGAATGGCTGAACACATCATCTACTTGAATAATTTAAGAGTGTCTGTTATAAGAAACTAAGTGGCTCTACTCCAACAAATACTGCACAAATTAAAGCCCACGAGGATGGAGCCTATAATTGTTTACAGATTCAGCTTCATTGCACTTCAGCAATTTGGCAGTGCAAGACAGAAAACAATTCAGAGAATGAGATACCAATATAACTGGAATAGAGCAAGCATAGTTCAGGACAAGAAGCATTGAATAAAGTCTTGGCCCAAGTTTTATGATTATGCACGAACTGGAAAATATATGCCTAGCCTAACAGTTATTTGCTAGGTTAAAGAAAGTGCTTAGCTGATTTTACATCCCTACATAGAGTTAAGGGGACAAATTTATGTTGCAAGATGGAGCGAAGCGATATAAGTACAATAATTGGGAGCATCCATCCTATTGGTCAATATTCTGCAATGCTCAATCCAAACCTTGTTTTGGACAAGTAACTACTGGTAGAATTTCAGCATTTAGATAGATTGAAAATAGATAACTGATATATGGACCACGAGTTCCGTAAATAAGAAAATTACAGAAATATAGGGGGAAAAGTGTTGGTACCAGTTGCGAGCATTGGATCCACAACAATCACACGAGAACCTTCAGGAAATTTATCAGGCAACCTAGGGAATGGATGAAAAGAGTTACAAAATTTACCCTGAAGTTTGGTCGCAAAAAGATGCAAGATAGACCAAGCACAAATAAAAGAAGAAATGGAGCAACAATGTGTACTTATTGTACGAAAGAACACCATATTTCATACAGAAACCTAGTGCCACGTGATACTATAGTAAGCAACAGTCCAGCTTCAACAAAGATACTTACTTGTTCAAGTATACAGAGGGCTGAAGTGTTTCTTCGTCTCTGCTTAATCCTTAATTTGAGAATGAAAAGAAGACTTAAAATCATGAGAAGGACAAAACACAAAAAGAACAAAGTGCAGGACTACATTTTGATTTGGAACTTCGATTGGCATAGTTTTAGATGTGATTGAAAATGAACTCTGTTTTGAATGGTAGGGATGCAAATAAATGAGTGTTATCATGTACATGACACTCATATGAAGTAGTAAACCTTTACACCATTATAAGTACAATCACCTTAATATCAATCAACAAACTTATCTATAATTTGTACTCTGATAGATACCCATACTAACAGGTTAGTAAAATAGGAGATTCTAGTTTCCGATGCTAAAAGATGATCATAACTTGTCCTTACCCAAATGATATGTTTTTGTTGCGGGCAAAATTGATGATGCATGCTCTGCAAGAGCCAGACCAGCTCTCAAGATGGGAACAATCTGTAAAGCAAGGAATTAGGTGCATGAATGAACGAGCATGGCATATCTTCATATCTTTTATGCAAGATTGCCTCTCACAAATATATTACAAAAAACACAACTATCAGAGTTGTTTAGTCAATCGGTTCCCGTAAAGAAACCAAAATTGATAAACCAGGCCAGAGAAGAAAGAGTCAAATAGAAAGCAATAGCTGAATTTTAAGACTACAAATATGAAGAATATAGAAAAGCTTACGGCAACAGGTTCCCTTGGATCAATGAATTCCACAGATGCAATACCCATTGGTGACTGGATCTCTCCTGCTATGGTAGGCTGCAATGATGATGATAAGTATTTAAACCAACATTTGGCAAGGGCGATTGTTCACAAAACCATTGGCATCGATAGGGCTTATATCTAAGGGTGGTTTTGTTTTACTTCAATTGCATAAGCATCAGAACAAAATGAAGTTATTTGCAATTTGAATATCCAAGTTTGCTACATTTTAATGAATTTATAATCTTATGCTAAGAGAGTTTTTCATACATAACAACAAAAAACACACTATCAGAACTCACCAACCAATCTCTTGAAGCTTCATACAAAAGCAATCTACCTAGCTCAGCCATAGCATTCTCTACAAGGAAAACAGCGAATTGATATATACTTTATGAAAAAGACAGCCAAATCTATATCATACATGCAGAATGAATTGAAGATGAGTATTAATCTAATTAGTCATTTTAAACAGGAAAGAGAATAATCTGAATGTGTGGATATGGACATAGTACGACATTAATGTGATTTGACAAAGCCTAGAAATTCTCAGGTCCTAAACATGCTTTGACTAAAGTCATATCTCTGGGTGCTTCTGTAGCTCCGTAAAGTTACTTAATTTTGTATGCAATAGAAAGACAGCTAACAAAGTGAAAATTAAGTTCTATGCAATTGTTGTGAGACTAACAATGTACTATAAGATCGAATATTCGGTCTTTAAGGCTGATATGCCGCAAGACGAGTAACTTATAAATGTAGATATTATGATGGATGTACGGCCACACAGTATTAGACAATATTAGAAATGGTTGCATTCGATAAAAAAGGTGCAAGAACCACACATAAAGGAAAAGCTTGAGATGGTTTGCCCATGTCCGGCATACACCTCAAAATATAGTCATTGTTAGGTGGGACACTATGACGACTGAAGGTGCCAAAATGAGACAAGGTAGACACAAAATTACTTCTCACGTTTAGGAATAAATTTCAAATGGTGCAACTTAAGATTTTCAGTACATTAAAGACTCCGGCGAAATTCATTAACAGACTCAGACTTCACCAGTTCAGTACAATTCCTAATAAACAAAAGCTAATTTAAGCAGTATAATTTCTTGAGTGAAAAACAATAACATCAATTAGAAAATCCTCACATACTGAAAACAGGGCAAGGCGTCTGCTTATTTCGAAGAACCGATATCCAGTGCTTAATCAGAGGATGTGGCGGAACAAACACCTATATAATAACGAAAAATATTAATTAACTAACATTATAACATAACCAATTTAATTAAATAGCTTCTGTATTTGTTTACTAAGAAAACCATTTTGTCCCATCATCAGAAAGAGTTAAAAGAAAATCCAAAACAAAAGATTCCCATCAAGTTCCTTATTAAGGGCAGCTCCATGGAAGGGTCAGAGCATAAGGGACTATTGTACGCAGTTTACCCTGCATTTCTGCAAGAGGCTATTTGCCCTGCTCGAACCCAGAGATCACATGGATGCAACTTTACTAGTTATGCCAAACCCATATCCTAAACAACCAAACAAAGCATTAAAAAGGTGAACTTTACCAGCATTCTATCGCCAGAAATCACTTTGTTCTCCGTCGCCATTGAACAAACCACACTCTTCTTCCCAGTATAAAAATTACAACCCTGCAACCAAAAAATCCCAAAAGCAGAAAACCCAATTTTATAAATTAACCATACACAATCCCAAGATTACATGAATTCTTGATTTCTCATAATCTCTGCTATATTTTGACCTAAATCATAACTGCACTAAAAATTAGTACCAAAAAGGGAAAACCCGTAAAGGGTGTACCCATCATTACAAATTCATCAAACACAGTGCATACCAATAAACTATATACAAAAGGGGCATAATGGGTTGTTAAGTGGGGTTCATTAAAGTACCTTCTTGTAATGAAAATTGAGTGTGGGAAGATTTTGCCGATTGAATGAAACGGCGGAGGAGGAAGAAGGTTGTAGAGTGAAAGGGGGGTCGGGGGGTAAACGGAGGTGGGGGTGGGTATAAATAAGGAAGTGGCACGCCATTGGTGAAAAAAAAAGTTAAGCTGAGAGAAGAATTGTAGCTGGATTTGATATCAAATTGCTGATTCTTTGGGAACGGTGAAGAAGGGTTCTACTGAAATTACTGCAATTTTGTTTGAGCAAATGGAGAAATTCGAGGTCTGCATATACTCTATCTTTCCCTCGATTTTATTTTATAGGGTTTTTCGTCAAAAATTTACTTTACATTCAATTTGAATGGTTGTTAGTATTATTTCGTAATGTATTATATTGTAAGTATCTTATCACTTTTGTTGGACAGAATTATATGGTACATGTTTGTGGGAGGTAATGATAGGTATTTCATGGAGTTATAAGTTGAGTTGCGCATAAGTTGATCCGAATATCATGCCTTAAAAAAAACAAATAAATAAATATAATGTTCGGATAGATAGTATCATTTTTTGTGGTTATATAATGTCACATATTAATAATTTGAAGAATAAATCTATAAGAAAAGTATGATGCAATATAAAGTTATTATAAAAGAATAAGGTAAAAGATAAAATAAGATTATTAAATAATAAGTAAATACGAAATAGGAAGAAAAATTAAGGTGACTATGCAACACAAAATGATCATTATATAAAATGAGACTTTTAATCATTAGCTAACGAAGGATTTAATGATATGATATAATAAAATTTAAATAACAATCAAAATAAATAATATATTTAAACCAACATTATAATACAATACAATACAATATATTTATAATCGACATATATTTTATCTTTTTAAGATTTCATTTTATGAAATTACCTTTTCTCACCCTCCATCGCACATGTTGAATTAGTAAGTTAAGAAAGCTTGCACTTGAGCTGAGTTTTTGGCCAATATCATCCTTAAACTATACTCCAAACTTATATTACATCCTTAAAATATCATTCTTAGCAGAAAATATCCTCTAAGTATTTAAAAGTTAATAACTTTCATCCTTCTACTAGAATTTGCCAGAAAATTAACAGATGCTACAAAAATCAAGTCACCCCTTCGTATTTATTATTTTGAGTACGCCAAAAATATTATCGTGAACATTTTTGATAATTGAGTTTAGCATTATGCAAAATCTTTTAATTTAATAGTTTTTTTTAATATTAAAAAAATTATCAGTTGAAATATGTTTCTTCTCAATTGAATTTGCTAGAGGCGGTGTTTGTTGGAGACTTCCACTTTCAATAATGGAGAATGAAATTCGAATGCGAGACATAATCAGAATTTTGATCGCATCAATATCAGATTACCCTGAAATATATTTGATTTAACTAAAATTTGGCTATGAAAAAGGTGAAGATAATTAAGCTCTAGCTTCTTTCCGTTGGTAAATAATAAGAAGAGCAGATCATGTTTCCTCAGACTTTCCTAACATTTTTTGTTTCAACAAGCAATGGTGTCCAATATTTTTAATATTTTTTTTCAAGAGCTTTTTATAGTAGATAATGAAATTATGCAGGAAAATTTTTATTGATAGTCACGTGAACTGCACATATTTTTGTAGGATCTCTTAATTTTTTTGACAATATCTAACAGAAGGATGAAAATTGTTAACTTTTAAATACTTGAGGAATGTTTTCTGCCAAAATAAATATTTTAAGGATGTAATTTAAGTTTGGGTATAGTTTAAGAATGGTTTTAGCTAAAAACTCCACTTCAGCACTTCGGCCGCAATAAAGAAGGCCAAAGGAGCCTTCTTTTTTTTAAAAAAAAAAATTGAATTATTTTAAATAAGAACTTTAACTGAACATTTTATTATTTTTCCATAAAAGTTCTCTTATAAGATTTAGTTCATTTTTTCACTTTTTACTTGTATTACAACAAGTTAATTATTCTTCAAAATTGATAAATTCTATTAAAATATAGTGGAAGTTGCTAGGACATTTGAGTCACACTTAAGAACTAAAAAACAAAGGAAAAGTGTCAAAAATATTCTTCAACATAATTTTTACTAATTAAAGTTCATGAACAAAATTTGTGAATTATACAATCATTGAAGAACATATATGCTTCAAATTCATGAACTCAAAGATGGTTATAAATACTCCTAATAAGATCAAAGAAGGAAAGAAGATTATCATTATCTTGAGCAATGGGATTTGGAATATTTGGAGAGTTGAAAAAATAATTTATACAAATGGATGCATGATCTGCTGCCTCTCGAATGGCTTGATCCAAATTACCTTCGAAGAGTAAGGTATGAATAAATCCTAGGCTTAATCACACTTTGTATAAAGAAGAAAAATCTTTTAATGATAGAATAAATATTCATATAATATTCTTTTTCACAAATTATAAATTAAGATATTTTGGTCAAAGTTTCGAGACATATTAATGGTAATTTTAGAGACTCTATTTCTATCAAAATAGTTAATTATTATATTATTAAAAAAAGAAGATAGCTATTTTAAACTTGTAGAAGGATGTTTTTTTCACAAAGAACCTGTTGTTATAGAGATGATTGTTATTGTTATAGATAAAAAGATGTTATAGAAAGATAAAATATAACATAAAAAATCAATTTTGAGAAAAACTTTTGCGATATAGTAAGGTGCTATTATAATTAATTCTGTTTCTTAAAAAGATTTATAAAAGAAATAATTTTTCCTTTAAAATAAATTGTTCAGTTTTTTCTTGTTGATAAGTTATTTTTTCATGTGTTTACGCTTTGGGTACTCCCACTAATTCCTTACAGTAGATTAAGAATTTTATTTTTAACTGATAAAAATCTCAAATAATATAAATATTCAATTAATATTAGACCCAATTTAGGTGTTAGAGTAAAAATTTTAGAAAAAACTAAAGGGTTGTCTTTGACTTAAGCCAAACAAAATTGTAAATCATATCTCAAACATAAGAATTAAAAAACAAAATAATGATAAAAATATCTCTCGATGTAAATTTTTTGTTAAATTAAGTTTGTGAAATTGTAAATCTATAAAAACACAATGAATTTGCTAGTCATTCGACATAAATTTGCGATTTAATCACACTTAAGAAATTAAAAAAACAAAAGAGAAAGTGAAATTCTTCAACATAATTTTTATTAGATAAAGTTCATAAATAAATTTGTGATTTGTACAATCATTGGATAAAATACATTCTTCCAATTCACGATCACAAAGGTGCATCATAAATATCCCTAATAAGTTCAAAGAAGGATTGAAGATTATCATTATCTTCAGCAAAAGGATTTGGAATATTAGGAGACCTTATAAAATAGAGGATACAAGTGAATAGATGATCCGATGCTTCGAGAGCCACTCGTTCCAAATTACCACTGAAGAGTAAGTTATGAATTAAATCATTAAAATATGATTTCAGAACTACATACTCATGAAGACACATTCTGTAAACATGCTTAAATTCAGGATTTGTTTCATTCGAACTGATTGTCAAAACCTTCCTGTGAATATTTGTGTAATTTGAACGTGCCATATCAATTACAATGCTTTCTAGATTGAACTTAGTTGTTGCAAATTGAGCCACCGGATCATCTCCCAAAACATCAAAGCAAAAACTTCGTACACTAGAAAAATTACAAGCTTCTCGAATTATTGGGGTAATAGCATATACTTTTAAATTTTCACCAAAAAAATCAACACTACATAGAAAAATGTAGGGAAGAAAGAAGATTAACATGCTAATTGATCTCCCCATCTTTTTGTGTTCTATTCCAATTTTTTTGTTTGAGATTATAAATAAAATTTGGTTGATATATATAATAATAATAATAATTAATAAGTAACATACCTTAGTATATAATTTTTCTTGAAAAAGTCAAACTATTTTTAATGTTTTACCTATTACAGACTTAAATATATGATTCCTTTTTATTATGTAATTAATTATATGTTATTTTAAATTTGTAGTAGTCAACATCTAAAATATTCATTTAATTTCGTATCCCGTGTGAGATCATTTCACAAAAAGAATATATGCGAATGCTCAAATAAAATATTTTAAAATTATCCTAATTAATTTATTATTCATAATAAATAAAATCTATAAAAGCATGATGGAAATTGCTAGGACCTTATGGACTAACTAGTAAGAATGTTACAAGCAAAACATTCAATCATATCTAGTCAAACTTAAGAATTAAAAATAAGAAGGAAAAATGTCAAAAATATCCTTCAAAATAAAATTTATTAAGTTTAGTTCATGAATAAACTCATGAAATTTGTGAATCATATAATGATAGAAGAAAATACATTCTTCTAATTCATGATCACAAAGGTGAAAAATGAATATCCCTAATAAGTTCAAAGAGATAAACAAGATTTTCATTATCACGAGCAAAAGGATTTGGAATATTTGAAAATCGGGTAAAATAACCCATACAAGTAAATATTTGACTTGATGCATTCTGAGCCGCTTTATCCAAATCACCTTGGAAGAGTAAGGTATGAATCAAATTATCAAGATCTGATCTCAGAAGTATATAGTGATGGAGACAACTTCTGTAAATTCGCCTAAATTCTAAATTTGTTTCATTTGAAGTGATTGTCAAAACCTTCCTTGCAATCTTTGAGTAATTTGAATACGCCAACTGAATAGTAATATTTTCAAGATGGAACTTAGTTGTTGCCCATTGAGTCCTTGGATCATTTTCAAAAATCTTGTAGCAAAAAACTTGTACACTAGAGAAATCACAAACTTTCTGAATAAGTTCACGAGTGTCATGATTTGCTCTAAAATTTGTACCAAAGAGATCAACAATTAACAGAAAAATGTAGGGAAGAAGGAAGATTAGTGAACTTGATAAAGAACAAGAAATTGATCTCCCCATTGTTTTTATCTCACTTTGATCTATCTCAATTTCTTTGTTTGATAAATATGGGCTGGTTTAATATATAAAATGCAACATGTCATAGTGTAGAAATTTTCTTGAAAATATAATTTACTAATGTTTTTACCTATAGCAAAACTTAAATATCTGACTTCATCTTAATATTGGATTATGATAATTTAAATTTGACTCCATTATAACAGTCAACATCTTAATATATATATGTTTCCAAACAAATTTTAAATATACAGAAAATAAATCAATCATAAATAAAATCTGAAGAAACAAAAATATTATTGATAAAATAATATGGGGACAATTTTGTTCCTCCCTTTATTCTTCTCTCTGAATTTTCTCCGTGTTTCGAGGGTTCTTAGTAGCTTATTTCTCAAACGTAGAAAGATTTGGACTTGATCTCCATGAAAAGATTTGTGGTTTAATTTAATTATTAAGAAAAGCTTGACATATCTTGATCTCTTAATGAATATTCCAAGAGTTTATGAGATATTCAAGATTTTTTTTGAGAAAGACAATATTTGATGTCTCTTAATGATCTCTTTATGACTACCCAAGAGTTATGGGATATTCCAGATGCCACTTCAAGGGAATATAATACCCTTTATACATGTATAAGCTAGAGTTTAGATAGAATATCCTCCAAGAATCCTAAACTGAAAATTGATACATCTTGTAGAGTCCCACAAAATTTCAATTTCATAACGTGACCAAAGAGAAAGGAGCTTAGACATTTTTCCATCATTAGTCTATGCAGCCAACAACTATAAGAATTCAAATAAATCATAAAACTAAATTGAACCCCAAATAAACAACAAAAAAGATACATGTTCCTTATTTATGGAACAAGCTAAGATTCATATCATCAATATCTTTAATAAGACCAAGGAAAGATCCCAAATTATCCATTTCATTAACAAATGGATTAGGAGGAGGTAAATTTCCCATAAAATAATACAAACAAGTTGATAAACGACTAAGTGCACCAACTACAAATTTACCAACTTTAGCATTTGATATAAATGTATCATTTATAGACTGAAAATCTGTTGCAATTAGAAGATATTCATCAGCACATTTGCCATAAATTTGCTTAAACTCTGGATTTTTTTCATATATAGTGACTGAAACAATCTTCTTAATACCTCCTATGTAATTATCATATGCCAAATTAATTGTAATTTCTTCAAGATCATGCTTGTTTGTTGCTTTTTGCGCTTCTACATTTTGTGACAAAACGTCGAAACAAAAATTTTGTTCATTTTCACATAAATCACAAGCTTTGTTAACAAGATTTGTGTCTAAACTTGAAACAAAGAGAGGAACAACACTTTGTAAAATTATATAATAGAGGAAGAATAGTGAGGTTGATTTTTTTTCCATTTTTTTTTCTTTGATTGATGAGTCCTAATTTCTTTGTTTGAGAGTATAAATATGTGGTGGTTTGTTATATAAAAGGTATAAATTTAATTAGTGATATATCCTAGTGTAGAAATTTTCTTAAAAAGTTAAAATATTATTAAAGTTTGATTCTTTTTTTAATGTGGAATTATAATAATCTAAACTTTCCTACATTGTCAAAGTTAAGACAATATGTGTTTTCACACTCATTTTTGACCCAGAAAAAGAATGTATATAAATGTTCAAATGATTTCTCAAATTGTGTTAGGAGGCTGATCTTATGCAATTACTAAGATTCTAAAAATATACAAAAATCATTTACCCAGAAAAAGGATATATGCAAATGTTCATAATGTACTTTTTCATGCAATGGGAACTTAGAATGTTCTTCCATTTCAATTTATGACACACTTTGATCGATATTTTATAATGTATTCTTTAAAATCATATTGGCATGAGAAAATTGCGATTTATCATATTTTTCGTATAGTTTTTTAACATTTTTAAATTTAAATTTAAGATGTTACTTCATCTAATTCAATTTAGCTTTAAAAATTAGTCAAACTAACTTTACAGGAAAGCAGAAAGTATCACGTGAATTGGGACAGACTTACTTACTTGATTAGGAAAATGCCTATATAGGTGATTTCACACTGTTATGAGGGAGGTAATAAATACTCTGGTTAAGGTGCACACAAACTAATCAGTAGAACACTAGTATTATTTTCACCTTTTCACTCAATGATTAGATATATATTTACAAATTCATTAAGCTCATGGAGCAATATCTGCTTTTTTAAAGATGAAAGGAGGCTTGGCATGAGGATTATGTATGGTATTTTCAACACTCTCAACATTAAAAGGTGGTGTGAGATTCATAACAAGAAAAAAAATACTATTATAGATGCAGTCACCTCCATTATCGCTACATAAAATGAGATTTTTCATTATTACATTATTATGAATTTAACAATATGATAGAATAAAATTTAAGAAACAATTAAAATAAACAATGTATTTGAAATAACACAATAGGTAATGAAACAACCACCCAAATAAGAAAACGGCCGGCAAAAAGGAAAAAAGAGGAAAAACATAACAAATTTCCATCAAAATATCATACTATTTGGTTTTTCAAAAAAACCCATATATAGATATTTGTTGAGATCAAGTTCATGTTTTAGTCCCTTCATAGACCTCCAATAGAATTGGAACGATACAAAGAATGGTCACTTGTATTTGGTTTTGTGTAGTCCCTTTATTCATGCACCTCTACTAGTTGATCAAGAAATCATTGCCTAAAGAGCTTCATAAATATTAAAAGCCACTTGTAGACTATTTCAACTTCTTTTAGATAGGCTACCACTTTAAGAAAAAAATAATATTTACGACAAAAAAATTTGTCATAATCCATCACAACTTGGGGTGTCAAATTTCTTTTGATACTAAGAAAACAAATCATCAAAATATAACAATTTTGATATAAAACCATTAGAAATTTGTCAAAATCATATAACAAAACTAAGGTACATTCATGTAGTGTATCTTAATTCAATGTCATAGACATATGACATAGCAACTAATTAAATCATAAAATTATAGTGAAAAAAAAATATTAGATCCTTCTTATTCATAAACTAACATAATCAAATTAGGGGTATGAAAGAAATATCCCTAATAAGTTCAAAAAAGCGAGCAAGATTATCATTATCCTGAGCAAAGGGATTCAGAGAAGTCGGTGATTGCGTAAATAAAGACATACAAGCAAATAAATGAGTCCGTGCCCCTTCGATCGCTTGACCCATATCACCATTCGTGACCAAAGTATGAACTTTCGATTTCATAAGTACATAATCATTAAGACATTGCTCGTAAGTTTGCTTGAGGGTTGGATCCATTTCATTTGTAGCGATCATGAGAACCTTCCTGTGAATGTTTGTGTAGTTTGAATATGCCAATTGAATTGTAACATCTTCGAGATTGTACCTTGTTGTCGCCTTAAAATTAGTGAAATTGATGAAGAAGTGCTAGAGATTAATCTCCCCATTTTTTTTCAAATATATATTTTTTAAATTATTAAAATATATTTTTGATATGGTTTGATCAAGCGACCTACATATTATAAAACTAATATTGAAAAACATAGATATATTGGAGAAAATCTCCCCATAAACGAAACTCTCTGAACAACTACGTTGTGGATTCTATTGTGTTATGCTATGAGAACAGGGATCTTCAATTTATAGATCTTCCTTTTTTTCCTCTAAGGAAAGAATAGCCAAATATGGAAGAGAAATATATTTTCCTTTCAGAAAAAGTTCAAGTATTTATAGTAATACTTTGACTTTTCTTTAAGGAAAAATAAACTTCAAATAAGATAAGAAAATCAGGGCAAACTCTAACATATTTCACAATCCAAGAATCAACCCCATTGCGACTAATTTCACTAGTACAAAAATAATTTTTCCAATTCTTCTACCATTTATACCATGATCAGTCTGAACCAGAGTCGAAGAATGACATTGATATTGTGGGTGTGGATGTGAATGTGGCATGTCGTTATGATTAGGATTCCAATATGGCATATCACAAGCATGACCATAAAAATATTGCGTCTCAGGAAATATCGATGGTGGAACGTACTTTGAGATTCCTAGCCATGTTCTTTCCTTTTTGCATTGTACCAACAAACATTCCATATGGATATCGAATTCACACAGTGCACATCTATAACGCCATGAAGAAGCGTTACATGCTCCTTTGCAAACAGCACAATATGAGTTTGATTCTGATGAGCTTAGAAGCCTTAAAGGATGCACCTGAAATAACATCAATAATTAAAGTATTGCTTGGATAATGATTTTTTAACCATATGATAGAGTTTTTTTAAAGAAATATTATCGTTTTTAATACACAAGGGTTAAAAAAAGAGAGGAGAAATTAGAAAGTTGGTAAAGTACCCTTTATTTTAATCGGTTTAACTAGATGAAGAGCTAAAATAATATAATCGTTGACCACATTTATGTGATATTGGTCTACGTGATTTGGCTAAAGTGCATAAAATCATGCAAGAAATAAGATGAAATGAGGTGTGTTAGAAAATATTTTATGGAGAATAATTATAATTTTTTCATGTTTGATTGACTTAAATATTTTGAAAAATAATTTTTTTTTCTCCAAGAAAAATAACTTTTCTAATGAAATTAGGAAAAATATATTCCTAAATCTCGTTCAACAATATCACCACACCAGATCCCCACCACCTAATCCACCCAAACGCCCCCGACCCCTAGTCCCTAAACCAACCACCTCATTACGCGACCCACCCCACCCCAATCAACTCGGGACTCGGCCCGAGATTGCCCGATCTGAGACCCGAACCAAGATTCGACCCCAACCCCATCCTAATTTGCTCCTCCCAGACCTGGGACTCGACCCTAGACATTTTCCTTCATACCCAATACACCCCTAATGTAAATATTATGCCCAATTGTAACAATCACTTCCTTTTCTCTGACTATATATTTTCTTTCTCTTCATCATCTTCTATGTCTAAATTTACACAAACTATTAGTCAGTTTAACCTTCGTACTCTAAATCAAATCACACAAATTGTAACGAGGGAGTTATAATCAATAAAGCACCATGAATATATAACATCCTAAAATTATGTATATGTTTTAATATTGAATTTTTATTAGCAATAGAATAAAATAATTGGTTACCTGATGTAAGACATGTCGAAGTGTTTGAAGCAATTGAGTACATAGAGGGTGGACATCAAATTCACAAATCTCACACCTATAAAATAACCCTTCAATAGAATCACAACAAACATTGCAGACGCGGTCCAATTGAGGATTGCCATGTGGTATTCCGGTGTCGAGCTTGAGCGGATGGTAAGGATGCAAGAACGAAGAAAGTTTCATCGGACATGTTCCACAATATTCATGTAGATCGAAATCGCATATAGAGCAGTGATATCTTTTACCTATGCCAAGGATTTTGCAACCATCACATACATATTTGGTGTTGGAATCAAATAATGTTAATGAATGTTTTGGGTGTAACAACTGTTGGATTGGGTTCTTGTGCATAGGTGCCATTTCTTGAAAAAAATAATTAAAAATAAACCCAGTTGGAAATATTGGGACCTTCCACTTGCCCTTTTCTTTTCTTTCATATAAGTATATATAATAATATCTAAATAGAGGAAATAACAAAGATATTTCATTATTTTTTGGTGGTAGGTCACAAAGCTATCCCTTAAGTATCATTTGGACAATTTTGGTCCTTTAAATTTGCCAATATTGAGTTTTGGATCTCTATTAGATATTTATCAAATTCTAATTTTTAAATTTAAACGAAAATGTAAAAATGGGAAATATTTAATAGGAACTCAAATTTGGAAGTACATGTTTTGTTGGTTAATGTTACTTTTTGGTCATACAACTTTTGAGGCGCAATTTATATTTTTTTAATGTTGTGATTTTTGAATCTTGATGAAAATTTCTGGTTGTCTAGTTAAATTTTTTTTCGAAACTCTTATTAAATTTAATAATCAGAATTTTATAAATACCTATCGGAGACCAAAAATCTATTTTTTAATAAATGTAAAAGATCAAAACTATCCAAGTGAGACTTAAGAGACTAATTCAAATCTGCTATCATTATAATGGGCCATTTTTTGACATTTCTCTATCTATCTATACAATTTGCTAGCAGCCGTGTTGACGGAAAGTTGCTTGCGTATTGACTTATTAGATAGTAAGTCATACATACATGTGAAATTTACTTTAGGACTTCATCAGCAAACAGGAAGCTTCCTTTTTTTTAAAATTAGGAATTTTAAACTTATTGGCTAATTTAGATTTGTTTGGCCAATTAAAGGAGGAGTACTTCCTACATAGGGATTTCTCTATTATCAGGACTCGAACATAAATATTTTGATTAAAAATGAAAGAATCCATCCATTACATCATACTTTTGGTGAGATGCTTCCAAATTAATTCTACTTGTTATAAATAAAAATTATGTCAAGTTGTGTTTTGATTAGTTTACCATTAAATCCTCAAGAAATGGAGAGGAACCACTAGTAATGAAATATGTGGACAGGACAGGGTCAAAGTCTACTAGTGATGACTTTGAAGTGAATGGTATACAAATCAATTCATACTAATTTTCTTAAGGAAAAAGTTATTTTATGTTAATTTTCCTTAGGGATCTTATTATTATTACATCAACATTCATGCTTCCTAATAATTTAAAACAAGGCTTGGACGAGTATTTGCAGGTGGTAAGCAACTGCATGGCATTTTACGTACCTTGACTGGTGACAAATTCTTTAAGGATGACGTCTGGTAGTGGCGGAATTAGAAATTTAACGAAGCATATACAAATTTTCTTCTCAGTTGTGTTAAGAGTGTGAAAAATTAAATATACACCCATAATAATAACATTTAACCTTTGTATATTACATATTTTTTTAGTAAAAGGTATTTACCGGATCATCCTTTACTTAAGTTGGTGACACCGGTGCTAAATTTGGGTGTGTTTGGTATGAAAAAATATATTTTCCATGAATGATATTTACCTTGAAAACATTTTCTTGAAAACTAAGTAAATTTTTTACTTATTTTCTAATTAATTAAGGTGTGAAAGATAAAAAGTTTATGAGAAGTTACGTTTGATCTTTTTTTGAAAGAGAAAGGAAGTAAAATTTCTCATGTAATCTGAAACCGATTTTATGCTAATATAAACTATTTCTTTTCTTTTTTGCCTTTTGAGTTATAAGTTGACTTCAATAAATAATATTCCATCCAAGTGTAATATAATAATAAAGAAACGTAAAATATGTTTGAGAAATTCCATAGGAAATCTATTTTTCTTTTATCTTCTATTTAGGGGTGACAAAACAACATGAAAAATTGATTGAATTGATCAAATCTAACCGTATTGAACTGATTTATATCATTTTTTCAATAAAATCATGAACTTTAATTTATTTAAGTGTATAACCATTTAGGACAGTTGGAATGGTCTTTTTAATTTATAAAAAAATCAAAAAAATTTCGAACCGAATCGAATAGCCTTACATATATAAAAATATTTTATATATTAAAAATATGCTAAATTTAATATATAAATATATATCAATATAAACTAGGTTCTAGACCTCTGGTGACTAGGCAACTTTAGGCCTTTGCTTTTTAGTTAGCCTTTAATTAATTAGGTTTAAAATTAAAAGATACTATAATAGATACTCCATCAAACAATACGGCAAAATCTATGCAAACACTCCTATTAAAAGTTTAAGATCAAATAATATGGCAACAAGATTTACATTTTTGGCTTCTTGGTGAAGAATTGAAGTGTTTCTTCAAGAACACACTTGCGAAAGAAATGTTTTAATAATGATATATTTTGAGGTGACACTTAAAAGTAAAAAAAAAAACCTAAAAACTAATTGAATCGTACCAATACCAAAGAAAATTGATATGATATTTTTAAAAAATCTAATTTTAATTATACACTATAAAATACTTAAATTATTGAAATACCATAATTTTTTTAAAATATCCGATCAAACTGTCTCATTTACATCTTTACTTCTATTCTTTCTCATTTCTTTTTTTTCCTCTCTCTCTTTCGTTATCTCCTATAGTTGACTTCAATAAATATTCCATCCAAGAAAAAAAATGTATTTTGATCTAAGCTAGTTGTCATCTCAATTCTTCTACACCATAATCTTTTATATTTAGATATATGGCCTTGCATACTTTCTCTTTTGAAATTCTTAAAACTAAAAGTCTTTTTGATTGACTTTTAGCTTTTGATATATAATTTAAAAATTATAAGTTAGAAATCTTAATTTATAACTTTTGACTTATTTTTAGTGCTTATAAGCACTTTTAAAATTTATTCAAATACTTTAAAAGTTTTTAAAATTTATTTTGGCTTAAAAATACTTAAATTAAGCCAATTCAAATAGGCTTTTTTTTTTTTTTTTAGCTTTTTTGCAAAATATATAGGAGATGGAGCAATGCAAAGTCATTTCTCATACAACAACATATTCATCGTAATCTCACAAGTATGATTTAGAAAAGGATATGTGCAAATCTTATTCATTTCTTTGTGGGGTAGAGAAGTTGTTTCTGATAAACCCTGGAATCAAAATAAGAGTTTTTGAAGGATGACACATTTTCTTATTTGACAAATATTTAATGAAAGTATCAACATTTTACCTATATTTCGTCTCACTTATTTGACAAAAAGTCTACAAAATCATACTCTTCAATTTAAAAATTATTTATTTTAATGATATTTTTAAAAAATTATAAAAACAGTGGAAGCCTTCTCTTAAATTATTAGGAATCAGCCCTAAAGTCTTACATTTGCCTCTTGCTCTTTGGAGGTACCTAGAGAAAAAAATTAACCAAAAATGTCACCAATCCCAAGGAACACAATACAACATTTCACACACCTAAAACATTCATTAACATTATTTGATTCCAATACCAAATATTTATGTGATGGTTGCAAAATTCCTGGCATAGGTAAAAGATATCATTGTTTTGAATGCGATTTCGATCTACATGAATATTGTGGAACATGTCCGATGAAACTATCTTCGTTCTTGCATTCTTACCATTCGCTCAAACTAGTCAACCGTAAGCCACAAGGCGAACACCGATTGGACCGTTTTTGCAATGTTTGTTGTGATTCTATTGAAGGTTTGTTTTATAGGTGTGAAGTTTGTGATTTTGATGCCCACCCTCTATGTACTCAATTGCCTGAAACATTGCGTCATGCCCTACATCAGGTAAGTAATTCATTTCAATTGATGTGTATACAGGACACGAAATTTAAGAAAAAAATAATGTTTGAAATTTATAGTTTTGTATATGTTATAAGTAGCATTTTTGTCGCTATAAAAACATCTCATTGATAAGAAGTTTAAATTGTAAAAAAAAACTAATTTAAATTTCAAAAGAAATCATTCTTTATGAAACAATAGGAATCACTTATCAAGAAAATCCATAATCATTTTGAAAAATTGAAGATGTTCAACAAGATCCCTTTCCACTTGCAAAATAATGTGAATCTGAGTTTCTCTAGCCTACTTTTCATGTTAGAGAGAGGAGGAATATTATCACTCCCGAAAACTTCAATAAAGTGAAAATTCAGATAGCTAACTAATTGAAAATTCATATAAGGGGAAGGGAATAGGGGCGGGGATTATGTGGTGAGAAATTAATCCTTGATCAACAAAGTAAAAATTCAGATAGTCAATCAATTGCTATTAAAATTTGTAGTGAGATGGAGGAATATCACTCATGAAAACTTCTATAAATATCTCACAAATGCTAAGCAATAGAAACAATCTTCCACTAATTTTGACCAATTGGATTTTAGGTGTTTAATATCTATGATGTGGATCACAACTTAGAAAGGGATGTATAATTGTGCAATCATTTTAATTAACATGATGATTGTCATAAATCCAGGCGCATCCTTTAAGACTATTGGACTCGATTGAATCAGGAACATGTGTTATTTGTAAAGGAGCATGTAAAGCTTCTTCATGGCGTTATAGGTGTACAATATGTGGATTTGATATTCATATAGATTGTGTACCAATACAATGTGAAAAGAGAACGACAACGGATCGAGGAATCCCAACATATGTTCCACCATCTGGATTCAATGGTTATGCTTATGGAATTCCGTATTGGCATCCAACTAATAATTCACATTTTCCTAGTCCACTTAACATGCACCACAACTACATGCCACAACCACAACATCAGAACCATGGGCAGGCTCAGACTCATTATGGTGGAATTCCGTATTGGCATCCAACTAATAATTCACATTTTCCTAGTCCACTTAACATGCACCACAACTACATGCCACAACCACAACATCAGAACCATGGGCAGGCTCAGACTCATTATGGTGGTGGTCGAATTGGGCAAGTAATGTTTGGTTTGGTGAAAATACTCGAAACTGGAGTGTTCTCTAACATGATATTTGGGACGGACCTATCTTCATTTTTTGCTGCTTGATGTATTTGATTTTATTTCAGTCTTATTTATGGTAAGTGTTTAAGAGAAATCAGTGGTAAGGTCCAGAATTTTGCTAAGGATATTGAAGATTTAATGTATTTGTATATGAAGTAACACTTCGTATAATTTTTTATATACACATGATATAAATTTTTGAAAAAAGTTATTCAGCTCAACATTCTTCACGTATGTACCTTACCTTAGAGAAACCTTAAAGAGTGGGATTTCATCCCAAGAACTCCATTATACTAGATATTCTATAGTTTATTCCATTTCAATATTACACTTTCCACTAGGGATAAAACTTAATTACTCATGAGTATGTAATTAATCTATTGTGGATAGGGTCGATGTAATTAATCAAAAGAGAATCTTAGAATTATGAATATGTAGTACTAGCTATTATTTGCATGCCCTTTAACATAACTAAAAAGAAAATTTACACTATCTTTACTAAATTTTTGGCTCTGCCCGCTGCATATGTAGATCGATAGTGTATATATATAATATATATAAAGGATGGCAATAGTAAATTGTTTTCAATAATAAATGGGCAAATATATGACATATATTTTTTCCCCATATCATATACGCATATATACATGTGGGGATTAAATTATTTTTGTCATTTTAGATCATAGTGATATTCCACACTTTCATCAAATATTGAAATTAAAAAAAACATTTCACAAAATAAATACTAATTGGACAGTCTAAGAGTCTAAACCAACAAAATTCTACGTTTAATTTTCTACACAATTGACCTTATTATAAATCGAGTAGTCAATAGAAACTATATGTACGTTGCCGTTTCTTTGAGGGAAAGTAATGCATGTGTTCATGTGTTGTCACTTTATTTTATTGACCTTATTATAAATCGAGTAGTCAATAGAAACTATATGTACGTTGCCGTTTCTTTGAGGGAAAGTAATGCATGTGTTCATGTGTTGTCACTTTATTTTATTGACCTTATTATAAATCGAGTAGTCAATAGAAACTATATGTACGTTGCCGTTTCTTTTGAGGGAAAGTAATGCATGTGTTCATGTGTTGTCACTTTATTTTATTGACCTTATTATAAATCGAGTAGTCAATAGAAACTATATGTACGTTGCCGTTTCTTTTGAGGGAAAGTAATGCATGTGTTCATGTGTTGTCACCTTTATTTTATCTGTGACATTTTTCGCTTCTAGAGTAAATTTTGACTTAAATAATTTACTGTATGATTCAAAAGATTGATATTAATTGCGGTAAGGTTTCTTTTTGTGAGACAAAAAATGAATCTATATTTTATCAAACAAAAAGGAACTTTACACTAGTAATGTGAATTGTGCAAGGCACAAATTAATTTTCACTAAATTTTCAAAGCTACATTCGATTAAATCAACTAAATATATTATTCATTTCTATTATTATTATTATTTCTTTTTAAAAAAAAAATATTTAAATAAAACAACCTAGTCCGTCGATTTCCTGTATATTTTTTAATTGTTTTTGTTAGACCTGACCCTGTCCATCGAATTTATTAATTTTATGCCTGTAACTTATTTGTTCCCCAAAAAAAATTAAATAAATAAAAATTAGTGAAATCGATGGACATAATCGATTTTCCCTCGATTTATTTTACCGGTACAGTCCCTCAATTATTTCGGGTCGATTTTTGTAGTGTTTTTAGTGTAGTAGTAAACTGGTTCACTCAAGCAATTTGTTAGTCATCAGAATAATACTTCCAAAAATAAATTAAAAGATCCCAAAACAAAGAAAACATCTTTTTAATTTTCTTAATAACTGAATCAGATACCTCATGTGTGTTATGTACCAATGTAGATGAAACTTTGGATCACATTTTCTTTGAATGTCCGTTTTCTGCTGCAATATGGGACTAGGTGCTACAATGGATGAGCATCCAAAGATGCTCAATGGAATGGAAGGATGAGCTAAGTTGGGCAATTGTTTATGCAAAAGGCAAATCATCGCAGGCGAGCTTATACAGATTGTCCCTAGAATGTTGCTTGTATTCAATATGGCAAGAGAGGAATACCAGGATCTTCCAGACGAAAAAAAAGATATCCCGAAGCACTCTTGCGAGAAATCATTCAAATTATCCACTGTAGAGCTGCTGATTTTCCCCGTTTGAGACCAAAGCTAAATGCACTTAACTACTATCCTTAGGAGATGGAAAGTTAGGCATTTACATGTTGTAATTGTGACCATTTGCTGAATAGTGCTGGGGCTGTCCAGTACTGTTTCTTATGCTCTTTAACTTCTACTTTGGTAATAAAATCAAATTAGTTACCAAAAAAATAACTGAATCAGATCGAATAATTCAACAAAGAGTTCTATCACACAAAGTGGCGAATTTCAAATTTTAAATTTTTTGCGTAGCATTACACTTACCATACATGAGAATGAAATTATAAACTTATAATATCAAAATGCAAAAAATGGAGACACATCCACCCCAAATATCAAATTGGAAATCACCCCAGTCGCAATTGCTTTCACCAAATTAAACATCACTTGACTAATTCGTCCGCCAGAATTTAGACCATAATTTCCACCATAGTGAGTTTGTGCCGGCCTTTGACCTTGATGTTGTTGGTATAGTTGTGGCATATTGTAGTTATAATGTGGCATATTGTAGTTATAATGTGGCATATTGTAGTTATAATGTGGCATATTGTAGTTATAATGGTGCATATTAGATGGACCAGGAAAATGGTTGGGACTAGGATAACCAACAAAATAATGTTGCTGAGGGAGTATAGATGGTGGAACGTACGTAGGAATTCCTCGATGGGACGTTGTTTTTTGACATTGTATTGGCACACAACCTATATGAATATCAAATCTACATAGTGCACACCTATAACGCCATGAAGAAGCGTTACATGCTCCTCTACAAACAGCACAAGTTCCTGATTCAGTCGAGCTCAATAGCCTTAAAGGATGCTGCTGAAATATTAATGACAATTATATCATGATCTTCAAATTTAAAAAACACTTGTTGGCAACCACATATATAATAGATCTTGACATGCTATTTTAATTGGACGTTGAAGAGTTAAACTATAATTGGTCCAAATTTTTATAGTTTCTTATAAAAGAGAATTAATTACTTAAATGATCATTTTAGTTAGGGAAATAGTGCATTAAAATCACTTTTGAATGTATATAATAATAAAGTCATCCAACTTAAAACAGACTTCACAGAAAAGTTATTTTAGCCTTTCGAAAAGATGATGTTGCATTATTCACCTAATTTTTGAATTTTTCAAATGGTCACCCAAGTTATAATACAAAATCTTCTTTTGTTTCTAAATAAACTCCCTGAATAGTATTTACTCGATAATTCTTTGAGTTAATGATTAAAAACATATCTTAATTACCATTGTCCCCAAAATTTCATATCTCAATCATTCATTTACCTATCTAAACCATCACTTTGTTTGTTTAAAATAACCTCGATGATATGAGTTGATCAAATATTTCAAAATCAATCGACAACATGCACATGGAGGCTTACAAAACCCATAAAATCGATCTGCGTATCATCTATAATAGCTAATTGAACAGTCTAATTTATTTATTTATTTATTTTCTTTCAAAAAAAATAATCCTTTTTTACTTCAAATCCTTCTCCCCCTTTCTTCTTCTTTATTTCTTAGAGTTTCTTCTCCTTCATTTCTCCATGATCCTATAATTTTATACAACCCCAAAAGGAACCCTAAAATTTTATACAATTCCATAATAAATCCTAAATCAATTCTTATACAATCCTAGAATTTTATAGAATCCTAGATCTTTTTTGTTTTTTCAAAATTAAAAGCTAAACAAACGATAATGCACACTTAAATTGAAGGTTAATGGGAAAAAAACCAAAGGTTGAGCACTTCTCTTCATTTAATTCTAATTCTTTAAAATTGACTAAAAAGAAAAGACGATCACATAAATTATAACAGAGAAAATATACTATGTACACTTCCCAAGATAGTTAATATGAATTTCTAGGTAGGTTACCTGATCTAGAATATGGTTGAGTGTTTCCGGCAATTGAGTACATATAGGATGAACATCAAATCCACAATCCTCACACCTATAAGATAGGCCTTCAATAAGGTCACGACATATGTTGCAAGCGCGATCACCACGCTGGAGATCGCGCTCAACAAGCATGAGTGGGTGGTAAGGATGCATGAAAGACGATAGACTTCGCGGACACGTTGCACAATATTCATGTAGATTAAAGATGCAAGCATGGCAATGATATCTTCTACCAAAGCCATAAGTCATGCAACCCTCACATAAATATTTAGGGTTTATGGTATCATCGTGTAGTATTATTGAATGTTGTTTGTGAGTAAAATGTGCAATGGTTGTTGGGAAAGGTGTCATTTTTTTATGAAAAAAATTTGGTTGCTAGCTTAGAAGATGGAAATTGAATTGTATGTAACTCAATAATTCCAAGAAGAAGAAGACGATTGAAGACTTTAATTTATAGTTATAATTCGAAGTCTTTCACTTGTTTTTAATTTTACATCCTCTAGAAATTTTCTTTATAATTAGTACATCTGTAACAACCAGGATGCTTCCTATATGATTTAATTTGTACGGTTGCTCATGACTCATGTTGTTAGACTAGTTGCCACGGCAATATATTCAGTGTAATTTTATAAGTGGGGTATGAGGAGAAGATATATTATGTGCAGACCTTACTCATGTTGTTGACTAGTTGTCACAACAATATATTTAGTGTAATTTCATAAGTGGGGTATGAGGAGAGGTATACAAATACCTTACTCATTTCTTGAGAGGTAGGGAGGTTGTTTTTGATAGGCTCTCAGCTCAAAAAATTAAATTAACAAGAGAGAAGAAGTCATGGCAAAATACTATAGAGAGCATGTCAAAGCATTCTGGAAAAAAAAAACGTAATTTCAATCAAATAATACGGTAATCAAAATAATGCAATAAAACAACATATAGACAAGAAACTCTCTGAGTAATACTACGACTATTAGATATTGAATAATTTATTTGAATATAGTATTTTCAAAGTGAAGTATAAATTAGTGTGTAAAATTTCACTAAAATTGCAACAACTTGTGAATATGAGCTCATAATTTTAAAAGTATAATGGATTCATGATAAGAACATTAAAGATTGATACTCATAGAACTTAAATCCTGAATTTGTCTCTGTATACAAGTGTTCGACTATAACATGTAAATTCCTTTTTGATTCTTGGAAATATCAGAGGAACTTTCTGTTATTTAATATTTTTCTTGAAAATAAAATTAATATGTCATGCAAAAAATATATGATTAATCTTTATCGATCAGAATCTTTCGTATTTGTATATTTTTGCAAGTTGTATTTTGTCTTGGTTAATTTTGAGCAGGAACATTTCAACACTGCAAAGGAACAAGTCTCCTATGAATACTAAAATGGTACTAAAATTTGGACTTATATCCATTGACTTGTAATGAAACGTGTTGTGAAAGTTTATTATTTTTGTTATTAATTCTATTCTTTTACATGTAATATTATATTCAAAGTGATTTTAGTAGTGAATATTTTAACCATATTAGTGCATGTATTGAAGCTAACTTCGTGCTATATTATACTTTCATCACTAGCACTAATAAAAATCACTATTTTACAATTGAATTCTCCATTAAAAAATGTTCAGTGGTTATTCCTATAAATATTTTGATTGAATTGGTAAGAAAAGAAATATATTTAATAAATTTTTTAATCTAAATAAATTGTTTGAACTATAAGAACGGTCTTACTTAACGTGAAGGCTACTGGTTCGAGGATATAGTACAATACTAAAGGTCCTCTGACTTTCAAGTGGTTTTTGGGTTCAACCGACCCTGCATGCGGGATAATATATATATATTGTTTAAGACTATTGTTTGATTTTCTTTGAATAATTCATTTAATTAATGTGGATTGGACCTAACTAGCATTGCAAATACAAATTAAAATGAAAGTAAATAGAAAAGTAGTTGGCAGTTGACATTACTATTATATCGTAAGTCAGGGAGTAGTACGATGTGCTCCCAGAAAGCCCTTAGAAATTTCAGAAAAGAAAGTATTTAGAAATTAGAGAGAGACCAAAATAATATTCTTTGAGGGGGACCAATTATATGTGATGTTTTATTGCTACTCTTATTGTTGTTGTAATTATCTTTACATTTTAAAAAATTTTAAATATGTATATAGAGAAGTACTGAAAACACCTCTAAACTTGGGGCGATTTATTAGTTTCATTCCCAACTATTGACATCAAACACTCATTTACTTGATTAACTGAACTTAAATACACCCTGATCTTGCAACATGAGTGAAATACACCCATAAATTCTTACCAAATTTAGGGGTGTTTTCAACACTTCTCTCGACGTTTTATTAAAATCATCATGTTCCTACAAGAGTTTGATACCACTTGCTATGTTATGTAACAGATTGGGGGTGTATCTACTCTCTCTATCTACATATATAAATACTCAACGCTTCTTGTTGGAAATGTTCAATTTTATTACTACAATGATTACGTTAGCAATTTATGAACTCTTTAGTATACATGTTAGAGGTACATTTTTTTGTGGAAATTTAATTCTTTTCAGTTTTTAGTCAAGCTATATATGTGTACACAATTAAGTTGGAGTTAAATAGAGTCCTACTTCCAGGAAAACACTTGGAAATTACACATTAAGATAATTTCAAGGATGTTACCTAGAAAATCAATGAAATTGATGCAAGTTGTGCAAGATTTTATTTTTTTGTTTGCCTAAGCTTACACGCTAGTTGGAGATGGCAAATAACAAGCAGAATAATTAATTGAAAAAACACAAAATTGTTGAATATAATAAATTAAGCAAAAATAAAAGGGGAACTCACACATCTAATTTACCAATAGTATATGTATATTTAATATAAAGCATGAAGTATACTCTAATTATACACTGTGTACATATTTCAAGTTTTTGTACAGAATGCCCCTATTTCGGAATAGTCTTTAATTTTGTCCCTATTTCTCATTTAATGAAAATTTATAAGTCAAAGTATCATTAATTGTGACCTAACTTTGCAAGCACCTTAAGGCTTAAGGTTCTGAAACTGAATGTATACTTCTACAGGCATAAGTTCAGTAGGAACTTAATTAGTTATGCACTCATAAAGCACAATTTGAGGATTGTGAACTTCTTAAAACATAATGTTGTAAAACTAAGCTTGTGCCTTATAGACATAACTTATGCCTTCGATTTATTGATTTCTTGTTTTTCGCATGGATATTTTTGATCACTTTTTAATTTTTGAAAGTGTTGTAGTGCAAAATTTAAAGACCGCCAATTTGAGGAGTAGCAAAATAAGGGAAAATTACGTAATTATACGACTTAAGATAATATGATCTCTAAAAATTCCTACCATTTGAATGAATTACGAAAATCTATTTTTTCCTTTTCTCTCTCTTAGCATCCGGATACATCACTCCACCTCTATCAGATACATTACAACTTTGTTTGTGTACAATGTATCTGGTACAAATGTTATTGTTGATACATAACCCCAATTATTTCAAACCTAACGTATGTATCGTTTGCCATGTAACATGCAAAGGAGCAATGTATCCACGAGTTATGAAAAATCCAAAATTAGTGAAGTTTGAGAACTTTTGGGATAGAATGTAATTAGCACCCAAATTGTTGAAGTTTCTGTATTTTATACCTAAAATAAAGGCATCCGTGCGAATGATCCTACATATTTGTAATAAACCAGATGGCCCAAAGGCATTGGGCCGTAAGTTTCCCAAAATAAAAGCCTTGTCATGACAATTAGCTTTGGTAATATTGATCTAGCAAACTACACAACTTAATGAAATGGTTTGTCCTCTGATAGAATGTGTGTGATTTTGTATCTTAAGTTGATATCTGTTTAAAGAAAGTTGCCCAATTCATGCAATAACATTATTATTTTCATCTTTCGTCTAAAGAGTACATGAATTGCCTGAGAAAAAATCTAATCCAGTTAACAAAATCACAAAAAGTAGAAAGCTCTAATTTGTACAAGGATTGTAGCCTGCGCTACTGCAAAAAAGTTTCCGGTGATTATAACTATTGCTGTTTCTTACCATTGACGTTCCATCCATCATCGTCTATCGTCTGACATTAGACAAATGTTTCTTCAGTAAGAACAACATCAACTAGAGAGCTGCTCCGAAGAAAAAACGGGAGATAGTAAGAACTAGAGTAAAAGTAACTGATAGTAAATCATATTTAGCAAAAGATTGAGCATATATCAGAAATCATTGCTATGTTATTAATAACTGGAAATGAAAACAGTTAGGCTCACCAGGTTCTACATACTCATGAAAAATGATGCTAGTTCTGGACGAAATTCTTGATATTTTTAAGCCACCGGATATATTCCTTGGTGTCTTTGCTAATTACATACTCCAGCAAAAAGTTAGCAGTGCTGCCCGTCAGCCCTCTGGCTTCAAGATATTCATAGACAGACTTCTGTAGACTTTCATTTAGAAATCTGAAAAGAAGACAACACAACTAGGATAATCAGTATAAGAAAGCTATGTTGCTCGGACTCTCCAAAACTGCACTACTTCTGGAGGATCCGACACACCCTGCAGTGTTTTTGAAGAGTCCGACCAGCATAGTAACAAAGTGGCTCCAAAGCAACTCCAACCATCATATAATAGATAAGTACTTACGAGAAAGCAGGCCCCCTATAGTCTAGCTGATTGCTTGAACTTTTTGGCTCCTTGATGGACATGCCACAAATTGAAATTTTATTTGGAAAAGCTCTCACATCAAACTCTAGTGACAAGCCATTTTCTTTTGACACGGTGACAGACAATGGAATACTAGGTTGTGGCTCACTCTCTTCCTCACTGTTAACAACATCATCTTCAACATTTTCACATCTGGAATTAGGCATGTCTACAACAATATTTATGGTCTCTTCACCATAATTTCTCGTAAAAACAATAACTCTGTTTCCTGCTTCATCTTGAACCTTAAAAGCAAAGTCATCTGGGATGTCCACAACCTACATAAAGAGGGAGTTTCAACCGACTGGTGCCAATAGGTGGTAAAAGTGTTTGATAATACTTCATTACAGTATTATTACAGACAATTGTGGATTGATATGTGCATTTGCAATAATTTACACTTATAATTAAGCAGTTAAAACTCCCATGGAACTTTGTTTTAATGGTGAAAACGCAACTTGTGATGTGTGAGTTAGGCAAAGATCATGGGTTTCAGCCCTTCCACAGACAAAAAGGTAAAAAAGGTAGCCACTTTTACGATTGTTAACTGAAATACAGCCAGCATTTGCAAAGCAGTTGAAAGATTGCCACAGCTTAGAATGGCGGCAAAGTAATTGAAAAAGAGCAACATGAATTCCAAAAATATTCCTACAATTCATAGTGCTGTAAATGGAACTCCAGGACCATGTCTCAATGAACAAGTCCTAGAATTCAAACTTATAAAAGATAAACTCAAGACCGTATCCTGGAGTTTGAATCGACAATAACTAATTATATCAGGACTATCATTCGATTTACTCTGATAGATTATTCCAATTTTTCAGGATTGCAATTTGAATCTCTCTTTTTTGGTTCTAACTAGTAATATTCACTAATGGCAATAACAAATACATTAGTTAAATTGATGTTCAAGTTCAAGCGGTTCAACAAGCAAAATCTGAAATATGTTCCAAAAGTTTGAAAATTTTAGAACATGTATTTTGTGCCTTTCATTAATTTAGGTAAGTTGTTGGAGTTATGTCCAAAAGGATCAGTGAATGTGGGTTGATCGGAAGAACCAACGAAGTTCATATTCTACATCAAATAAACTCATATGTTACACCAAAGAACCTAAAGTTGTCAAGTTTAATTGCTAGAACTCGGGGCAACTTACAACTTCTAAGGATAAATTGGAGATATAACCCAGCAGAAATTATAATCTTGATGGACATAAGTCACTTTTTGTGTTTGGTACGACAGAAAATATTTTTGGAGGATTGTTTTTCAGAGAATAACTCATCTTTTGGTATTTCGAGCTCAACAAAAGCAATTTCCACCAAAAGGAGGAAAATGCCTTCCCTCATTTATAGTAGAAGTCACTTTCTTTCATCACTATCTCAAGCTAGAAAGGCTAAATATCCTTTTCTTTTTTTCAGTTAGTGTTCGAGATGGTTGAAGTATATTGTGAAAAAAAACACTTCCTTTTGTTTATGTTGTTATTTATTCAAAAATGATTATATTCATGAAAGACTCTAAGTAATTGACATAACTATGTTAAAGATGTTGGTGCTCCATCAATGCTTAAATACTACCCAAAAAAGAAGTGAATGAACCAAACATGATGCATAGTTGTACTCTAAACACTACAGACTAAGCAACAGCCATAATAACCCCCCAAAAGAAAGCTCATCTGACATTTCATATCAGCATTCAAATAGCAGGAACTTACGCAGTCGTGAAATTCAGAATCTACGGCAAATTTGATTTCCGAATCGATGATTTGAAGCAGAATATCATCAAAGGAACTGTGTTTTCTCTTCTTCTTGACTGCGCTGGTGGAATAGTTAAGCGCCGGAATCGAGAAACTTCTAGAAGCGCCGCCGCAACGGCCATTTCCGACGGCGGATGCGGTGGCAGTAGCGACGAAGCGAAGTGCAAGAGAAATTGTGGACTTACAAGCTCTGCGAATTGAGGAGTATAGCGCCATACGAATCCTAAGCAGGGCGTAGGGCCAAGGCTCCCCGTTACGGCGCTTTTCTTTTAAGATTTAAGAAATAAAATAAATCAAGAATTATATCCAAAAAAAATTAAAAATCATTCTAATAAGAGTATTTAAAATTCTAAATAATTTTATAGCATAATGCACCCACAGCCGTCAAAATTTGAACTTTTATACTAGTTATTCAAAAATTCAAATTTTGCACATATATGTATTGTGGCTTAAAAGTTTAACTTATCCATCGTCAAACCATTATAAAACTAAGATTAATAAATATGGAAAAGGTCCAAATTTGTGAAGTATTTACTTTAGCCCTCAGTATAATAATATTATCTTTTTCCACTAAGGGCTCCATTTTGAACCACAATTTATGCATGATAAATCCACTAAATGATACTTGACCATTAATTGAACCACCTCTTGCATATGTTACAATACATTAGTCAGTAAGAAACTAAAAATTACACTGCCAAGTGAAATTTAAGCATGCTGTGTGTCTTAGTTTTCATGTCATGCGTGCGCTAGATTCAAGAAGTATGAGAAACATGTTAACAGTGATATTTAAAACAGCTCATTTGGTGTGTATATCAAAATAAAAGTTCTTTTCGCAGTAAAATTCGATTTACGAATATCGTGCGACTTGATTTCATGAATTATAAAGCATAGCATTTAACTACTCCACAATAAAAGATGACCGCAAAAGTTGATAGTTTTGGGGTAGTCTTATCCCAGCAAATCAAATGTTTGAATACTGCCTCGTAGAATCAGCAAGATTCTTGAATGGTTTGACAATTCACCGATCTCCAGAAGTTCAAAGGAAAAGGAAGTGCACAAGAAGCTTAAATCTCTGAGACAAATGGATTAAGATTTGCCTATCTTCAACAGTTAATTCATACTGTGACCTTAGATCTCATCATCCCACAGCTCTTCAAGTGTTTTGTACTGGCCATGCGTCTCGTGAGCAAATGAAGTGCCTCTCAGCAGCCTTGCCTGCAATGTCAATAATCCATGAACTGCATTAATAAAGTTCGTAATAAAAAATATCTGGTGAACAGACTTATATAGCCACTTATCGCAACCATCCAGGAAGTTTAAAGTGTATAAGTGAGGCAGTGCACAGATAAAAAGGTCTTTCATTTTCTTTTGGTCCTGAGGGGGATGTTGTCTAACTAGCACATGGCAGTATATAGTCATGCATATTAGACGTTCGTTTGACAACATGAATATGTCACTGGTAAGAGGTATCAAAGCATCTATTTGTAAATTATATGAATGTCACCAAGAGGTATCAAAGAACTCATGAATACAAGCCTGACAGAGATTCCTAATGTGCAATGCAAGTCTCATTCGTGTTTCTTTCTCTATCTTTTTTTCTTCATTTGTATTTTTTTTCCCTTGGAACAGTTATTGCTATCTCAGAGAAGATATACAGACAATTTCTAGGTCCATTTGCACTTTTCAAATTTGAAATTAATATGATAAGAGAGAAAAAATTCACAATTGCAATCTCAGTAATATCAAAAGAAATTGCCATAACAATGAAATAATTTACCTGTGGAATTTCAGAGAACTTGGCAAGCAAGTCATCAGGTATAGACCAGTTCATTACATCAAGATTCTCTTTAATCCGTGCTTCATGTGTGCTCTTAGGAAGTACACTCTGACCCATCTGAATGCCCCAACGAAGACAAACCTGCGCAGGAGTCTTGCCCAATTTCTCAGCAACTGAGATTACAGCTGGCTGCTTTAGCACATCACTTTTAAGCCATGTTGTACCTGGAGAGCCAAGCGGCGAATATGCCTGAAATAAAAAGGTGTCAAGAAAAGGAATAAAAACAATACCTCATTGTCAATCTACTCATGTCGATAGATGATTAGTCAATAATTACCAACAACCAAAATCATGGAACAAATAAATTCATCCCCTATGAACAATTGTTCATAGTAATCAGATGAAAAATGGAAATTGGAAAAAAATCAAATAAAAACTTGACAACAATGTACACAAGGAGTACAAGAGCTTTAGAAATGAACTCACAGAGAGATGCACTTCATTGGATTGACAGAACTCCCGCAATTTGGCTTGTTGCCAAGAAGGATGGCACTCCACCTGGTTGACAGCAGGACGAATGCGCGCTACTCGCAAAAGATCTCTCAGTTTCTTAGTAGAGAAATTGCTAACACCAATAACTCTAGCCTTCCCTGAATCATAAACTTCTTCCATTGCTCTCCATACGCTGGGTATGTTGGTTGGCATAAGATTTTCAGGTTTAAAGTCAACCGATGCAGGCTTCATACTGACAGGCCAATGGATCTATGGGAATCACATAACCAGAAAGAAAAGAAGGGAGGAAAAAGGAACATAAGTCTCAATTTATTTACAAGGATACCATTTAATACCCAAAAAAAAAAAGGAACAAGTAAATCACTTAAATTTGTAAAATTAATGAACCCTTTTTTGATGTTTAAATTTTTTCAAAGAAATGTAGAAGTTCAACAGCACTATTTATAGTTCTCAGGAGCATCGTGGCAGCTCTAAAATTAAGTTCTGGTACATCTACTTAAGGGAAGAGTGGGAGTATATTGCAGTAAACACTTCTTAGAAGTATATTATATTAATTTAGCAATATGGCTCTGAACTAGTTGGCAATGTTAGAAACTAGCAGTAAGAAAGCTTCCCATTAAGAAGTACTTACGAGGTACAGGTCAACGTATTCCAGCTGTAAGTCTTTAAGAGTTTTGTCTAGTGCGACTGGTACATCTTCAGGTGCATGATAAGTGTTCCTAAAAAAGTTAATACACTTGAATGTATGAGTATCCTGAATCACTATGGAGACCACAATGATGGAAAAAACAGAGGCCCAACAACACCATTTTAGTGCTAAAAGCAGAGTAGGTATTGAATTACCAACCAATCAGGAAACATAAATAATAAAAGGGAACTCAACAATGATAAACAAAAGACATTGATGAGAATAACTCCACATGGCTGAACAAGTTAACTTCATATATGGAAAGAAATTGACTCAGCATATTTACATTTTAGGGCGAACAACAAGGAGGTAAGTTGTGATAGGAATGTTTGAATACATACCAGAGTTTGGATGTAATGAATAGATCTTGCCTCTTGACAACACCATCTTCAAACAGCCTTTTCAAAACTTCACCAATCTTTGAAGAAGAAAAAAATGAGACAAGGAAATATATTTAGTGACAGGTTAATCTAGAAAGCAGGACATGTTTTACATTCTAACAAAATGAAACTTGGTTTGAATAAAATTCAACAAATCAGACCAGAAAATGCTAATGACAGATTGGTCTGGAAATGAATGATAATCATTGATCACCTTTCCCTAGGCAAAACATGAAGTCCAAAACCATCAAAGATTGACATAAGATTTTCCACAAGACCTTAATATTATAGACAGAATGTCTATCACATCAATAGGGCACTTAAAGTACCGCCTTAATGGCTACTTTGCATTGCATATGTACTAATTTTTCAGATCTTAACATAAAGCGATAACTTCCCATGTTGCAGCAATATTTCAGGAACAGTAAGCAAGATACATTAAAGCCGCGTTTACACTTGGAATAGAGATTTGTAAGTGATAACTTGATAAGCCCCCTCTATCATGCCGTCTCAGTACAAGACATCCACTGGTTGCAAAAAAACCAAGTTATTGTTTTTACTTTTTTTGGGAAGTAAATAAATAAGTGTCCCTCTCCAATGATTTAAAATCCTTTCAGATGAGATATTCATACAGTTTGACATGATCTCCGACCCGCCAACAGATTATCTGTACACATTTGTCCCTAAAACGAATATGGCCGACATATAAAGGGGCATGTTGTAGACATAAAATAAATAATAGAAGTGTCGTTTCCTCTTTTAGATGAGAGAACCACTTCAATACTATGCAATGTTCAGTATGATTAAAGCCAAATTACCTCCTTCTCATTTTTATAAATTTGAGCACAATCAATATGCCGGTAGCCCATCTGTAGAAAAAAGAAAAGAATGATTAGATTGTGCCAGAATGCCAAAATCACTAAGTTGCAAATGACACTTCAAAGTGGTTGAACTCTTAGAACTACTCCAAAGTTACTTTAGTAGCAACATAACTTCTTAACATCTATTTTGGCCATTACGAGTAAGAAATACAATACAGAAAATAGTTCTCAAAGAAGAGCAATGCACCCACTAATATAAACATTTCCATAAACTCAAATAAAAGTTAGACCCATGCACAATTTCATCTCTAAGCATATGTGGAAACACATATTTCCTTCACTTTTTTCCACATTTGAACGGGATACCAGTGTAATCTTCTACAAGTACTCTAGGAAAGTATATATTAAAGGCAAAAAGCATTCAGAATATGTATCTCTACTATTGAATCTAACCACCATCAAAAGTAAGAGCTTCTACTCATTGTTTTCAAATTCTCAGTATAAACAAAAACCACATCCAGATAGAACACTGCTGTTTACCAGAGACAATCTCTCTGCCCTCAATACTAACAATTTAATCTTTTCACACCTAGAGAGTAGAGACTTAGGAATATAGCACTATTTCCAATCAAACATAAGTATCACTCTATAACATTTCATGTGACATACTTTCCTTTACACTCTTATCCCAAAAAAGAATTGATACCTTTCAAATTTAGAAACAAATTCATTTTACCCTTAATGAAATTATTTATAGTCATACAAATGTTTATAACTTGTATACCACAAGTCTCAAAAGTCTTTTTCCTTTCTTAAACTATGTCCACAGAAGTCTTTTGTGTTCTGAGGCATAATACACTCCATAGTCAGCTTAGGATAGTAAAAAATTAAGGACGAGTACCAGCAGAACATAGCAAAACACATAAATCCATCTTTATTCATATGAGTTTTTTTTCTTAAACCTAATTGAAACAATAAACTAAACAAAAATTAGCAGTTTAGCGCAAACTTTGATAGAGATCGTTTGCACTATATTATAAAACCGGAATGCGTTTTCTATATGATGTAAGTCTCTACCAAAGTATCTGGTATATTTATGAGTAAAGAACAATCAAAATGTCCCAAATTAAAAATATCAAAATTACGAATACTTGAACTAAAATCTAAGTAATTAAGAAAAGCTTCGAGAAAAGTCTTTGAGTCGCAAATTTCTCTCAAGACCTATGAAGTATTCGGAGACGCAAAACATGCATTCACAAAATTTCAATCTATAAAACATAAGTCACAGAAGCTCGAATCACGTTAGATCAAGCCTCATTCAAGAAGTAAAAAAACAGAGTATCAACTGCTAATTCGTAAGCAAGTAAATCTACATATAGAAACTAAAACTAAAAAATACACACAGAGTACAGCTACACAGATATATGGTGTGAGAGTGAAACAAAACCTTGATAGCAGTCTCAACAGCTTGGCCGACGACGCCGGGATCAGACTGCCACGTCCCCAAACCGACCACCGGAATGCTGAAACCGGTGTTCAACTTCAAGTACGGCATCTCCTCCGCCTCCGCCATTGGTACAAAAAGAGTAGGGAAATTGAAAAAATAACGAGAGTGAATCGTATACAGCCAAAGAGAGAAAAAGCTATTGATGAGAACTGAGTAGCAATGCAAATTGCATTCCTCTCCTTATATATATATATGTAAAAGAAATGAAAATCATGTGTCAGTTACAACTGTCCCCTTCTGAATCTGACACGTGGCTTGTCATTTTACCGTAGATCTCAGAACTATTAGTTGACTTTTTGTCGTTATTATAGATGGTTATTTTTGGGAAAAGTGCGAAGGTCTTTTTCAAAAAATTAATTTGTCATTAGACGGCAGAATCTTGTCTAAATAAATCACTTTTAGATTCGGAAAAAGGGCTAATAACTAGACCGTGCAAAAGTTGATTTACTCGATTTATCGAATTGAAAAAGATATTATTAATTTATGAAAAAAGTATTGAAAATAGCTTTTAAGTTAATGCAAATTATTAGTTTCGTTCCTGAATTATTGACAGTCTTAAAAACACTTATCTACTTGACTAACTAAACTTAGATACATCATAATCTGCCACATGACATAACAAGTGATCTCAAACTCTTGTAGGAGCATGGAGCTCTTAATAAAAAGCCGAGACAAGGGTTGAAAACACTCCTAAACTCAACGAAAACTTAGAGTGTATTTCACTCATGTTGCAAGATCAAGTATGTATTTAAGTTCAGTTAGTCAAGTAAATTTTTTAAGGCTGTCAATAGTTCAGAAATGAAACTAGGCAAGAGAGGATGATGTGGAGGTCCTACCCGAGGACGTCTCGCTCGGTAAAGAGTGGGTTACAAAGGTTAGTGCGAGAATGAACACAGTCGAGACACTTGGTCAACGCTTGGGGAAGGTAGAAGGCACTCTAAGCATTCTTGAGGGAAACATTCTCGAGGATATTGAGAGAATCCGAAATGATTTGGATGGACATACACAAAAGATAAAACCCAAGATAAAGATAAGGTAAATTATCGCTACCTTACCTAGAGTGCAGACTCATGGAGTCATTGAACACTAACAATGTCATGAAGGTAAAAATAGAGGTATTCGAAGAGCAGGTCGACGTTACGTTGGCATGACTGAGACAATCAGAAGCATTGTCGTTACGAGGGAGGCTAAAGACAATTGATGTTATTTTGATTTTGAGAATATAGCATAGCTAATGCGTAAATATAACATAACTGTTGGTGTAATATACCTCAAATATAAAAAATTACAGTTGAAAATAAAATGGTAAAAATGAATAAAAAAATATATTCAGGCTGAGGCACGGATATCTCGCTCTCTTTAAGGAAACTCAATCCCACTGTGGCATAATCTACGGTGATCCACCAATATCACTCTTGACTTGTCTCCTCCAGGATACAACAACCCAATAACGTCGTACAACTCAAACAACTCTGAATTAATTGAAGAGTTCAAAGCTCCACAAAGAGTTCAACTCTCTATTTAACTACACTAACTCAATATATACACAATACAACACTTCTCATCTTTTCTTACACTCTTTCTCTTGTTTTTCAATACAAAGTAAGAGCACACTATTTATAGGGGAGGAATTCTTCCTTGCAATGAATAAGAAGATTACGGGTAGTAAATTGGATAAATAAATGGCCCAAAAATTACATAAGTTACTAACATAATGAGGTAGAATAATGAATTAAAGATTACAGGAATTAGGGAAAATTATAGCCACATTCTACCATTAACTCATGTGAGTAATGAGGCATAAAATGTCAATACTCACGTATTAGAGTCAATGCAGCAAATGAAGATTTATGCACCATTAAAGTACGTGAGCCACTTCAATAAAATCAATAATATTAAAATGCTCACAATCACCAACAATAACTAATGCGTAAATGTAAACTAAGAAATTAAGTAAAATGATCAATGACTACAAACATGGATACTAGAAAAATCACTTTCAAATAACAATCTAATGTGTTTCACGATTTTATAAATAAGTGTGAGTTTATGTTAATTAATCTCGAATAACAAATCTTTATTAATTAGTTTCTCTCGGACACTAAACAAAACCACCCAATTAACTATCTCTAACTCAATCAAGAACATTAAGGACATCCAAATACGGCTCCAAGTAACTCTCCTATTTTTAAACCTTATCTTATAAATTATAAGTTAAAAGAAAAAACGACTCTAAGGTACTTACTGAAAAATAAAACTTGAAGTAAATACTAAGACCATTCTTTTTTTTTTTGGCTAATACAAGTGCCTTATTTTATTAGATTATTGATCATAGATATTAGAAATTAATTTTGAAGTATGATCTGGCAATGATTGTAGAAAACATATTAAATAAATCAGTTTCTATCTCCACCTTTAAATATAATTTTAAATTAAAAAAATGAAAAGGTCTATCCAAAATCTAACATAGTGACATGCACAATCATCTTAATTAGATGACCTAATCAATCAACTGCTTCTTTTTTTTTTTTTAAAAAAAAGATCGTAAGAAATTTCTTTTTAACAAATCAACCTGCTCCGCCCCACAACAACAAAAGCCCGAATTCGCTCTACAACTACACAAGTTCAAATTTGTCGTAAAGATTTCGCAAAGAAATCGTTCAAAAATCATATTACTGAAATATTTATGGATTAACACACACAAAAAAATGAGAAAATTACATAATTCCTATAAATTACCCGTTATGTATAGGTTCAAAGCCCCCGGTTCCAATATTGGTATAGCTCCTCTAATAATTATAGGAATGTAGAAGTTAATTGCCGCAGAATAAATTCGAGTGAAATTAATTTCAAGAGAATATCTCAGTCTAATAATTATAGGGACGTAGAATATCTAAAAGAAGGCCAGTGCAATTATATATGGGCATTATGCAATATCTTAATTGTTAGAAACACAAGAAAGTTCTTTAAGAATAAAAAAAGTAATGCAAAGTTCTTTTTCTTTATACGGCACTCTTTTTAAAAAAAAAATTTACTGGAAGAATATGACTTTTTTAAAATTTGTTATAAAAAGATTGATCTTTATTTAAATTAAAATAATATTTCGCGCAGATAAGCTGTCAAACTGACTTATATTTTTTTTCAAATTTATTAAAATAAAATTTAGATATCTAAAAATAATTAAATAATATTAATCAGAACAATTAATAATTTAAGATATTTAATAAGACTGATTTAAATTTTCATAAATTCAAAATGTGTCACATAAATCGAGCAACAACCAAAAAAAAAAAAAAAAGAGACATAATGAAGTGCACATTTTATTTGCCTTAATAACTTGCTGAGTTTTTACGGAAGATTTGGTTTGTCATCTTCTTCTTCTCGTCCAATCTGATATAGATACAGAGATCGATGCTTAGCAATTTGGTTAGTTGGGGGTGCTGATATGGGTAATAATACAGGGATCTAGGGATCTTAAGAGGGCCCTTTTAGTTTTCTTGCAAAAAAAAGGGCCCTTTTTGGACCATAAAAGCTGTAGAAATTTCACTTTTTTGAGGGGAAGAAGAGTAGTAGGAGGAGGAAGAGGATGAAAGAGCTGGTGGGTAGTCCAGGAAGTGTGAGTGGATTGTTTTTAAGGCTTGGCCAATGTTTATTTGCAGTTGGGTCAATTGTAGTCATGGTTTCTGCTTCTGGGTTCTCTAATTACACTGCTTTTTGGTATGTTTTTTTTCTTCTCCTTTTTTGGATGAATTAATGCTTCCAATCTTCATTGGTAATTGTCTGTTTTTTAGTATTTTTCTGTCTAGTAAGTTTTTCTCCTTTTGGTGACTTGATGACAATAGCATTTGGCTGTTTACTTTGGTTCTGCTAGTTATTTTTAGGTCAGTTGGGATTTTGCTATAAATGGCTTTCTGTTCAATTATGTATATCATTTACTACAACAACAAACATACCCTGTATAATACCACTTGTAGGGTATAGTGTAATCTCATAGGTGACGGTTGGAGAGGGTAGTGTATACGTAGACCTTAACCCTACCTTGGAAGGTGGAGAGGTTGTTTTTGATAGATTATGTATCTCCTTTAGGCTAAGTGATTTCATTTTTGGAAAGTTTAGTTGGTGTATGCTGCATAATCAAATCAATCTATCACTTTAACCAAAGGGTTTCTCAAATTATTTGTGATAAGCACAATACGTAAATGTCCCCTTTAACTTGACCTTAGTTGGTATATATGCCCTCTTACTTTAGGTGTGCACAAGTAAGCACTTGAATTTGTATAAAGTTGCACAAGTAGACACATGTGTCCTATGTGGCAATTCACGTCCTATGTGGCGTGCTACATGTATTATTCCACGTAGAACACGTGTGCCGACTTGTTCAATTTTATACAAGTTTATGTGTCTACTTGTGCACACCCAAAGTTGAAGGGCATAGATATCAACTGAGGGCAAGTTAAAGGGCACACTTATGTGTTATGCCTTTGTGAGAAAAGTTAAAAACTTTGTCCTTGTTCACATATAACTTATACTATGACAATAAATTAGGTTACGGAACAAAGTAGGATAGGGAAAATGGGGCAAAACTAATTGATTGTTCACCAGCTAGATTTCTAGCCTGCATTAGTATTTTAGGTTTTCCACTTGGTGTCCAGTACCTGCATTGGCACCTGACTAAATTTGGATTCGCGCACTGCAAGGCTCATTTCTGAGGGTGGCGCTCCCAACAAGATATATTCCATTTCTAGGGGATCGAACCCGAGAGCTCTGGTTAAGGGGGAGGGATCCCAACCATCTCTCCACAACCCATGTTGGTTCTGGTGTGCATTAGCTAATTAAGCAGGGGGGGAAGTTATTACTGTAGTAAATTTTTTAGCAAGTTGTGTGGAATGTCCATTTATTCTCAAAGGAGACAGCTGAAAACAGATTTAGAGATAGAACTATTAATCCCATTAGCATGTTTTAGCCAGTAGCCATTTCAAGCTTGTTATGAATCTTTTATGCCTTGCTTCTAATTTGTGATCTATCTGACAATATTATTTAAAGGAGGATCGATTAACTTTGCTATCTTCTGATCATTGAAGCTTACAGTCGAAAATGTGCTTCTTCATTACGGAAGAAGCCTAGTAAAGATGTGAGTTTATGTTGCATGAACATTACCTGATAAGAGGCCGTCACATATGGTTCCATATGAGTGGTCCCTAGTTCTTGATTTTACAATACATGAAGCCACCATCAATATATCTTAAGTAGTTCTATTTACTTGACAAGCAGGGGCTTTCGCATCTTCATTCTGTGTATTTGTGTTATGCACTTTCATCTGAAAAGATCCACGTCTTTTATGTGCCGATGCATGTCGGGTAGTATCCGGCTGTCGGGTCAGTTAATGGAACTATGGGTGCAGATATTTTTGAATTCTTGGGCCAGCTTGGATGGAAAGACTTGATCCTACCTATTTTAAGATTCATACACTTAAATTCATTGCACCTATTTTGATATAGCTCAGAAACTTTGGATGTGGAACACCGACTCAAAGGACAGTTTATTTTCGCCTTTATTCTGGATTCATATCTAATGAAAGTTTAAAACATGTCATTTTGAAATCTTCAATCTTTGAACATTTGAAGTTCCCTGTCAAATCAATCTCCAAACCAACCTATGTGTTTTGATTGTTTCGTACCAAGTCTTGCAGTTTACTTGTTTCGTACCAAGTATCTGGTGGAATATCTGGAGGGAGAGGAATGGAAGAAACTTTGAAGATAGATGCAACAACATTCAGAAAATCAAAGGGAGCTGCATTGCAACTTTCTACTTTTGGTGTAAAGAACATTGTATAGAAAATGCTGAACAATTAGTAGATCTTTTAGGATTACTGTAATTAATCTTTTGTCTTAGCTTGTTACTACCTTTTTGGAGGTCTCCAGCATACCTTAATGCTGAGGAATACAACATTACCAGTTTCAAAAAAAAAAAAAAAGTATTGCAGTTTACTAGATATCTCTTTCACGGTTATTGTTACCAAGTTATTCAGTATGGTGGATCCTTCTATTGGACATGGACCTCCTATTTATAGGAGATCACTATGCCCATTTAGTTGATGTATCTTGGCATCTTGTTTTGTCCCTTATCTTTCATATCTTATAGGATATTTGATATCTTGCAGCTATTTAATTGCATCAATGGGACTTCAAGTATTGTGGAGCTTTGGACTTGCATGTCTTGATGTGTACGCTTTGAGGATAAAACAGGATCTTCAAAATCCAGTCTTAGTGAGCCTTTTTGTTGTTGGAGACTGGGTATGTACTTCTCATTTTGCTTTCTCTTCCTGTCTTATGCAATGTGTTTAAAGTGTTCAGCTGTGACATATACAGGCAGCTTTCCTTGCATTCAAAAACCCCTGATTTTTGTTTTATCTCGGTAAGCTGAATACTTACATCCTTATTACCACTTCTACTAAGTTGCTATTTGATTTTGACCTCCCTTTCCATCAAAAACAAGGTGCTCGCCTTTCTGTGCCCTTATCCCTAGTTCATGCTTGAGACTTGAGAGTGCTGTTTCTTGCTCTATTTCATGTCAGAGCTGAAATTTCAGTCTTAGTTCAGATCAGGATGCCTTCGGAAACTGACAAGAACTTATTATCCCTGTACGAGAGAACTACAAGAACTACACATGGATTTTTGTTGTGCACTAGTAATTATCACAAATTGACCTGTCAATGATATGTGCTTTATGCAGCACATTCTCGTTTTACTAAACATGGCATTTTTATACCTAGATGAATGCCCTTTTTACATGACTCGATTATGTTAGCTTGTCCTTGCCACTCAAAAGGATCCTCCCTTTTTCGTTACTAATCTTGTTCCTCTCTATCTTTCCTTTTCCAAACATTAAATAAAAGCTGCTAGAGAGTAATATCTTGTACAATGTTATGGCTACCATTCTAGAACCCTTGCCGTGATATAAATTGCTTGACATTATGTGAACTGTCATTCATGTTAACTGTAATTACAGGTGACAGCAACCTTATCGCTTGCAGCTGCATGCTCTTCAGCAGGGATTGCTGTTTTGTATTCCAAAGATTTACACTTTTGCAGTAGTTCATCGCATCTTCCATGTGGCAGATTTGAGCTCTCAGTTGTCTTTGCCTTCATAACCTGGTTTCTTATAGCCATTTCTTCCCATGTAATGTTTTGGATCCTTGCCACAGTTTAACATTGGTTGCCCTCAGAAGATTATTCCAGTCATCTTGACCTCCAAGCACAAAATCACGTGTATGTGACTATCTTCCTCAGCACTGTCATCGTAGAATTTCTTCTGAACTGATTGATTTCTTGTAACATTTGGGGTTAACAGTCGAACTCTATTGAGTTCCATTTCATTCGAGCGTAAATTATAGCGTTCAGCTACATTCAGGGTTATTGAGAATCTTGATGATTTCAGTTTATCCATGATCTGTACATTTGAAAATCAAAAGTTTAATGGCATTCGACTCTTCAAAAGCATGTTTGTACTTCCCAGTTTTACGTTCACGTTTGTTCACAGTACATCAAGGGTAGCTTTTCATTAATTGAGAAACTCATCGACTCGTGATCATCAATGTGATCATAAGTAACAGTGGAACCCTGTTAAATCAATTGATTATCCACTTTAATGACTGTAAAATGAAGTTTAACTTTCTAAACAGAAAATGAAATGCATGTTTTAAAGTTTGTCATAGCCAGAAAATGTGTTTCTAGCAGACTTCCTGCATCACCTACCAAGTACAGAAATTGGACAAGGGCTTGTGGTAGTAAACAATGCAGCATTTTTAGAGTGTCAAATAAGCAGGTTGGATTGAATTTGAGCGAGTCAAAATAGGTTTCGTTAATAAATGAATTTCCTAGTAACTGAGCGGGTCAATAATTTGAGCTTAAATGGGCTAAAAAGGATCATAACTTCCTCCATTAGTTCAAAGATACAGCGATTTCAGTTTAATAACTTGCACATTTTTCTGAATGGATTGAAATGACAACATAACAAAGAACATTCTCTGGGAGCAGATATTGCTTTAGTTTCAAGAAAGTATTACTTCAGACCATCAATTTTACTCACATGACAATCTCTGGCTCCAGAATGCTGGATTTTATCTCTTTATGGGGTAGAACAACACCTCCGTTGCTGTAGACTTCGTCACCAACATGAACATCTTCTCCCAAAATTGACATGTTCTCTACCCGAGCCCACCGCCCAACAGTTGAATGCCATCCAACAATGCTACTTGAGATGCAAGCATGGTTCTTAACTCGTACACCACGCATAATACTACAACGTGAAAGCCTGACTCCTGATTCAATAACACATCCAGGGCCAATAGCCACATCTGGACCGATAAGACATCCATCTCCTATTACAGCACTCTCGTCAATTAATACATTTCCAAGAATATGGTGTCCAACAGCCAGATCAGGTGAGGACTTTTTCCGCAAGGAATCCAAGTATAGTCTCAAGCCTGTAATGTAATCCCTAGGCTGACCAATGTCCATCCAAAAGCCAGGTAAGACCATGGCATGGAGCTTCTTCTCTGCTGCAATGCTGGGGAAGACTTCCTTCTCGATTGAGGTGGGTCTCAACTGAATCCGGTCCAAAACAGAAGGGTTCAACAAGTAAATTCCAGCATTGATCTTGTTACCCACAAACACTTTTGGTTTTTCTACGAACTTTTCAACTCTCCCAGTCGCTTCTTCCATGACCACTACACCATATTTTGATGGTTCGTCAACCTAACAAAGAAAATACATTTGAATATTTGTTTTCCTTTATAATGCATACAGAAAAGTAAAAGAAGCAAGGAGTTCCCAACCTTCGTAACCATAATGGAAGCTTCTCCGTCATGGGATTTGTGAAACTCAATCATTTCTTTCAATGGATAGTCACATATAACATCACTATTGAGGACGAAAAAGGGTTCACCAGAGTCATCTCTCAATATATCACGAGCTAAAGCTAGTGGCCCTGCTGTACCCAAAGGCTCTGTCTCTTGTGAGCAAGTGATCTTGATATCTAACTTTTTTTCGAACTCTTTCAAGAAGTTTTGCATTATCTAAAATGAAAAGGATAAGGAAATTTAGTAAAGATTTGATAGTTATATGAGAGCTAAATATATGTTAACAAACTATAAGATCTAGCCTCACCTTCGGCTGATAGTTAATTGCCAAAACTACTTCGGTCACTCCGATAGCTTTTAGTGCTTCAATCTGGTCAAAATTAAGTTTGTTACAACTCAGGTATAATAAAGCTTCCATCAAAAATTATATGTAGTACTCTAGTACCAACTACCAATGGATGACGGATATGCATTACTTTGATTCCCAAGTAGAAGGTGTGAGATACAAGAGAAGTATCTGATCATGGCAACATACTAACTCAACTAGCAAGGGAATCAATGTATGCCACCCGAAGAATAGAAGAACCGGGAAAATAACTGAATGATTTTGTTTCAAAATGTTATCAAGATCAAATGGTTCATGGTTAAGATAATGTTTTGAATTTAATAGGGAAAACTGTGCTTATTTTAGTCCAAATGATGGGGAATGAGGTTATAGAACAAAAGTACTACATAATGAAGAAATAACAGAGGATGTAGGAACTTATGATCCATCGTAAACAAACGGGAATGATAGAATGAAACCTGATGAAGTATCATGGGCTTGTTAGCAAAGTCAACTAGTGGCTTTGGCACACTGAGGGTCAGTGGCCTCAGCCTTGTCCCAAAACCTCCTACAAGGATGAGTGCCTTCATAATGAAAACCAAAAGGCTGCCTGCACCAGAAAAACAAAATTTCAAGAAATAACTGTTTGCATCATGGCGAATTGTAATCAAAGGACTAAGGAGGTGTGAGATGAAAAAGTTCTCCACATTGTGAGGACCTTCAATCAAAAGGATAGAAAAGATTAAAAACTTGACAGCAAAATTCCTTGATCTAGCGCAAGAACATGGGTAAAAGTTGGATTACGGCTTTCAGAGAAACGTTAATGGAACTTGGCAAAGTGTAAGAAGATAAGTAAAACAAAAGTATATAACATGTAAACTAAGAAGAGAATTGCAGCTTCAGAAAGTGGCAATGGAGCAGTATAGCAATCAGAAAACCACATATACGAAAACAAATAGCAGAGTTCTTTAGGTCACTATGTAATTGTCTCATGTACAAGATTAGGAATGGGCATGTATCGAATCCAAGTATGCTCAATTTTTAGTAAGTCTTTTAACTGTATGTTTAAGGATTCATGCAAAGTAGCAAAAAACGGCAACCCAATACACAAAGCATCCCGTGTCAACAGGGTCTAGGGAAGGACCGCACCCCAAGGGGTAATCCATTCTCATGGATACATCTGAGAAAAATGAAGTGTGTATGTAACATATGTTGGGCAAACTACAGAAGTGGTCCAAAATATGTGGTTATTCCTACACAGCTAATTACACTAAGTCATTTAGAGTATGAGTGTGCTTTGATGATCAATTGTCGCTTCACACAAGAAGACTAAAGCTAAGTTGCTTGATCTGTTATCCAAATCTAATGTGATATCTACTATGACAGACACATAGATAAAGCTCCAAACTTTATCCATAAATAACTATGCAGTTTTTGGCACTTTATCCTTAAGCACATAGTCTCCTTCTCTATTTAACTTCCCATTCAGATCCACAATGACAAGCTTCCTTTTACAACCTAATTAAAATGCTCAACCATGTGACTGTTAAACCTTTTTTCTAGAATTAGGGTGGCAATTGGCACCAAAGCCAGATAAAGGAGGAGGCAACAACAACAACATAGCCTGTGTAGTCCCACAAAGTGGAGTCTGGGGAGGGTAGAGTGTATGCAGACCTTAGCTCTACCTCACCTTTGAGGTAGTAAGGCTGTTTCCGATAGATCCTCAGCTCAAGACAAAAACAGTCTAGAAAAAGACGTAATGAAAGTACAAGAGATACAACAACAACAACATCATATCCAGTAAAATCCCATAAGGGAGGTCTGGGGTGGGTAGAATGCGAAAGTACAAGAGATAATAGATAGTAATAAAAACAACATATGAGTGATATGGATACATACAACCATTCCCCACTAATACATTGGATTGAAGCATAGTTGATTGTTTGGTACCAAAGAAAATTTCATTGTTTTATTTTCTAGAAAGTTCCCTACTTAATCTTAGGTTCAATTGGGTGTATTGCTGCATTTAGAACTAAAAATTTCAGAAGATACATTGTTTAAACATAATGAATAGCAACATAAAACCTATTGTTGCTTCAATTAGCAAAACTATAAGGTTTCAATCATTATTTTAGTCACAAATCAAGGGAAACATTTGGTCATAACAAGCAATTAAAGCAACTATCAATCATCTGAGCAATGAGAAAGATTAAAATAAAAAATTGGTGTAGTCAAGCAGTCAATGAAGCTAGAATTAATCATTAGAGACTAGGATTCAAATCTCGGGCACGGTGTTCACTTTGTGTACTCGCTTTGAAACTCGACTAATCTGAATTTATACTTTGAAGTCCGACTAATCTGAATTCGCGCGCAGAGAAGTCTCACTTATGTAAAAGCGAAACCACTCCATTCGAAAATACTTAAACACGAAATTTTAACTAAGAATAAAAGCGTACTTAATACTTACCGTAAAAACGGCGACGGAGAAGACAACCGGTTGATCGGAGACTGAGAAGGTGACAGAGATGACCCTTTTTTTATTTTTTTATTTTCGCTATTTTTTATGTGCTTTTTATAGCGGAATTACGGCATCTTTTCTGTTTGTACTTTTTATGTTTTTTTTGTTTAGACCAAATAATTGATCCCAAAATAAGAGTTTGGAATCGATAAAAACTTACTCACATTTGATATTTATATATATATTATTACTTATTATTAAGTTTTAAAATTAAGATAAAAATATATATTAATTAATTATGATTCGGTGAAAAGAGTGTATATACAAACATGTCATGTATTATAAAATTGATGTAAATATTATATGCGGAAAGTTTTTTTACTTTTGAAGTCCTTAAAGAGTTTATCAAAAAATTTTCTTCGTTAAGTCTTTAACAAGTGTATTTTGTAAAATCAGACTTATGTTGCATCATTTTATTAGATGAATTAATTTAAAGTTTAGTGACTATTCTTGATTCTCTGCATCCATTTTATGTTGTTGCTATTGTAACCTGATAAAGAATCAAAAAATGAATTATGAAAAAAGATTAAATTTCTCATTTTCAAATGAACAAAATATAATTAAACTTATCTAATATTGAAATGAAAATCAAAGTCCGTCTAAGAACGGTTATAACGTAAGTCTCGTTTTAAGAGTTTCTTCGCAGATAGTATATATGAATTCAATGCAAAGGGAGTAATGAAATGCCCTAATTATAAAGTGATAGAAGATGAGAATTGACTACTTTTAGATCGTTTAAAGGTGGAGGACAATATTTGTTTGTTTTTTCATATCCTTCGCCTTTAAGATCTTAATCAATTCTATGGTCAATCATCATACAATTAGGGCATTCATTATTCTCTTTAATATTGAATTTGACTAACAACGCTCACAAAGAAATAATACAACATTGATGTAAAATATGAGAAAAAAGCAAATTTATTTATAGGCAAGGGGGGAAATGATATGCCCCAATTATAGAATGATACAAAGACGAAAATTGACTAATTTTTTGAAGGTGAGGGACGATGATTTTTTTTTCATGTCATTCACTCTCTCAAATTTAGTTATTTCTATTATTAATCATCGTACAATTGAGACATTCATCTTGCACTTTAACATTGGATTTAATCTAACTACACTCATAAAGAAATGATATGAGATTGATGAAATAAAGAGAGAAATGATCTTTATTTATAGGCAAAGTTTTCAATAAAATAAAAATTATTTTTAATTTAGATTTACTTGAATTAAATTAGTTACTAAGTTAAAATAACTACAAATCTCGAAATATTTAATTTTGGAATGTGCTGGATCCTTCTAGATTTAGTGTACTTACCATTTTTAAAAGTAATTTGGTACTTGTTGTTGATGGGAGGTATTCAGTGAAACTAGTTGTGTACGAAAGTTGATCAGAACACCACGATCATAACATATATACAGGGACGGGTCTAAATGGGAGGTAGGGGGTTTACCCGAACCCTCTAGACCGAAAAATTATATTGTATATACAAGGTCAGATTTGAATATTATGTGTATACAACTTTAAATGAACCCCCTCAATATAATTAAAAGGTTTAGGTTTGTGGTCTTGGGGGTTCATCATGAAGCTGAGGTTTTGTGATCAATCCCCTCTGACATCATATTTTGTACGTTTTTTTTAAAGTTAGCGTACATTTATATGTATTTATTATTTAAATAGCTAATTTTTTTTATTTTACTCAATTATAAATATTGGGACTAAAATATTATGTTTTTTTTTTCATATAGTTGAAATGAAAAATGTTTCAATTCTCTCTTTCAATGCTCTCAATACTAGTATAAAGTCCTAGCTAAATTTCTATAATTTCTTATTGATTTTTAATATCAACACACTTCTCAACTAAGAAAAAAATCACAATATATATATCTCTCTTTATATATTTTATGTCACGCTTATATATGTGTATCTTTCTTTATATATTTTATGCCATGCTTTTTTAAAATATTTTTATATTTGACTAGTTTTATATATGCAAGATTTTTGTATTTTGTCAACTTTTATCGTTTATATTATCGACTTATATCGCTTGTTCATTTCAGCTATATTTTTTATCATTCAACTTATAAATATTGATGTTGTTTAATATTTTTATTTTTTTATTGTTACTGAGCCCTAAATAAATATTATAGTACTAATAATTCAACTCTTACACCTTTTTTTTAAAATGTGCTTTTTTGGGTATTAATTTGAAAGAATTTTTTAAAATAAAGTAAGACAGTACAAAATGAGAGTTAAAAAAACGTACAATATTTTTTCAAAAAGGGCTCGATGGTGAAGAGAAAAAATGAGAAAAAATATTAAAAGGGCATGATGAGGTGGGTTAAAATTTAGTGGGCACCTCATTTGCTTTTCATCCTATAATTTTTACGTATTTACTTCTTCATATTTCAAATCCCGGGATGAAACTCTTGTGTCCGTCACTGAATATATATATATATATATATATATATATATATATACTAGTTCTCGAATAAGTGTGTTGCACGTGTATTCCATGGTTAATAGTATAAATATCTTAAAAGTTAAAGTATTTGAATTAAATTTTTTAGATATCATATGAACATGTGAAAAAAGCTACATTTTTATTTTATAAGGTACATAATAGATGATGTTTTTGTTGTTGGTTCTCATATTTGACTTCCCGCTATGACTCATGAGAAGTTCAATAATTTTTGCAAAAGATATTTAGAAGCATATTTCTGCATCACAGGGAGAAATTGTTAACAAAAACAAATGAATTTTGTCTACTTCACGTTAGCTTCATATATTGGAACATTACATACTACTGTATATATTAAGCAAAAAAATAAAAATAATTATTATATTACTAAAGATTATTTTCCTCAAGTACTCGAGGTTCTGGAATATATCCTCTTAGGATAGAATGATTTACTTCATCAGAATAATGGTACCTCAAATTCCACTAACCTTCAAGCTCACTCAACGACAATAAATCACACGAAAAATTTTAAAGTGTAAGAAGAAGAAGAGTAGAAGATTAGAAAATTTTTGTGGTTGAAAAATGAGAGGAAATCTCTCTATTTATAGCCAGCGAAGGGTAGCATGAACAGGTGCTTATTGTGCCTTATCTGAAAAGGCACGACCCTTCCGAAAGTGACAATCCTTTGGAAAAGTCGCAACTTATCAGAAAAGTCACAACTCATCTGAAAAGTCACAATCCTTTGTAAAAGTCACAATTTATCGGGAAAGTCACAACTCATCAGAAAAGTCACAACCCTTTAGAAAAGTTACAACTCATTAGCAAAGTTACAACCCTTCGAAAAAGTCACAACTCATTGGAAAAGTCACAACCTTTCGAGAGAACATATGTTATTCAAATATATATATATATATATATATATATGGGTGTTTTAAGTAAGGGGTATTATGGTAATTTAACATTCAAGTTAGGAAGTTCATACTTTTAAAGAAATATAGATAGATAGATAGATATATAGGTTTATCTTCTTCAATATATGATAAAAAATTCTTAATTAGTAATAAGATACGCAATTATTTGAAAGCATATGTGCTATTTATGTAAGTTTCTCTAGTTTTAATATAGGAAAAACTACATCAATGGGCCATAAAACTCAAAATAATTACATGATGATACCCAAATCCAAAGTAATTCAAGCAATACTCATTCTCTCATAAAAAATTACAGCACATACCCCTCATTCATTAAGGCTGATAACTTTCACCTAACTGATATTAAATCAATATCATATACTGTATTGGTATCATTAAGGCTGATAATTTTCGCGTAACTGATACTAAAGCAGTATCATATACTGTAATGGTATCATTAAGGTTTCTTGAACAAGAAACCTTGATGATACCATTACAGTATATATATATATATATATACTCTTATAATATCATTGATCAATGCGTAATTTCTGAACAAAAAACTTTAATGATATCATTACAGTATATATATATATATTGATTTAGTATCAATTAAGTGAAATTATCAACCTTAATGATACCAATATAATATATGATACTAATTTTGTATTAGTTAAGTGAAAATTATTAGCTTTAATGATATCAGTCATGTGAAATTAGTTGGGGTATATGAATGTATGTCTTAGTTTTCCCTCCATGGCCAAACGGGTCTAAATCTGATCCATCATTCTTTTGTGGCCTGACCCGAGTCCGAACCGGGAATTGAAGAAAAATGGCGGCTATGGCGACAGCGTACCCTGGCTCTGCTTTGTATGCAAAGTCACAGCTACCATTGTCATGGTCGTCTTCCATTAGAAAAGAAATGAAGTATCTTCTTCCTTCTCAGTCACTAGCAATTATTCGTTATCCCCAAATTGTATTAGTTTGTTATACTCAGTCTTCTTCCTCAGGGACTCCGTTCAATTTCAATTCCTCAACTAAGCTCTTTGTTAGCGGTCAGTTTCTTTTGATTTTTCATTACTATTTTTGCTATTTTCTACATTTTTTTGAAACCAATTTCATTTTGTAGGACTCTCATTTCGCACAACTGAAGAGAGCTTAAGAAAAGCCTTCAGCAACTTCGGAGAGCTCGTTGAAGGTTAAAAATAAAAAATATCCATACATTTTCTCCATGTGTTTTATCTTTGAATATTTTCATGTTTTCATAAACTGATTCGGAACTTCCAGACACAAAACTTCAATTTTTTTTCAAATAGAATTGCATGTCCAAACACAACAAAAGCTCAATTTTTCAAGTTTCTTCAAAATATATGGTCAAATGGGAGCTTCATTGCTATGTACTTAACACATGAAAATTTATCTACAAATATCCGTTTGGCCATAGATTTTGATGTTGAAACTTGAAAATTTTGAGTTATCTACAAATATCCGTTTGGCCATAATATTTGATTAGATTTTGGAAATATGATCTTGAAATACTTTCAAAGCTGGTTTAGATCAGTTTTTGAGAATTCCACTCACAAAACTTCAAATTCTTTCCAAATAAAATGTATGTCCAAACACAACTTGATCAAAACCTCAAATTTTCAAGTTTCAAATTTCAAACTTCAAAATCATTCATACATACTTAACAGTCATGACTCATCAAATGGCAAATTTTGTTTGTACCCTGTGGTTATTTTGTTGTACCTTGTCCCTCAACTCCACGAGTATTCGCCAAAAATGGGCACTCATATGGCAAATGTTGTTGTTGGTAAAGTTAACCAGAACTGAACACTCACACAATTGAGTAAAACTTGTAGCTACTTTACGGATGATTAATTTGTTATGAATTTCTAAAAAAACATGTATGTATCTTCAATTTTGCAGTCAATTTGATGATGGACAAAATTGCAAACAGACCAAGAGGATTTGCTTTCATTCGTTATGCTACGGAGGAGGAATCACATAAAGCAATTGAGGGAATGCATGGCAAGGTAATTAGCGTCTTAAACCAGCATTGATTCTTGCCTTAATAGAATCTAACTCAGACATATCCTTCATTCTTGATGGTATTGTGTACTGAAAATATATTGGCATATAACATGGAATCCTTTTCAAAAGTCATGAAATGAGCCTCTCATTAAACGAACATGGGATGCCAAATGAAGAGGACCTGAATGAAAGACTCATATAAAACAAACTAACGCTTTGTTCAGTGTTGTTAAAGGCGCGTTTTTAAGCCCTGAAGCGAGGGTCAAAACATGTTAACTGTTTCGCCTCACTTAATGTATGCTTCAGTGTCATCATTAGGGCTCTAAAACAAACTTTTTCTTGCAAATGAGCATTTCTTAAAGAGGCGCCACTAAATTATTCATATAGTCGACCCCTGTTTGTTTGGGATTGAGGCATACTTATGGTTGTGTGTAGAAGATCAGCTACTGGTCATCAGTGAAGCAAGTCATTTTTGTGTGACATGGTGTTGTATGTATGACAAATAATATTCAATAAATAGTTTGATTTGCATGATGATAGGTTGTATTTTAATAAAATTAACTTCATACACCTGCAATGGGAAGTAGACTTACCTTTCTATCATTATTTGCAGAAAATGTCATCTTTTGGAGTTTGGATAAACTCTGTAGTCTGTACTAGCCAACTAGACTAATCATATTTCAGTCAATATGCCAAATTTATGGGGTTGTGAATATTAACTTAATCCGGGTTAAGTGTGAAGTTACCTTCTGCATCTTGTATGTGCTACCTCAACTTTCGTTCTCAAATTCATCTCGTGCATCTCCATACATAAAATATGAATGCTTAGTAATACCATAATAACAAATGCATTTTCATTACATTTTCCGAAAAACAAAATGGAAAATGCTAAACACTCTTCTATCCTCATTTGCAAAATGCTACCTGGTAATTATCCCCAACTATCATTTTTACTTCATGGAGTTCTTGTTTGTTGAGTATACTTCTAACAAACTGCCTTCTCAGTTTCTGGATGGCAGGGTAATTTTTGTAGAAGTTGCTAAGTCTAGATCTGAACTTCGTCGAGGGCCTAATCACAACAATAGCAGACAATGATGTAGACATGCATCTCGCTTCATTCACCCATAAATCAATCATCGTGCACCTCTACGTTTATCAGAATATGTGTCATCAATTTCTGCCCAACTTACTCTACAGAGGGATGCAGATTGTTTATTTCGCAATAGGAAAAATTAATCTATACTCACATTGGCAAAATTGTGATCATTATTGGACTTCTAATTCTTTCTCAGGCAATTGTGCAATTACTAATATATGGTAGCACATTTTTCTTAATTTTCGTTTTCATTTGTATAGATCTTTTATATCGTAAATTCTTATGAAACAGCCTCTTCTTGGTGAAAGAGAATCTAATAAACCCCTGGCTTACTTTCAGCTACTTATCAATCTTCCCTGCCTCAAGAGTTAAAATGTGATTCAATTAAGGGGAGCAGTCTAATTGATCGACTGGGCATAGGGGCATGATGACTTGTTGTCATCCTCACCTTCCTTCGACTTATTAACGATGGTAACTAAACACGACGGTTGTGCACGTTGCAGGATTTAATGCAACACATTTGAATACAAGCATCTGTCTGTGCTAATTTCACACCTAATATAGAGCATACTTGTTCCATTGATGAAGAAATGCGCGGTTTCTTTATTTTAAGTAACAAAAGTCTAAAAAGTGCATAATATGTTGAGAAAATAACAGGTAGAACTTTCAAATTATCATTACTAAACTTTTGAACTAATTATTTTTAAATAAGAAATTTCAATTTTCCTTTTTATAGCTCTTCTTTATGTCAAAATAAAACTTTGTTTGGAGCAAAGTCGGAACATGAATTGATTATTTCTTAATACATAATAGTTCTTTGAACAAATTGGCCCATTAGCTCAATTGGTTAGAGCGTCGTGCTAATAACGCGAAGGTCGCAGGTTCGAGACCTGCATGGGCCATTTTTAAAAATCTTTTTACTCTAAATATCTCATCGCTTCTTTCATTTTAACAATTAATAACTCATCTGTTTAAAGTCTTTATTATAAAAACCTGTTGTGGGTAACTTAAGCATGTGAATTTTTTTTTTATAATCGAGATATTCAGATCAACTTACACACATTACGATTAATGTTATGTGGTATTTGCTACCTCCCATTAACACAATTACTTGATATCTCTATCCACCAAGAATTGAACAGATGAGAAGGAATCACCTAGTATTCTTGTCTCTACTGGATTTCAAATATGAAAACTCATGAATCTCAATCCACACCGTTTATCACTAGGCAACACCCTTGAGTGTTCATTAAAATTGAGAGCATTTCAATTTTAATGCAATACAAATATATAGAAGACAAAGATTCATGTTGTGAATATGTAATAAAACAAAATTAGCTCGTAACAAAATCAAAGATGACACCATATTCTATTAATTAAACCAAATGTTACAATAATCCATCTAACTTTTTGAAGCCTGGCCACTAACAATACCAATAACATACTCAAGTTCATCAGATACTTCTTTCATTGATGGCCTATTTTGCCTCCTTTCATCTAAACAAGCTGATGCTAAGTTCCCTACAGCCTTAATTGTCTCAATTTCCACTTTACTTGCCCCATCTTTAATAAAAGGGTCAATTACATCCATCAATTTCTCTCCATCCATGATCCTCTTCATGTACACAACCAAATTCACATTTTCCTCATCTCGATTAAAATCGATCGCCTTTTTAGACGTCAAAAGTTCTAGAAGCACGACTCCAAAACTATAAACGTCGCTCCTGTCTGTCAATTGAAGGTTCAAATAGTATTCCGGATCGAGATACCCCAACGTACCCTGAGCGGATGTATTGATATGAGTATTCTCACTTTCGCTCAGCTCGACTAATCTCGATAGTCCAAAGTCCGAAACCTTAGCATCGAGCTTATCGTCTAGTAAAATATTACTCGACTTAACATCGCGATGATAAATCGGCGGAACGGCCGATGAGTGAAGGTACGCGAGTCCATCGGCGGTTTGTTGAGCAATCACTAGACGCCTCAACCAATTAAGTGGGACCCGCTCACGGAGTCGTAACGCGTGTAGGTGCTCGAAAAGCGTACCATTAGGTACGTATTCATAAATTAAAAGAGGTAATTCAAGCTCGACACAACAACCAAGTAATTTTACTAGACCACGATGATTCACTTGACACAGGATTCGAACTTCGTTAAGGACTTGTAACGTGCCCTTAGCGTTACCGGGTTTTGCCCGTTTAACCGCAACTATAGTACCATCATCTAAAATACCTTTGAATACTTCACCAAATCCACCAGTACCTAAAAGGTTTTCTTTGGCAAAATTGTTGGTTGATTTTTTGATTTCTTTACCAGAAAAAACTTTGGCTGATTTTCCACTTGTATTTGCACTTAATATTTCTTCTCTTTCTTTAACAAGTAACCTTATTGTTCTTCTTTTTATCAGGTAACGTCTGTGGACTAAAAATCCACCTAAGAACATGAGAAGCACTGATACAACAGCAACTGAAAATGAAACAAAAAAGACATTGAGAACATGTTAGCACTAATTATAATACCCTCGAACGTCTGAACACATGATAAAATGTTCCTAAGTAGACACTTTTAATTCAAATTTTGAAAAAACTTTTTGCTTGGGTTCTCGACTATCCATTAGGTAAATAAGTTAATCATTTAAAATATATCACCTCATTTAATTATATGCATTAGTCTCAATAAGCTATAAAATCGCAGGCGTGTTCCAATTCAGGCTTATGCATATAATTAAGGAAGATGACATATTTTATGTGGTTAACTTGACTACCTAACAGGTGCATCTTGTGAATAAACACAAAAGTGTTTTTTTTTCTTTCAAAATTTGAACAAAAAGTTCTAATAAAAACATTCTATCATTGTATTCAGACGTTCAATTGGGACAACCAATAGTTTAAATATCTAAATGAAATTTAATGACATATTTAACAAGTCGTCAATGTATTAAGCCTAAATAGTACTCCCTCCAATCCATATATAATAAATGACTCTTAAGGTTTTCACTCATAATAGGAGGGTTATTTGCTAAATAACTCTAATCTACAGATTGGAAAATATAATGAAGCATTGACAGATTTTTTAAAACTTCGTAGTTCAGACATATTTTATTAAATAAGGATAACTTTTGGGGGGGGGGGGGGGGAATAAATATTTTCTTAATATTTTTTTTAAATCACTTTTTTAGACAATTTTAAATACTGAAAAATCACTTATTATGGACCAGAGAGTCCAGAGGGAGTAATTGAGTAAGTGATTGCAGTAAATAAAAATAATATTAAAAAAGAACCTGCAATAAGAGGCGCTTTGTTCCTTCGAATTTTGCAAGCCGTGCCATGTCTACACTCTGCATAAATTAAGAGATAAAATTAGTCAAATTAGGTTATAAATATATTTTTAAATTTTTTTTTATCTATTTTGATAAATTCTTAAATTGTTTATAAGTCAAAATCAGTTAAAAGTTGATCACATCCAACTTCGTAAATATGCTTATCATTATGTATATTAATATTAAATATTACTATTTTTCAATATTTATATGACCTATAATTAACTAGGCATCATACAATAAAATAAATAATTATTTTATGTATCATTAATATGAACAAGTAAATATTGTTGGAGGAAATATTGATTAACTTATAATGAATGTTATTGTTATTCTTAAATCTTCCCTAGGCAGCAAGGATACAATATCTACTGCAAATCCCTAAACAATAGCAAATGAATTTTATAACATATATTTATGTCTTGTTTTAATTTAGACAACAAACTAAGTTTCAAAAAAATAATATTTTTTTCTTATCATTTTCTAATCAAACACTTTCACATAAATTGTGATAGAGAGAGTACGTTTTACATTGAATATGTATTTGAAGTTATTTATCGGGTAAACATGAAATGGCTTTTTAAGTTAAATATATATTGGTGTGTTTAGATTAAAATATAAATAAATAAATAGGAATATACGTCGAAATCAGCAACATAATCTTGGTATACCAAGAAAAATTCCATGTTCTATGCCCATAGGATCCCCCAACTTTAATTTTTGTAATGCTAGAACAGATTATTATTTTTTGGCCTAAGTTTTTGCTTTTTGAACATTTCCTTTTCTTTTTCTTTTTCTTTTTCTTTTTAATCTTATCTTAAAAAGAAGAAAAATATATGAAGAAATTACGTGATTAAAAATATTTAATTTAATTACATATCACCTGAAATGATCATAGTAGTAGCTAACATGACAAGACCCCACGTTCAAGTGTGTTCTATAAAATGATGAAAGCTCCTAGAAAACAAATTAAGTGGAGTACTATTTCATGTGACACTACATTATTTCCATTTTAGTCTACTTTAACAAACTAAAAAAAAGTGTAAGTTATATATATACCGCTATTTTTTACATTTATTATTATTATTATCAAGTCACTTAAAAAATATCTACAGATAAATCTCCTTAAAATGTAACATTTGTTATCTTGAAAATGAAAATAAATTATATTACCTACTGCATGTAAAAGTGAATTGATGGTGCAAATATAACATTAACGATGTATACATAGTTTAAACTTTCAAAAAGTAACACCTTCTTATGCTTATAAATAATTTAACTTTAAATTTCTCATTCTATTCACACGATACCATGGTGGAGGCCGAAGGGTAAGTCCCTCAAGAAGGAAGGAATGCACATTACACCTTAAACCAAACCCACATTGAAATAAATAAAAAAAAAGTTCTACCTTATAAAAATCAAGAGTTGCGTCTGTTGAGTTAAAACAAATCAGACAATATCTTAACCATTGAAACCAGCCAACCATGACCGTTACATGCACAAATATGAATGTACGTATATTAAAGATAAAAGTTTCAAAAGTGTATATTTTATACTTCAAAATTTCGTATTCATTCAAAAATGTTCACATAACCTAGGGAATAACAAGTAGTATATAATATATATGAGATGAACTATACTTACTTTGACAATATCCTTGTGCATCCCAATAGTGTCCAGACTTGCAAAAACACCTCTTCTTTCCAACATTTTTAGGATCAACCAAACATCTAGAATATTGCAACACATCACAATCCACTTCTTTCTTACAAATAGGTGGATCTGGAATTTGCCACATTAATTCAAGCCCAGGCTGTGGCCATTTTTCAATTGGCAATGAACTATCCAATCCAACAAAACTTTGATATGCCATACACCCTTGTGAATGCACCCTAATCATATACTCATTTTGTGACCCTCCTGTCCTAAATGTACAACACAAACTCTGCTTCCTACAAGCAGCCCACTCTAATTTTTTTTCTACGTAAGGATGACACACACAACTCGATGAACAATTTATCGGTGCTTGCAAGTGCAACATATAGTCCGTGCAATTTAATAACAATATCGTATTACTAGCCGTGATGTTGAATGGAAGATTCGGGTCGAGTTGGATTCCCTCGGAACGAAAATCAGACGATAGGCATGTGTTAGGGTACAGGACCGGTGGTTTAATGACCAATCGTTGAATTTGTGGGGTAATAGATATAATAACGTACGATGAATTTTGCATCGTATCGAACCATAGTGTACCTGCATTGCAACGGACTTTGTAAGTTGGATCACCACAATTAGGCCCAGTGCTTAACGGGTAAGGCACGGAGATTTTGCCACAATTGTCACAAATAAGTTTATTCATCGTTGCGACCTTGTATGAAAGTGTATAATTTATCATCGTGACGAAAAATGTGATGAGAAGTAATGTTTTTTTCTCCATCGAAGAGCTAGTGAAAATGGAAGAATTATGTGAAAATTATTGATGGTTCTATGGAGTTTTTATTGATGGAAATTTGGCTAGATTTAACCTCGTACAACTTAATTAACTAGTGGGGAAAAGGGATTTATGTATATTTATTATTTTTTTAAAAAAAATTATGTTTGTGAATATTATCAATGTCTCGAAAACAAGACGGGCGACATACGTAAAAAGTACACAAGTTTGTTATTTTTTGTAAATAACACAACACAGGTCAGAAACTTGTCAACTTGAAGTAATTTTTGTGTCTAGATTTTCTACAAACGATTTCTGAGGAAGATTGGAGGATCAAAGAGTGATCATCAACATACATTGCATCCGTTTCGATTCAGGTGACATCAATTGCGGAGCCAATATTTTTACGAAGGGATTTCAAAATCTTGAAGAAATAAACATATGAACTAGTCAACGGGATTTCGATATTTAATATATATACATAAAAATATTATTTTAAACATGTATAAGTAGTAGAATTTTTCACCGAAAGATGTTCGGATGAACCTGCTGACCACGAGGTGGCTCCTCCCCTACCTGGCACTATACAAAGACATTGTTTGATGGAGCATGAAGTTTAATAAATAGAGCTCAAATTATGTGCAGTGTCAATGTATGAAAGTTTATTACGCAAGTCATTGTCTATTTGTAGCAGGTAACCTGTCTTATATTTCAAGATCACAAATCTCATATTTTAAGGAGTAGATATCCTTTGGATAACGTGATAGTCATGTGAACTTCTTCTTTACGCTGACGGTGCATATAAGCTCGGAGGGGAAATTTGAAGTGATTTCGTGAAGAATTTCAAGACAACATTTTGGGAAAAGGTAAGTTCGATTTTGGCTGTTTTTGCAATTCTTTGAAGTGTCACTTTTGGATCTTTTAAGTAATATAGCTAACCTATACTATAATTAGGAGAGATTAGTTTATTTAGAGTTAGATTAATTTTGGGATATTGATATTTACTTTGATAGTGATACTTTTGGGGTTGTTAGGGCTATGGTCATTATTGATCGAAAATGTTAATTGAATTGTTTCCTTAAGCATCAACCCTTTTGAGGGTATCTATATACTATAGGTGTTTGTTTGTGTTCTTAATATATAGAAGATGACTTTAATATAATTATAATATTCTATTAGTTTTGTTCTTGTGTTTGCTTTCTATAGAGATTAGAGAGTATTGATTGTCATATATAACCATTCTTCTCAATTTTTATCTATCTTATTGTGTCATTCTTTTATTTTTTATTTTTATTGTGTTTAGTTAAAGTTTCTTTTATTTTTTGTATATTCGATGCTATATAATTTGGACAGGTCAAATGAGTTGAGTTGATAAATGGACAAGTTATTGACTCATCCAAAATTACTTGTGATCATAACTCAACACATTCAAATCTTACTAAGTTTTAATTATTTTATTCATTCTTTTACTATTTTTAAAACCTAATAATTTTTTTTATAGTGACTATATATAATATATCAAATTTTAAAAAAATTGTCTTTTCAAAAATACTATAACAAAATTTTTCATACACCAATTTGGACTACACAATTTTTTTAAATTTGCACTAATAGATAGACGATTGAAAAATCTGTCCAACTTAAATTAAACGAATTATATTTTCATAAACTAATTATAATCAAACCATCAAAGAAAGAGATAAAATAAAAATAAAAATGGATGTTTGCCTCTTTATCCAGAAAATTAAGACAAGTTAACCAAAAAAATCATTCAACGCAATTACTCCCTCCATCTATATTTATTTATACTAAAAAAAAAATGATTTGTTCAACTTTACTTATTTCATTTGAAAAATATGTGCTAACTTTATTTTTCAAAAACGATAAAATAAAATGAATATTTGCTTCTTAACAAAGTAGTTACTATATCAAACAAACAGTAATATTATATTATAGTAATATACACATTCATTTTTTTCACATAACACATAAATGTAAAGTCCCTTTTTGGGTTATCCTTTACACTTTACTTTCACCAAACTTTTTTTAAAAAAAATAACACACCTTTTTTCCCACACATTTATCATTTCTCCTTAAATTAAAAATACCCACCATATATTTTTTGACCTTTTTTTCCAAATAATATGTAATTTATCTCTTTACAGCACGAGTAGAAATCCAGTGACACCTCGCCGTCGGTGATCCACCGGAGACCATCGATCTCTTACCGGCGGCAGTTGAAGAAGAAGCCGACGACGAATTCATCGAAAACCCGTTATCCGGTGACCCAAATAATTGCATATCGGAATTCTCAAACCGACCCGACCCGCCTGAAAGTCTCATGTAAGAACCCAACAACGGCGAATCATTATTCATCCATCTTGGTGAACCAGTAGCAATTTGGCCTCCATTTTTGTAATCCATTATTGCTTTGTAAACAAATGGAATTAATCCTTCCATTTTTTTTTTAAAAAAATAAATTGAATTTTTGAATTTTGAAAGTTTAATTTATTTATTTTTGGTAATTTGGAGTGAGAGAAAAAAAAAGTGTTGGGAGAATTTTGGAAGGGAAAGAGGGGTTTTAAAAGAAGAGAGGGTGACGTGGCGTAACAGTTAGAGTCCAGCTGTCAATTCTTAGTCAAGCTGACAATCAAGCACGATTTTTTAAAAAAAAAAAAAAACATGAGGCATGATTAGTGAGGTAAATAATATGAAAAAATTAAGGTCCTATATTTACTGAAGTAATAATTTTTTTTAAAAAAAAATATTATAGTATATAATAATAATTTGAGGTTTTTATTTATAATAGATACGCACATATATATTTATTATTCGAATAGATACAGTTAGATAGAAATATTGTATATATATGAATATACTTATTAAGCGTGTGAAAACAACGTATCTCAGTATGTACTTATTATGTGCGTATGAATATACTTATTATGTGTGTATGAATACACTTCATTCAAAAATCAAAACGATTTTACTTTCATTGTTACCATTTTACTCTAACCCTCGACCGTTATAATCCATATTGATTATTATTTATTACAATATTACTGCAAATGGAAAGAAAGAGACTTCCCAAGTAATAAAACATTGGATAAAAATTTTCAAATGAAAGCTAACTCCAAACTAATTAACTTTAATTTATCGAAAAATTTAGTTATGTTCTAATCGTAGACTACCCTATTTTAAAATTATTACCAGGGTTTTAATGTTACATATTTTGTAATATATAAAGATTTTAAATTGAACAGACACATTTGTTCGTGACAGAACATGATTGTTATGAAAAGCCATTTGTTCATGAAAGAACATGACCTTTATGAAAAGTCATATGTTCATGAAAGAACATAACTCTTATGAAAAGGCACATCTATTCATAAAAAAACATGACTCTTATGAAAAGGAGCATATGTTCATAAAAGAACATGACTTTTATGAAGAGTCATCTCTTAAGTTCTATAAATATAAAGACTCTCTAGAAGTAGCCGAAGAAAATCTGCATGTATAAACCAAGGGCTTTGTTGTATCCTTAAAGAGAATTGTTTGTATTTACCCCAATATGTATATGAGCAATATCTCTTTAAAGAAAGTGTTTTCACGCCTCGAAGCCATCTTCTTCTTCAGTCATATTTCCTATTATTATTTTTTCTAACATTTAATAATTAGTAAGAACTAATGTAAATTATCTTGTTTTAAATTAATCAAGTAGGACCTATTTTCAATTTATATCATTACTTATAATTGACATCTTTAAAGTAAGTCATGCCTTAATCACTTAAATAAATCGTGTAAGCCACATAGTATGAATTTCCCAATCTAATGATCTATCACTTCTCACCTAATCTCACTTTATTATTCCTCTCAGCACATTTTTATAAGTAAGAGATATATCAATAAAATAGCAAAGAGATATATAAACAAAATAGCAATATAATTTCATAAATGGAGTATTAGAGAGGGTGGTGTGTGTGAGGAGTGAGCCAGGTAGGATTGAAGGGGAATTTTCGATGGAAATTTTCACTATTTATACATAGTAAATTTTTTTATGTATATATAATAAACGATGTTGAACTTTCTTTAATTTCTTCGTCTATTTACTTGATCTTCATATTTTAAAATCTTTAGTGAAAATTTTGGGTAGACACTAATGTGTAGACAATCTTACTCCTACCTTGAGAAAATAGAAATGTTGTATCTGATAGATCCTTGGATCTAATATAGCATATTAAAAATCAAGTATATAAAATAAATTAAACACAATAATAAAGAAATCCATACTAAAAACAATGGGGAAAAAACGACAGCAACGAATAAATGAATAATATAAACCTAAATTACTATTAATATAATAACTAAACCTAATCTGAATTAATTCCATTATTTTATTATTCCTTAAACTAATAGCCATGACTTCTTTTACTCGCTTCCAACTTCCATTGGCCTGTAATAATATTATTATTTATGTGGTAGTTATAATTCTAGTTTAAAATAATATTCCTCTCAAATTTTTTTATTTTTTTAAAATGTTTGAAATAGTGTTTATTGGTCACTTTGACTCTATTTCCAAAAAAATATTTATTGTCATCTAATTACAAATTTTATCAATAAAATTTCAAGAAAATATTATAAAACTCAACTTGTGAAATTTGAAACTCTATAACGATGCTTATTTTTTTTAATTACAAGAGTTGAAAACTTTGCGCTATTGACCCTTCATTTATTTTAAAAGTTACACAAAAAAGTGAGGTATTAATTATGATAGTGGAAAACGAGTATATACGTGCCAAATATATGTATACAAGTTTTATAAAATAACATGAAATATTGAATATTGGTTAGTTGAAATGTAGCTTTTCATAACAAAGTGTCAACCATATCTTTATGAAATATTGATATATGGTGATTCTATTGGAAGATTTCATAAAGTGATAATACTTGCTGCCATTTTCATTAGAGCATATAACAGCTTAACCACAGCTTTCTTAGCAATATTATTTTTTGTTATCTTTTTTCTTATTTAGGGTTTTAGGGAATGGTAATCAACAAATGTGGAATAATAAAATTTTAAAAATTGTTTGGCTTGAAGAGGAAATATTCTAGACAAAGAGTTGTCACCTAATGACTCATAGATAGATCCAAATAGACAAATTGGATATTCTTGAGGCAAATATACTGTTCAAACTTTACGATTTAGAGCAGATTATCCTTCATATATTATATAAAAAAGTGGTACATATATATCCGTCTAATAAATAGTGTATATATACTGCTCTAAATAATAAAGTTTGAGCAATATATTTACCTTTTTCGTTAACAAATTAAATTTTATAAAAATCTTTAAAATTATTTTTAAAATTCTAGAAATGTCATGTGGCTTAAAAAGATTACCTCATCCATTTTTTACTCACCCCAAACCCGATCCATTTTTAAAAAATCATAATCCTTCTTCTATTCAGATTCAATACAAACCCATTTTATGACTGGGTAGAAGAGAAATTGTTTTTTTAAAAAAAAAAATTGGGTCAGATCTAGAGGTGTAAAAAAAGGGATGAGATAATTTTTGTAAGTCACATGGCATTTTTGAAATTAAAACTCAATATTATATTTTTTTTCAGTTAAGTAAACATAGATATAGTGACGAAAAAGGTAAAAATACATTATTTGTTAAATGACAGGGGTATATATGCATTATTTTTTTAACAAGGGGTGTATCCGCTCTAAATCTTAAAATTGTGGAGTATATTTACCCCTTTTCCCTTCTTGATTTAGTTAGCCTTGCTTTTTTCTTTTTCTTTTTTAGCAAAGAGGATGGATGTTTATTTGTTTTTATTTATTTACATAATATAGAACACTAAGAAATTTGATACGTAGTATCTTCAAGGAATATAATTATTCCTATCATGAAAATAAAATAAAAAGGAACATAATTTTCTTGGAAAATGTGTACTTTTTTGCATTGTGCTATGCACATTTAAAATTATACTCTCTTACACCGTACGTTAATCAAATTTCTTAATCGTAATTAGTGATTTGATTAACCAAAGATAAGATTAATTTTTTTTGTAAGGGATTGGGATAAATGTTGTATTAGCCTAGTGCTTAATGAGTAATGACATTCACGTACATCTATCAAGGTTGTCTATGTGTATTAACATGCCAAACGTCTAGAAATTTGAAAATTTAAGAGCCCAAAACATTAATAATTTACTCCCTTTGTTTCAATTATTTGTCATTTTAGAATTTAAAATAATTTATTTTTATTTTATCTTTAGTAGTAATTATTTTTGAAGACTATATACATGTGATGATAACACATAAATAGAGTAAATATTCAATAAAGAAAAAATATATCCTAAGATATATATAAGGGTAAAATAGTTCAACCCATATTAGTTGTCATGTCCACATTACTATAAATACTTGTCCATTTACAAAACCAAGATAGGTTTAATTAATTTTTCTCATTTTACTTTTACAATTAATTATTTTTTGAAAGTGTAAATAAATTTGTAAAGTTTCAAAAAAAAAATTAAGAATAAATTATTAAAACTACCCTTATTATTTATGATTTCTTAAGGAACGTATAAAAAGAAAAGTGGACATTAACTAATATAAAATAAATAGTGCAAATTAAAAGAGAAACGTGGCAAATAATTTGAGACGGATAGAGGAACAATTTTACTTCCTCTAAAGTGCAATTGGTTGTGTTACATTTTTACAAGGAATGGTTAAGTTGTCGATAAGTAGATGAGAAGTCTCTTTATTTTTCCAAATTATAATTGTTGACACGTAGATGTAATTTCTCTTTAATTTTCCTAATTATACACATATAAGGAGGTTGATATAATTTGAACTACTGTTTTTATCTCATTATTACTATTTCAACGACTTCATCAACAATAAATTTTTGACCTTCTAACTTGTTTCTTGATATCTTGAAATACTTTTTTGACATGACATTATTTAGGAATGTATTCTTATTACTTGTCGTATCAAAATTTCATCTACTCAACTACGATTAATTTAACTATATTCTCATTTTATTAATTTACGTAATCACTTAAAAAAGATTATTACCTCATCAGCAGAAAAATTAATGTCATTTACTAAATAATTTCCCTTAACATCAATTTTTTTCTTGCTACGAAATTGAATGGTATAATTACTAAAACAACTACTATATCCTGGTTCATACTGGATAGCACTATAGTATATAAAGTTCAAATTTGACCAAATTATTTCCTATTTTTTCACTATAATAAGGTCTCTTCCCATTGATTAATTAATTCCTTAAAAGAGAAAAAAATAATCGTAGTTGCTTGTTAGACATCCAATTTTCGTCGACTCTCTTCGAGATGAAGTCATTACTTGCATCACCAATTAGTTTGCGTTTTGCACCCTAATATGTATCTTCTTTTTTTTTGGGGAATCGAACCTTGTTGGTGGTCTTACAGTAGCAATGGACGTAGAAGGAATTTTTTGCATGGCTTTTAACGTTTGGGTTTAATAAAATTCACCTTAGCGTGGATCACTAACAAGATGAAAGTTCATATAGTCAATCAACTAAGCTACTAAGGTCTCCCCTAACATATATCTTCTTTTATTGATGAAATCACTCTATTTTGTTAAATAAAGAAGTCGAGAGTACAAATCATATAAATAAAAATAGGACACATGGTGCAAAACGCAACGGACTCCCAATTACTCTCTGCCTCTATTTCAAAATAATTATTACGTTTCTCTAGAGTCAAATTATATGAACTTTGATCAATATTTTAAGATAAATATTATTTTTTTACTATATTAACATGAGAAAATTGTGACTTTATAATATTTATTATATACTTCTTGAATATGTAAATTTTAATTATAAAATATTAAATAAGTTTAATTTAGTTATGATAATTTGTTAAATTGATTCTCGAGAAGTGAAATATGACAAATATTTTAGAACGTAAGGATAATCAAGTAGCCCACGGAATATATTATTAAGATATGTTAATATTATTACATCTTTTGGTTGTTGTCTATTTCTATTTTTTAAAAGAAAATAGTTAAGCTTAAAAATGCCGTACTCATAGTGCGACGGCAAAAAATGCGTGCGCGTTTGTGCTTGGCGTTAGGTGAAGGAAGAATATAGAGCTCTTTGTGTTTGGTATGAATGAAAAATTCTTCATATAAAATGTTAGTTGTTTTTCTTGTAATTTTTTAGCGCTTAATAAATAAGTAAAAAAATATTATTCAAAAATATTTATATGTAATGTAAGAATATGAAGGTAGCGCATAGGGTTGTAGTGGAGGGGGTGAGGGGTGGAGAAGAGGTGTGGAATGTTATTTATATAATCTTTTTTATTATTATTATAAAAGTTTTTTTTATATTATTTTAAAGTGTTTTCCTATCCTCCCTACTCAAAGTCATTTTTTCAATTTTTAGGAATTTATTGCCTAGAAGAAATGTTACACACCCATACTTGGTTTAAATTTCTTGATAGGGTAATCTTTACCCCTTTAGTGAATTCAAACTAATCGAGATCGGTAAATTCTGAATACTGAATAATAAAATAAAATAAGTCTAGTATTATAAGACTATTCCTTTTGAAATTCATCACGTCATCCATAAAAAATATACAATTCTAAAAGTATGATTAAACACTAGATTATTCGAGTGACAAAATTGAAGACGTTAACATAAATATATTCATTAATATTTATTTAAAAAATAAGATAAAAGTTATATGATTAAACACTAGATTATTCGAGTGACAAAATTGAAGATGTTAACATAAATTTATTCATTAATATTTATTTAAAAAATAAGATAAAACCAAATAAGTCTAACCATTTGAAACGTCTATTTAAAATACATTTTGGCTAAAGGGTGAGATTAATATATGATTAATTTGTTTATTAGTGACTACTTATCAATGAGTAATGAGTCTAATTACCTTCCTTCAAAGAAAATTTCCAAAAAATGGCTGATCAAGGCTTAGGATTATCCTAAATTAGAAACTTCCTTAGAAGCATCTTTGTTTGATAGAGTGGAGTAACCTTTTAATTCCTTAGAAGGAAATATTTTCACTTAAAAATAAAATTATTGTTTTTCTATTTTTACAATAAAACATAGCCAAACACCTGTGAATCAAATTTGAGGGTTTCTCTGGTTTACTCTTCTCTTATTTTTAAAAAAATTTTTTTTGATGATTTTACCTAACTTTCCTTTGGTTGTTTTCCCAAATATATAGTGCAACAAATTGTTTTTTGTTTAACCAACATGGATTGTTGGATTCCTCCTGTCATAATTATAAAGGTCTGGGGTTCGAATTCATGGGAATGAAAAAAAATTGTATTAAGAGCACTACCTTTACAAATGAATCTTGCATTATGCGAATCCAAATTTAATCGAGCCTCAATACAGATACCGAATGAATAACCAAAAAAAGTGCTGACCATCTCATATCAAAAAGTTCACAGTTTCGAGCTCAAAAGCGACACCTTATATTAAAGGCGAAAGAATCTCAATTGTTTCACCAAACTTCTTGAGAATCCATAATTTATTATATCAATAGTATTACACAGATCAAAATGACAAAACAACCAATTGAAAGTAATCATAAGTGAAATTTAGGCACACAAATGAAGTTTAACCGGCTCCGAATTCAGTCAATCCGCCCATTTGACACCTCTAATTTAAGCACATAAACAAAGTTTTGCCTTATGTGACAAAGGTCTTAGGCAACCTTTTTGTTCTTGTTACATCAGCTTGAGTTGGGCTTGATACTATAATTGATTGATGGCCCAATTTAAAGTTCTAGAAGTCTTGTTATATGGCCCACTGTCCCTTCGAAAAATTCAACTGGGCCGTCAGGATATTGGCTCACTAGCCCGTGCACAAACCAAGGCCCAATTTTGTATCCCATCCAACTTAGTGCACAAATTTTGGTATGAACAATATCTCTAAAAGAATTAACCTGAATAACCGCCTACCTAATTGTTTAAATTAAAAATAGTCTACGTATGTATTTGTATAATATGTGTATACATATCAAATTGGTATATAATCCCTTTATACATATTAGAAAAAGTAAACATTAAGTCCAACCATTTATTTGTATAAGGATCTCCAATTTCTACCTACCAAAAGTATATATTATAAAAGTTAAGAGTTGTTATGTGAATTGAGATTACAATTTACTCCCTTAGTTTCACTTTACAATTTACTTCAAACTTTTAAAAATAAAATTTGCATATTTAGAAATTAACTACATAAAAAGGGATCAAAATAATTCATAATTCAAAATACTGAAAAAATATTTACCAAAAACGTGATTAGAAATAAAGGGAGTGTAATTTGAGCTAATATCCTCGCAGGAGAATTAGTATAAACCCGTTGATTAAATAAATGAGATTTTTTAACAATATGTCAAGTTTAAAAGTGAATAAAAATAACATAATGTTTTTTTTAATTATAGTTCTATTGATAAATTTTGGTATAGGTGGGGGGACGTGGAAGCATACTTGTTAAGGTTTTACTGTGGTTATCTCAGGAACATGGGCGTCGAGTCTCCTGGGTACATAATCATTTTTGTTGGAGAACACTTTATTTCTTAATGTGGAATTTTTTGACGCAAATTTGAATTTAATCAGACTTCAATGTGAATATTGAACGTCGAAAAAAAAAGTGCACCACACCTATAGGAGGGTTTTTGTTTTGATAGTTGAAGCAACAAACACACACACATATAGGGAACTCTTATGTGGTGATCAAGGTTTAATATTGAAATAATTTTAGAGGTTTTTTCTGACTTTGTCTGCATCAATAAATAATTTGAAATATATCGAGTTTTTTAAAAACAAATCCGAGTCAAAAGCAATAATTCGAAGCACATCTTTTTACGCTATTTCAAAAATCCAAGAACTCATTTGATTGGATATATAGGTAAAGAGACATATTTGTCAATTTCTATATATTCTTTTTCTTTCATTTTCATGGTCCCAAAAGTTACACAATGTCAAAGCTTTCTTAAAAGAGTGAAGGATTATCATTTTCAAGCTTTTTGTCTTTGGCATGTGTAGATAATTCACTTGATTCCAAGCACTTAAAAGCGAAATTTTAGTCGTCCCCATTTCATATAAGTAGGTTGGTATGTAGCTAGACAAAGTTATTAATATCAAACTTTTGAAAGTAAGCATATAGATATTTATTATCTTGTTACACATGTCATATCATTATGTGAATGGTTATGTATGTATAAAACTTTTCATTCATTTTACGTTCTTGTCCAAATTAAATTGTCAACTATATTTATTACTCCTAGCTACTACGTATGTATCATGTCAACAATAATAACAACATTTTAGTAACAAACAAGTTGAGGCCATATTCTAGCTATATCAATCCTCAAACATTTCCGATGTCTATTTATTTATAAACTCATCTCAGATCAATATTATACAACATATATATATATATATAGTGGAAGTGTGTCAAGTTCCTAACAAGGATCGTGGATGGCGTAGATGGTTTTCTTACATGTTTTTGAGTTATCATCATATCATGATAAGCTAAGTTCTGCTAGAGATAACTATTAACTATTCTAAAAGTAACAAATCGGATATTTGATATTTAATAGGAGTACTCCTAGCCTATTTTGTAGCCTCGTGTATTTATTGGAGTAAAACATACTCTCAGACGTATCAATATACGTACAAGTTTCTTCTGCTTCCAAAACCTTTTTGAGCTCAAGGTCTATTTTCTTATAATGATATTAGATTCAAGCCCATTTTAAAATTTGATTTATCCAATGTTAAGCTCCCATACTATACTGGTCAAGCTTTAGTTGTCACATCTAATTGTGCGAGAGTTTTCCACCCTTATCAGTCGTAAAACTAGGACACTTGATGATCCTCATGTAATTTTAAACAATTCTTACATCATAAACTAACTTTTAGGACTAAATTAGACCTAAAGTTTATTTCTTATCAAATGTTCTCCTCAACTTCTTATATGAAATTACGTTCAACATGTAAAAAAAGAAGATATAAAAGTTTTTTTTTAAAAAAAAAAATGTGTGTCAAGTTAGGGACTATTAAGTTGTAGTACATATCAATACGTGCCATGTTTCTCATGGATGTTGGATATGTCAAAGTTCAATAATTGAAAGGGAAAACCGCCCTTTTCGAAATGACATGATGTATATGAAAATGATGGTGCCTTTGCTCTTTTTTGTTCAACTTGCCTTCCATTACACTCCAATAGCTACTCTCTTTTTTTCATTCCGTGTTTCGTATTCATATTACGATTTCGATAAATTTAATTGTGCATAATCAAATACGGCTTATATTAAAAAAAAGAAAGAGCAAAGAGAAAAATATTTTTTAATGACTTTTTTTTTTACTTATAAGGCTCGAGTCTAATATCTCTTATTGAGAGCCACATAATCTTATTCATCCTATCACCATTGGTATTAGTCTTCAATAACTACTTCTTTCTATCCATCCTATCATGACCATTATTGATCTCCAATAGCTACTTCTCCTATGCAAGATAACTCTTCTTATCACCAACTCTTTTAACTTTCTCAAATTAGGTCTAACACATTGCTTTTCTCTACTTCGAAAAGCTTCATTCATTTCTCAAACTAAGCAAATTAGAATAAAATAGAAAAAATCCTAGCTATAATAGACGAAGTCATAATTTTCACTAAAAAAAATTAAAACATGCAAAAAATTACATCATTGGCTGAGTTAGGGTTCTGTGAGGGTTCATTTGAACTCCCTCGACGTCAAAAAATTATAATGTACATATAAGATTAAAATTATTTTTTATGTATATATATATAAATGTTGAATCATCTTTTGACTTCTTCGTATGCTTATTTCTTTATATTTTAAACCCTTGATTAATCATAAATTTATCACTGATCTATGCAGTATAATTTTTCAATAAAGGATCATGAATTGATCACTACCCCCCTTGAACAAAGATGACTTTCCCACTACTCCTCCCTAGAGACGAATTATATAGAGCGGATTTAGTGGATTCAACTGAATGTATATTAAAGTTTCTGACTAGATCGACCTATGGATACAAATTCAATAAATGTAAATATATAATAAGATCACACATATTCTGAAAGGCTAATTCTAAATATTGAATTCTCTCTTTTCTTGATTTCCTTTTTCAATTTTCCATTTACTGAAATTAAATAAACTAAAACTAATCTTCCTTCTAAGTGGACTTCAACAACACAAATCACGAGTCTATAATTAATATATATCAATCAACTTCCTGATGATAGTGTATTCACTTCCACAAACCCTAAATGAGAAAAATATATTACTGATCATAAGATATATGTAGTTCTAAAATCCCTACATTAAAAGTTTTGTATAATCCTAGTTAATATATTTATAATTATATATGTTGTTATTGATAAATTACTTAAGAAAATTATTCCCTAAAAGTTATTTGATTGGTTAAAACTTAAAATGTTTATTCACTTAATTGTGTATTATATTCTACTCACCCACCAAATGCAGATTGAGATGACTTTTATTTCCCAACTCATCCAGTCTCGAAGAGGTAAACTTTTTCATTAGATCAAAAAGGAAATTTGTCTCAAAGTGAAAATAGTACTCGTAGAATTTGTCACGTCTAGGATTAGAGAAATCAGGATTGTATTGATAATTAAAATTGTTGAGTAAAAGCTCCTTATATAGGGAGAGAATTATAGAATTCTAAGTTAACTATACTTAGAGTCCTACTACAATACTTATTACTACTATAATAATAATGCAATTATAAATAATCTAATCCTAGTCGTAATATAATGCAATTATAAATAATTTAATCCTAGTCGTAATATAATGCAATTATAAATAATTTAATGCAATTATAAATAATTTAATCCTTGTCGTAATATAATCATATTCCTAATATAATCCTAGTCGACTTCAGCTAGGACTCTAACTATACTGCAATAAACTCGTCAGTCAGCTTCATTGGACATGTTCCTTTGACATGTTCCAATCGTCAGCTTCCTTCATCAGTACTAACTATAAAGTCTTATTTAAATGTAGCGATCCGTCTAATCGTTCTGAGTATTAGAACCCCTTCCTCCTAAATGATTCTTTTCTCGTAAACTTAAAATATGATTTATGACTTACAGCTAAAATGAGTGACACAATTTCAAAATAATCAGAGAAATTTGCAATTAGTTATCGTTCTGACTTCTGAGCATTAGAACCCCTTCCTCCTAGATGATTCTTTTTTCGTAAACTTAAAATATGATTTATGACTTACAGTTAAAATGAGTGACACAATTTTCAAAATAATCGGAGAAGTTTGCAATTAGTTCCTATAGATCTGGATGATGATTCTGAATGTAAGATGGATGGTTTGGACACGTCCCAGAGGGCTTGGGATTATTTCGGATATTTTGCATTGCATACTAGTTAAATTAAAGATTAAGAATTGAGCACAGTCAAATATATATGTATCGTAATGATCAAAAAAAATAATACGTAATTCATTATAAAAGATTCATCAATTCTGATCAATCATTGTCTTTTGGATAATACTTCATCACTTGCTATGTTTGACATGACTTTATGGATATGTTTTGATTTTGATTTGACCTTAATACGTGGTGACAAAAAATTTAAAGTTCGATTGCTAAATTGTTTTCATTTATTTATTTTATTTATTGTAAATAAAGTTTCTAAGTGGATTTCAACTTGATGACACTCAAATCATCAAGGAATATGCCCATCTACTATATCTATAGTTTAAATATACCATTCATTATATTTTCGGTCCAAATATATCCCTTCCGTTATATTTTGGCATAAATTTACCCTTAATTTTAACTCTCGATCAAATGATAGGCTCTTTTCTTCATTCTTTTGAATATGTTGTTTTTCCTCTTTAATGACATAATTATTCCTTGACCTCGAATTATATAAAGTTATATCTATTATGTATCAATTTTCAATATGCGGTCGTCTCTCTCGTTGTTTAATTTAAATATTGCTGGGTTAAAATTATAGATTGTGTGATCTGTGGATTAGAGTATTTCATACGAGGAAAATGGATTAGTATACACTTTTTATTGATGAGTTTGGTTAAAAAAAAAAAAATACTATAAGTTATTTTTTTAATTTCATGACTATACTATTATTAATAAACACTTACGTTCCATGATTTTTTAAATTTCATGATTATAATATTACATGTTGATTATACTTATATAATTATAATCTACAATTTTTATCTTTATGTATGATTTTATTTAACCATCCGTTAAAATTAAGGGTATATTTGAGCCAAAATATAATGAGAGGGGTATATTTATCTCAAAAGTATAACTGGAGGGGTATATTTGAATCGAAAGTATAACGAATGATATATTTAAACTATTTCGAATAGTACATGAGTATATTTGACCCTTTTCCGAAGATTTTATGGGAAAACCAAGGAAGAAAAGAGAAATAAAATTGATATCTAAAGTCATAATTTCGAATCATACATTGGCCTACACACCTATTAATTGAAGAAAGCATAATAGTTGCTTTTATTAAATTGAAAATATAACCTTTTTTAAAAATTTGATATATAATACTCGTTTTGGTGTTTGATGAATTTCGAAGGTTAATTTCTTAAATAATCATTTAAGTTATGAAAATTACCTATTAAAAATGACTTTTTATTTGTTTAAGATCATAAAATTATTTAATTTATTCTTTAGAAAGGAAAAAAAACTATAAAAGTCTTTTTTTAAAAAAAATTTACATGTCATAAAATATAGACTCATTTAACTCATGTCTTATATTCATTTTAGTAAACCCGATTAAAAGATTCTAATAAGAAAAAGTTTTAATTTATTCAACTCCTTGTTAATTGTGTCATCTTAATCGATTCAATAAAATAATAATCTAACTCATTTAATCTCTTCTTGTTCATAATGTTTAAGGAGAAACAATTTTTCTTACAAATTTTGTATTAAAATATTTTTTATTACAAGAAAGTGACTATACTCTTTTTTCTTCTTCAAATTTTATCAAAAGTAACAATGCTCTTCTCACTTACATTACGTTTTTAATCCGTCTTTAATATTATAATTATATTTATTTCTAATTAAATAACGTCATATAAAATTATAAAGAGGAACTATGGAATAAATCTGGGATTTTTTTGTACTTTCATCTCACAATTGAAGTACTTTTGAATCCGGGTCATTTTCAACGGGTTGAAGACATGAGAATGATGGATATATGAGTTAAAAAAAAAAAAAAATTTAGTACATAAAATTTTTAGTAAAAAAATGAAAAAAATACTAATTAGGGCAACTTTCACAAATAGACACTATAATAAACTTAATTATGCTCCATAGCTATAATTTGCATATTTACGGGCTGTAGCTATCGTTTAAGCTGACTCTTTTGTAAAATTCGCGGGTACATTTGTATAATTCAGCTATTTTTGTATAAACTCGAAATAACGAATTTATACAAACACAAACATCTGAACTTTAAACAGTTATACAAAATTACATTATACATAAGTTATACAAATTATATTAATATACAAATTCCGAATTATACAAACGTGCGAACTATACAAAACTAAAAAACTGAGCCGCGTAATTATAGCTAAAAGTAGGTCGCGAATTGTAAGTAAGGCAAATTATAGCTATGTTAACTAATTAACTAATATATGTTTGCTTATCCGCGTAATTTTCCCTACTAATTATTACTTTAAGATAATTTTTTGTGAGAATAATAAGAAATTTTTTCTATTGGTTGATTTATCTTTGGAAGAAAGCATTCTCACTGATATTATTACTTATGAGATTTTTTTTTTTTTTTTATAATATGATTGTACTTTTTGTTGTGGTTGCTGTTTTTTTTCCCCTTGTATTACTCATGGACGTAGTAATTAGAAGTGGGCAAGTTACATATTTCGCTAATTAAATATATAAAGATATATATTATTTTAATAAAAGAGATATAATTTTTTATTATTATTATTTTAATGAATAACTATACAATATAATATTAATCCCATTATTAGAAGTTTGAGCATTGAATATCCATTGCAACCATTGTAGTAAAAATTATCCAATATGGCCTTTGAAAATTTTTAAGGTTAATATATATATGGATCTCTAGAAAAGAAAAAGGAAAAAAAGCATGAAATGTGTATAATGATAATTGCCTTTTAAAAGTCAAAACAACTATGAACGACTCCATCACCCAAAAATAAAGGTTAAAGGAAAAAAGGTTTGGGGGACAACAATTCACCTAAGAAATTGATGGAACTATATATACATATTTTTGTTGTTCGATAAGATGTATAAAAATAATATTTGATAAAGTGTATTAATAATGCTGAAAGTAATTTTATGGTTTAAAACTTATATACATTGCACATTACAAAAAAAAGATCGCTTAAAATTCCACACAATAAAAAAAATTCAATATAGAATATAGGCATAATACATAAATATGACCCTTAACTTGGCTTCAGTGGACAACTATGCCCTCCAACTTTGAGTGTGCACAAGTAGACACTTAAACTTGTATAAAATTGAACAAGTAGGCACACGCGTCCTACATGGCATAATACACGTAGGACGCCATGTAGGACACAAAATTGCCATGTAGGGTGCCATGTAGGACAAATGTGTCTATTTGTTCAATTTTATACAAGTTTAAGTGTCTATTTGTGCACACCCAAAGTTAAAGGTCATAGTTGCCAGCTAGCGCCAAGTTAAGGGTCATGTTTATGTATTATGCCTAGAATATAATAGTATTGCTCATGTAGTAATCTCTGAGACGTACTTAAATGTTATGAGTAACAATATGTGGCACTGTTTGATTGGTTTAATGGTTCATTACGAAATGTTTAAAATTTTGTCGGCCGTAGGAAATAGAAACATGCAATAGTCATTTACATAATAAAGTCGAATTTAGAATTTAAACTAAGAGAGGGGTTAAAATTTATCATTGAATTATTAAAATGATTCATTTATATCCCACCTTTCATAATATTTATCTAAATTACATATAAATAATTTTTTTTTAAATATTTTTTTACTTACTTATCGAATACGAAAAAAAAAACTTATTTTCTTAGAAAATATTTTTCAAGAAAACGCTTTTCGTTGTACCGAAAACATCCTTAGGCTTTGGATGAATTAGCTTCCTCTCATCGTCAATTCATTTTGTCGGTTTTATTCAATTATATCGAAACAAATATCATATGAATTTATTAATAACTTTTTATCTGTCCCTTTCTTGATACCTCCCCTTCATACCTATTCTTTTAACCTTTAAATTTTACTTTTTTCTAATAATAGCATAAATTTTATTGAAATAACACATTAATAATATAGATTGCCCGATTAATTGAAGTATATATTTAATTTATCGGGACAACTTTCTTTTTCTTAAATTTTTTTGACAAGTTCAATATAGTTTTAATCAACTTTTAACATATAATACCAACTATTTTTTTCAAGCCATTGATTCATTTTTAGTAAAAATCATTTTATAAAATATTGTTTATTTGGTCGGCAAATACAACTTAAAACTTAATGGTTTTAAGAGTTAGTCACGCAAAATATTAATTAATTAAGAAAAGGGAGCACAAGACATGACTAATAAATTAAATTAAAATCTAATTAATGTCGCCAGACTTAATTATTGGCCTTTGGTTGTGCTTTAAACTATTTGCCTTTTGGAGAAAAGGGATCCAATGAGAAGACTTGAAAGAGAAAGAAGAAAAAAGAAATTGAATAATAATTTGGACCAAGTGAAATACATTGAACTTGTAGTGATAATGTCACTTTCACACAAATGTTAATGAAAAATGGAGTTGTCTCCCTTTAAAAATCAATAGTATACCATTTGACAATATTTTTTATTGTTCGGTATTGTATTGGGACACGATTAAATTCAGAATTGTATATTGCAGTGTTTATTTTTATTTCAAGTTCTATCTATTCGGTATATTTCTCTGTGTCTTTCTGTATATTAAAAACTATCTAGTCACATCTCTATTTATAGTAGTAAAAATCAAATTAAACTACGACTAGGAACCACTCTAGCTAACAAATCCTAAACAACTTAGGGCTCCTATTCCAACTTTGAATTATTATTTCCAATACCTGTTAATTAATTTGATTTCACGTCAGGTATGCCAATGAGGTAAACCATTCCCCACCAATATGTTTCCTATCTTGAACTTAATTAAGACCTATAACTAAGACGAAAGAATTTAAACCGTTCCACTACACCCCTCTACTAAATAACATAACGTAGAGGGTATTTTTGTAAACTAATAACTTCTTAGAAATTATGCAATATATTATTTAATACAATAATCAAAATAATTAATCTCAAGTCTCAACATAACCCATCATGAGATAACTTGTCTTCAAACCAAACAATTTAGTGAGAATCTAGTTGTTAATTTTCTGATTAGTCAACGAAATAATAATAAAGCTATTAAGTTGACATCAACTCATTATTCCAAATTAAATATAAGTATCATTTACACGTGTTACGTTATTAAACGTTAAAAGAACGTACACATTAATTAATTTGTCTTTCGTAATCAAAAAATTATATTTATTTTGAATAAACTTACAAATGTGCATTGCAGATGGTTTCGACGGAAAAGTTTATTAATATCTAGTTGGTAATTAAGTTGACTTGATTAATAAATTTTGTACAGGTTGTACCTATAGTAGTACAAGTTCAACTCCTATTTTGAGTTTGATGTAGACATTGTTATATGATTAATTTATATTTAATTATCAGTTGTTAATGTTCTTATATAGATTAATAAATGTGCATTATTCAAATTTTAATTATAAATTCATCTTCGTTGTTAAGTGTTTTTATTTAACTTGGAAATAAACACTTCTTTCTTTCTATCGATGAGTGTTGTGAAATGGTCGGACCGATTCAATGGAGTTGGTGACCTGGAAATAAACTCTAAGTAGGTGTTTGGATATGCGATTGCATCTCATGATTTGTAATTCCAGAATATCCGAAAAACTTAATTTGAGAATCTCATATCATGATTTCATATTTTTTAATCACAAAAGTTATCCACAAGTTTATATTTTGTAATTAAAAAAATCACCATTTTATATCTAAATATTTTTTTGCGAGAATACCCCAAAAATGATGAAATATATTTGCACGAAATATGAACATAATGATATAGTTACTAATGATATTGATCAACAAACGACTCAATAAATACAAGTCACTATAACTGATGTTCAATTTTACTTTTTTGTTGAACTAAGTTCGATCAATTAATGTTGCATGTATTTTTAGAATAACTTTACGATGGTGTATTATACTTTCGCTATTAACTTTTATTTTTTTGATAAGATTGTATAAAGAATTGAGATGATCGAATAGTTTTCACAATTTATGGGGCTATTATGTTTATGAGCAAAAAATACAACTTGAAAATCTAAATTATATGTCAAAACAAAATCTCACCTTCATCTCGTAGAATTTCATATTATGATTCCATCTAACATGACTAAACAAGCCCTTAGAAAATGGTATTTACTTAAAATAATATTTTCATAAATCTAATATTTACTTAAATGGTGATAATTTAATATATTTTTGTAAAATTTATACAAAAATGGGGCGTTGAATCTAAAGCAATTATTTTTAGTGACCTCCTTTGAGCCGACCATGTGAAATGGTTGAAAACTTTCCATTATTAATGATCTCCATTAGAAAACTTTTGGTTAAAGTACGATTTACTTTTTAAAGGTAATTTATTTCATACAAATTCAGATTAAAGTTCCAATTAACTAAATCTGAAAAATATCAGACAAGTGACAAAACAATGTACAACCTACTATGCACATGTTACCTATAGTAAAACTACAAAAAGAATAAAAGAAAAACGGGGAAGAAAAATAGCGCACCACCTACGTAAACGGTGGATACCAATATAAATTGTAATGAGATGATTAGAATCATTTATTTTTAATCAAAAATTTCGAATTTGAAAGCATTGTCTCAGAACAATCCCTGCTATGTGCAATCTAAACATGATTAGACTTTAATACGATCGATTAGAAAAAAAGAGAAGGGTGCGTGGGGTAAAAATGTGGGACCGGAATCCCACTGCTTGTTGAGGAATCATTGAACCCAAGTGTGGGGCACTTGAATATGAAAAAGCCAAAACAACACATTATCTTTAATCCATTACCCACTCACCACATACTTTTATATATCAACAAAATATTATAATTGCATGTTAAAATAATGTATTTTTCATTTTTAAAATTTTGCACACTATTACATGTCTATCACACAAATTAATGGAGTATTAATTAATATTCTATTCCATTTTAATTTGTGTAACATTATTAGTTCACCACAAAAATTAATCCAAATTTATTAAATAAATTTAATATTTTAAAATTATAATACAAGAAGTTACAAAAAAAATTTCATATTAATATAATAAAAAAATATTTTAAAATATTAATCGAAATTCAAATAATTTAAATTTTGAAAAACAAAACATATTACATAAATCAAAATGGAGGAAGTATTTCACTATTACAATCACCATGCCAACTCACAATTTAAATAGAAAAAATCATGTTTTTTTAATACTTGGTGCTAATGCTATTATTACATTATTGTTATTATTACTCCTATTTTTTTCCAATTTTATTATTGCCTTTTTTTTTTGCTTCATTATTATACTTCTTCTTTTGTTTTTAACATGTCATTTTCAGTACTACTATATTTTCTTGGATACTTCATTGATATTGTTTACTTGAGCTAAGGTGTAACAAATAATGTTTCTATTTTCACAAAATAAGAATAAGACTACGTACAAATTCTTATAAGAAAATTTAATTAAAAATAAGATTTACAAAAGCATTATAAATCCGATCTCCGTCTCTTGGCGCTTTATTTATACACACAAATGGTCTGAATTCTCAAAAAAGTCAATTCACGCTTTCCGCAAAGCCATCATCTTCGGCTCTCTTTCTCTCTCCTGGTTGCCGCCGGTGCAAAACAACACTGAGATTCCTGCCGGAAAATGAGTTCGTCGTCGTTCTTCGTCTCTTGAAAGCTCTTCGCAGTACTCATTTCATTGATTTACTTTCTTAAATTGCGTTGTGGAAGAAGAAGAAGTTCAATTCGAGTTACTAATTATGGACGCTAAACAATTCGAAGTTTACAAAAGTTCTTTCCTTTGAAGATTCTCTCAGTTCATCAAACAATTAGCTAGTAAGTGAAGTTTTCACCTACCTTATGTTCTTCTCTCTTTTGTAATTACTGTTTTGCTTATCCTTGTGGTAGTGTAGAAGCTTTGATTAGTCTGCAACAGTTGTATGCTATTGTTTTGGTTGAATCGAAGTAGACATTTGCGCAATAATTTTGTTGAAGTTGAAAAAATATTAGCAAGTTTAGATTGGGGAAAAGTTTGAGGATAAGTTGTGTTTGGACCTGTTAGTTCACTTGAAAAAATAGTTTGTAAATGTTGAAAATGAGTAGAGATCAGTATTGAAATACACTTTTAAGGCATTAGCTCAATATTTCACATGAAATTCAAGTAAAGTATTTACAGATACTGAATTGTGTGCAATTATTCAATTGTTTCCTTAAATCAGCTGTCAATATCTTTAAAAGCTTAAATTTACAGGTTAATCTGATTAAATTTTAGAAAAAAATTATATATCTAAATTTAGTTGCACTGATTTGGTGCAAAATGAGAGAAAATAGAACTTTAGAAATGATTTCGTGTTTTTTTTACTTGGTCTCAGTAGGATAAGAATTTCAAGAAATTAATGTATTCGCTTTCGTCTCCAAAGTGATAGATTAGCACAGAGAGACCACAATTCAAACTGCAATGTCAAAATTTTAATATTTGATTTTTTTTTAAGAAAAAAATATTTTCTTTTGACTAAATTGAGTAAAATTTTAACCTTTTTTTAGTGGTAAATTGTGATTTCTTCCTTAATATCTGTTGTTGTGAGTCAATTCTTGTGTTCAAAGTAAAGTACCTTCAAGAAGCTAAAAGCCTTTCTGAATCTTTTGTCTTGGTGTAAAGATTGGGATGTAAATGATGTACATGAATTTTCGATTTTATTAGCTCCATAAGTTTTGTATATCTTCTGGATGCGTTGCTATTACTGTATAGTTAATTTTTGACTTCATGTATTTTAACTTCCCTTGCACTTATCTGGAGTATATTATCACTGTGTGAATTTTCTCCTTACAGTTTATCCCGTGGATCTGGCTTTGAATTTTGGATTCTCTCTCAGTTATTTAGTGGAAGCACCGAGTCGCTGTGGATAGGATTGAGGCTTCTTCTCTGCTTGTCTTGTTCTTTGATCAGCATTTACTGCATTATTTACTTCTCTGTTGGTGTTAAAGTGATGGACGTGATCTCAGCCTTGCTATCTCCTTAATTTCCTGCACTAAATCCATTTTTATGCCCTTTGTATCAATTTGCTTTCTGATAGTTGGAGAGATCATCAAAAGAATGGACATGTTGCTTTTGACTTCAACTGAACCCCCAATGAAACGCAGAGCTGGTTTATTTATAGTTCAGGCTGGGCGAGGATCATATCGAGGAAGTTAGTCTGGTAGTTGGTGGTAAATTGGGTTGCTATTTTCTGAATTTTGGAGCTTTTGATTTATTTAGAATAAAGAAGAATGAGTGCTGCTTCCTTGAGGCATTTCCTGGAAAGTCTCTGCTTCAAATCTCCATGGAATTATGCAGTGTTCTGGAAGCTTCAGCACCAGTGTCCTACGTAAGTTGTTTCTTAGCCCATTTCATTGCGACAGTTCAGTGCCCTAGCTAATCAAACAAGGATAGGAAAAGACAAAAAAGAAGTATATTTTCAAGGAATCTGAATTATTTTGTGGTCAGCTAAGTGTATGTTTCCGCAAGCCATCATACTTGATTTGGACCGGTATGAAGTTCCTATGGAGAAAATACAATGCTATACACCTTTTTGATTACATCCATCTTTCTGTATTCTGTGAAGACTTCCTCTCATTCTATTTCTTTTGCAGCCCATGAAGAAAATGGGCTACTCTTTGTATTTGCTTAATATTTGTCTTTCTACATTTTGTGTTACTGAATAAAAAATGTATTGCATTTGTAGCATTGTACTAGATCAGCTTTTTTTTAAAGAGGATTTAGTCTTAGGTGGTTTATAATCTGTACATGCACTGAATGGTTGAGACTCACTTACATTGGCTCGACTTATTTTTGCAGCATTTTGACATGGGAAGATGGATATCTGGATATTCCGGGTGCTAGAGAACCTTACAGAAGTCAAATTGGCAATTATTATAGCAAAAACTTGAATGAGTTATCCCCAAACTGTGGGTTAAGATCACATAATGGATATTTGGGTGCACATCCAATTGGCGTAGCCATGGCTGAGATGTCAAGTACTTATCACATTGCAGGAAAAGGGTAGATCATTGATTTCTCTCTTTCTGGCTTCTGTTATTTTTCTATTTGTTATTGAAATAGTAGCATAATTAGGCTTTCCTTGTTATTAGCTTCAGAAAAATTGACTTTAGCTGGCTAGCGATGTCACGAGCTTTTGTGGCATTCATTCCCAGTGTGCCTTATTTTTCTATTTGTTATTGAAATAGTAGCATAATTAGGCTTTCCTTATTATTAGCTTCAGAAAAATTGACTTTAGCTGGCTAGCGATGTCACGAGCTTTTGTGGCATTCATTCCCAGTGTGCGTTATTTTTCTATTTGTTATTGAAATAGTAGCATAATTAGGCTTTCCTTATTATTAGCTTCAGAAAAATTGACTTTAGCTGGCTAGCGATGTCACGAGCTTTCGTGGCATTCATTCCCAGTGTGTCCTTATTTTCCCCAACGTCCCATTCTATCAACAAATTCTCTATAATATTAATAATTCGCTGATCTAGATCAGCTAGAAAAAAGCTAATTGTTCTTAGATTAAAGAGTTCTATACAAATTCTCTTGATAAAAAAATGTAACAAACTTCCTTTTCTTGGTATAGACGAGTGAGTATATTCCAAAGGGAATTGCATTCCCTTCCCACAGAGACTAAAGAAGAACAAAGATGTTAAATGTGTCTTACTGATTAAAGAAGTGCTGAATACATTATCAAGTGGATGGACACTGGCAAACTAGTTCTTTGTATAAAGGACAAAAAAAAGGAAAAGAAAAAGTGACTAACTTAGCTTCTCCTTAGAAGCTGCTAGTGTTTTTGACTAAGAACCTTTGTGATTTATCGAGTTTGCACCATCTAAAATAAGAGAAGTATCTCCATGCTTGTTGGAGGAAGAAGAGAGAGAGGGGGGCTAGCCATAATCTCTGTCAAAAAGCAAATGTGTTTACCATTTCTCTTATAGACGGCACAAGAGTTTTCTGGTGCTGGAAGACCAACTTATGGAAAGATCAGAGTGGTAATAACTATGAAATAAATCTTAGCATACATTTCAGATCCGATATGCCACCACAGTGGACGAGTGAAAGCCATACTGACTTGTAAATTTATGCATTCATAAACCAATATTTTCTCTTTATTCTTGATGGTTGTTTAAGCAACCACTTGGATACTCTGCCTGACTTACTCCTCGATGTATGGTCAAGTTTGGATCTCCATTGCATCGTTATCATTCTTATTACTTAATAATGATCCTGATAAGCTGAGAGCTATTTTTGTTGGCAGCTCTTTTTCTTGTATGATATCAAGAATCAACTTTAATGTTTTCCTTATGTGTCTTTTGTTGAAAATGAAACAGGGTGGTCGGTGAAGTGGCATCTTTGGGCATCCCACGCTGGATTTCTTCCAACAGTCTAGCACCTGCAGAGCTTGGGTTTGATTCTGTTGCTGAGGTACGTATTAAGTTTGACATCTTCGCTTCTGAGAAGTGTAATTTATTGCTTAATTATTTGGTCTTTTTCTCAATTGAGATGAACCATGTTACACTTAAACACTCTGTTAAAGGGGCCAAAACTGATTTAGCTTTATGAAATGCTGTTATTCTGCCCCCCATTAGCCGGAAAAGTTACCCATTTCTTTTTATAGTAATGGGATCTATTCGCAGGCCCATCTTTTCTTCTTTAACGTTGGTTAAAAAAAAAGGTTAACTAATTTGGATCTTTTCTGTTAATGTAGAACAAAGTGATTTTTAGAATTACGGATAACTAATTTGGACCTCTCCTGTTAATATAGAACAAAGTGATTTTTTTAAAGTTATAGATAACAAATGTCTCAAATTCTATTTCTTGACTTGAAGCATTATTGATTGAAATTTGTTGCAGTGTCCAGATAAGTGGATGCTTCAGTTTGTCACTGGCATTAAGGTGAGTTTGTGTAGCATAAGGTTTGAGGTGGTTTTATTCATCTTCTGTGTTTACAGTATTCCTTAAATTAACCATATAAAATATCTTTCTTTTTCAGACTATATTGCTGGTACCTTGTATTCCTTATGGGGTTCTTCAATTAGGATCAGTGGAAACGGTATGCCATGTTTTTGATATCACAATATTTCCAATACTGCTGAACTTCATTGGATCTGTTTTTTGCCAATGTGATTCACAAAGTTGTGTCTGATGCTCGTCTAATGGAAACTTATGCAGCATGTGAAACTTCAAAATTATTTTTTAGTCGTGATTTCTAAGCTTTGGGGTGGCCATAGAACTACAGGATGCCTCATTTACTTTTTTATCCCTAGCATCGTGTATGTGCTTACATGCAGTGGTATCTTTACACGGTCATTCACACAATACTGTATTTCTTTCACGAAATCAGGTAGCTGAAAACATGGAGATGGTTACCAATTTGGCTGAAGAATTTGATGCCCATCTCAAATTTGTGGAGAGCTTTTTACCTGGTGGAGAAAGCTCTGAATTTCTTCTACAGTCTACTCTCTCAGAGACTTTGAATATACCATGTGCAACTACCACAAGTAAGGTGAATGAAGATGATGTAGCTGCTGATATACCAATTCTGAAATATCACAAATTATCAGCTGCATTTCCAATGACTTCATTAATTGAGGCTCAACATCCCTTTCAGTTATCTGAACGACACATGCAAAATATCCTCGAGAATGAAAATGAAAGCAAAATTGTTGAACACATGCCAAATGTTCTTGAAGATGCAAATGAAAGGGAAATTGCAATGCAACCTGTGGACATGATTAATCTAGTGAAGCAACTTGCTCTTGAATATTCTGATGATAATAGATCAGGGATAACCGAAAGCAGCTTCGGTAGATCTTCTTGCCATACAAAAGATATAGATGCCTTTTCTTACTCTAGCTGCAACGTCGACGGAGTCGGTGTTTCCAATGAGGTAGATTTTTACTTTGATGTAGACATGCTAGATCCACGATCTCTTGGAATGGATTGCAGCAACACTATTCTCGGAAATGTAAGTAATTCTTTTAGCTGCCCAACTGAATGTGAACTATATGAAGCCTTTGGAAGTACAATTCACAACTTGTCTGGCTTTAGCACAAATACTGCTAGCAAATCCATCTATACTGCAGATTGTATGTTTAATATTGAGCCGTCATTTGGGCAATCAAATGGATGGCATCTGAAAGAAGATAATGCTGAGAATCTTCTGGAAGCCGTTGTTGCCAGTGCTTGCTGTTTTTCTGATGATTACTCGCTCCACAAAATGGCTGGTGTGGAGTCCTTAAACATGTCATCAGGAAAACCTATCCCTTCTCGCAAAAGGCATAATCAATCTGCAGAAAGTGATTCGATTGGAGATGCAGTTACACAAAGCACTCTTACATCGGCTTCTGCTGGGGTAGACAAATATGCTTTGACCAACTGTCCGCATTCTGCTTCCTCATTTGATTATGTTGTCAGTGCATTTAATGAGGGGCAGCATCAGACAAAAGTCGTTAGCTCTTTGAGTTGTCACAATGAGTCAAAAATATCTAATACTAACAAGAAAAGGAGACGGTCTGGTGATAGTCATAAGCCCAGACCACGAGATAGACAGTTAATTCAGGACCGGCTTAAGGAATTGCGGCAACTTGTCCCTAGTGGTGCCAAAGTAAGTCTAACTTCGCCTTAGTTCTATTAGGTTATTTTCTTGTACCTAGGATTAAAATAACTTTTTGTTTTCTCCCTGCAGTGTAGCATTGACGGTTTACTAGATAAAACCATAAAGCACATGCTGTTTCTGCGAAGTGTTACTGATCAGGCTGATAAACTAAGGTTCCAGGCTCAGACAGAGGTAATCATTCCATGGTTCATATAGTTATCTATTATGTACCAAGTTTTTGGTTGCGAGGTGTTTTTCGTTTCGAGACCAATTTTACTAAATAATGTTATGGCAGAACCAGACCCTCTGTTATCTTTTTCTGCGGGTCCAACATTTTGTCAGGTCCTAATTTCATTGATCCATAAGTACTGCAGGTAGCCCCTGACAAGAGCCTTCAGTCGCCTCAAGTAAAATCTAGTAATCAACAAGGCACCTCTTGGGCTCTAGAATTGGGAAGTGCAGACCAGATTTGCCCAATAATTGTCAAAGATTTGGAATACCCTGGACACATGCTTATAGAGGTATATCATATGGCTTCACTAGTCCTAGTTTCTTTCTATTTTTTGGGTTTTAAAAGAATACCCTGCTCTAGCACCACAACTAGAATCTGAGAGATCAGTACTCCTGACGTTTGCATTATGAAATTTTGAGCTGACATCAATTTCAAACAGATGATGTGTGACGACCATGGACGTTTCTTAGAAATTTCTGATGTTATTCACCGTTTAGAGCTGACGATTTTGAAGGGCGTGATGGAAAAGCGTTCAGAGAGCACCTGGGCTCACTTCATCGTTGAGGTAGTAGTCTCCTTTCACAAGCTAATTCCTTTTTTCTTGGAATAGATAAGAAACACTTTTTCACTCCATTGTAGCATATGATTGAGTTCAGTGGTCTCTCGTATAAAATTATCAACTCTAGGGATATAATAATTTGGAGAAGACAAAATTGTTTCAAGCACTGTTATTTTCTAACTTAATTAACAAGATCAGCGAAATGGCAGTATACGTTGTACTGAAATATTTCTCGACTTGCTTACAGGCTTCAGGAAGCTTCCATAGACTGGATATCTTCTGGCCGCTAATGCAGATCCTACAGCAGGTGCCAAGTTCTGTTTCACGCAACATGTAGTTGGTTTATTGAATTATGCGGAGATTTGACGATTGGGAGCTTTGTAATGAAACCTGGATTTAGTATTTTCTATAATTTGTATCTACCAAATAGCATCTGTAATAGTTCACCTTGAATGTGTGATATTAGTTTGCAACCATGTGAATTTATGAAAGCTTGAGATCCACTAAGTTTGACATACTATTCTCCTGATCTCTCTAAAATTTTTTTTTCATCCAAAATACTATGAATAGTGTTTTCATTAAGCTTTAAAGTTTGGACTCCATCCTTTGACTTCCACCAGGAATTCCCAAGAACCATGTCACTATGGATTAGACTTTCTTACCTGAATTGCTGCGGTCCTGTTACTTTTGAATTAGATTACTAGTTGCTGATGTGTGTACAAAGAATCAATTTGTTTCTCTATGAACAAATTTTCAAGTTAAAGCTGCTTAAGGGGGTTCTTCACATAGTTTCAAGTTACTCCACACCTTATATATGTGTGTATATCTTAGATATCATGATTCTAGACTTGAGCCACAATTTGCAGGAAAAAGAGCTTATCATACACCAAATAAGTCTATAAAACTATGGCATACATCAGATTCAAACTCGAGAAGAATACGTGAGTTAGAAGTATGTTACAATCAACATGCTGTACATTGGTTTAACAAATACTACAGCTCTAACAACATCTCCAGAATCCTGAAAGTAAACCTGAGAGTCACTGTCAGTAGGTTACTTAACTATTCTCCAAATAACGGAGAGATCATGGACAGCTTTCAGCAAGTAATAGTGTGTGCCACCACCCACACGCTACATTCTTCGGCGTACAATCCTCGGTGGGTACTTCACAAGGATCATTACGGTCAATTGTATCACCTAGGCCAAGCTGGAACAGAAAGGCAAAAAGGTTTGATATAAACATAAATGTAATATTTGTGGAAGAGTAATAATCTCTTTACATACCTGACCATACTTGTTCCATCCCCAGCTATAAATTTTGCTGTCCTCTAAAGTCAAAAGCAAAAGGTATCTTTAGATTACTAACAAGTATATTCAAACTCGTTGTCTAAAGCATATTTGCTACTCATAAAATTTCAAAGAAAATTTAGTTACAAATACTAACTAGTCACTTTATATAAGCAATTGCATGTAACATCTCCATCTCAGATCACCACAAATGAGATAATTAGGTCTAAGATTAAAGTAAGTGAATCCTAGTTGTCTTCAATTGGGAAAAAAAAAAAAGAACTAAGGTTGTCCAGTGGATCAGAGACTGAAATGCACTTCATCTTCTTGACAATCTGGAGTCTGGGCTCTTACCTGTCATTATGGCGCTATGGCGAGCTCCACAAGACACTACCTTGGCATTCTTGTTCTCCAGTATTGGGGCATCCACAAGTCTAGGTGATGTCTGTAACATAAAATCTCCTGTTGAGTTTCTAAGTCCTTCAAACAAAGAAGGTTTACAAAAATGCAGCCATAGAACTGCAAATATGTAGGGAATTATATGGTTTAACTAATTGGCTGTCAGAAATTGACAATGATCTCTTATCCCTTAAGTGTCTAGGTACATTTAAAAGCTACAACTGTGGTGGAAAACTTCTGGATTGGGATTTCAACAAATCCCACTTCTTGGCACATCTCATGGTACGACTAACCAAACTCCTAAATGAAATGATAGTTCAGCTTCAACTAGATATTATTATTATTGGACATTGGAACTGTAAAGTTCACAAACAAAAGTTAACTGGAAAGACATGAAACAAGTGAAAATCTTGGACGCACCTCTGTGTGGTCAGTGCCCGTGCCTAGACCCAATTGGCCAAACTGATTTCCCCCAAAAGTATACACACGCCCATGATCACATAAGCACACAGAATGCCATAGTCCACCTGCCACGGCTTCTATTCTAGTGTTCAATAGAGAAGACACACAAGTTGCCCTCAGCACGTCATTTGTATTACCTAGTCCACACTGAATACAAAGAATGAGACTAAGGGACTGACATAAAGAAAAGCAGTGTACTGTGAACCAGGCACCACAAAGTTGAAACTGCAGGTGTAAATTTTCTAGGGCTTTAGATCAATTTTTATACAAGTATTACAAAATTACAGTTGTCTGCTAGTTTGAAAAGATATGGTATCAAGTGCTAGACATAATATTCTAACAACAAAACATATATCCACAACACTATAAGCAAGATGCAGCTGGCTCAACATTACTCTATATTTCTTTTCTTTGAAGGGGAACATTACTCTATTTCTAATTGTGAATCTGAAACTGTAGAGAATAGCATGCGAAGAATTCTTTGAAGATAACAGGACAAGACACACATCACGTTGGAGGGGTGATGATATGAAACATTTACCTGCCCATACAATCCCCAGCCAAATGTAAGCAGCACCCCAGCATCTGACAATTGAAACAAAGACCAAGTGAGCTGAAAGATAAATGAATTATCATTTTCAACTTTCAAATGCAAAAAGTAAAGGCAATGATTTAAGATGGAGTCTAACTTCCCTTGTAAAAGGAGTAACTCAAAGTCATTCAAACTTAAAAACCTTGAACAGATTCCAAAAACATTCTTCTTTCCTTCTCACATTGTGCAGCTTAAATTTGTAAGAGAAAGGTAGCCCTATTAAGAGATATTAGATCCTACACAGTCGAGGGAAGTACTAAAACTTAACTCCATGCTAACCTGTGATTACTGCACTATGCCGGGCACCACAAGCAATGCTCTTTATGTAGCTCCCCAAAGGTTTACATTTCTGACTCCCTGTGGTAATGCTTCCTTGAGGACTCCCAAGACTCCGGTCCGGTCCATGTGAAGAAGTATCCAGACATGGTATAAGATGAGGAGAAGCCACTATTTTAATCCTGGAGCCTAAACCAAGCTGTCCTTCACCTCCATAGCCCCAACCCCATACCTGTCCTACATCTAAATCCGGCAAAAATATGATGCATCAGGTGTCTTGCTTTACATTATAGTTCTTCCATATCTTCATACCTCATATGACCTACAAAACTATATGGCGTAACCACAAAGCAACCGACTCCACTTCTAAAATGACAGTAACAGGCTACAGCGTGCATGGAGGAGTGAAATTACCTGACAATGCTAAAGTGTGGCGTCCTCCTGCAGCAACGGAGGTAATCTTCACCCCTGGATCCAGTTCTACAATACAAGGTGGTGCAGAAAGAGATTCGTCAGCGGGAGGTGGGCTTTCAAGTTCTTGTTTAGCCGTCGTTGTTCTTCTCCTCTTTGCAGTTTCTTCAGGTTTTTTATTATCTTGGTGAGCAACTGAACCACCAATTGGCTTGGAGCCTTGAGACCGAGGGCTTTCTGCTGAAATTAGTTCTAATAGTATTAGATAACCCCACCAGGGATAAACCTGCAGCTGAACTAGCCAAATTCTCAACTGGTTCAATCTGGAAATTGAACTTCCATTACCTTGGTCAGTTAACACTGATTCTTTCCGAAAAGCATCCCCTTCACAACTTCCTCCAGAAGCGAAATTCGCAACCACCTTGGAAGAAGGCACACATTCTTTCCAGCCCCATGTGTACACATCATTCTTTTCTGTACAGAAATATATTGCATAACCATATGTCTTTGCTGTCTTTCATACTATTTCAAGTAAAAATAAGAAAAGAAAATAGAAGGTACTGCCAAATAACATTCTGAAATTAGCAGAAGAGGTGGCTGACAACCCAGAAAGACTGGGTGAGAGTATATTACCAGTAACAGATACACAATGTGCCCAACCAGCTGCAGCTTTCACGATTGGATCTTCAGTTGGAAGCGGAAATGGTTCTGGAGTCTCCTTAATAAATGTAGTAATGAAAGAAGATAGCAAAATCATTTCAAAGGAAACTATATAAACGAGTCCATGCAAGAAAGATTTACCACATACCCCATGTTTTCCTGAAGTCAAGTAGCTTTGGCCTTGATCATCTGCAGAACCCCACGTGATAAGTTTTCCAGACCCTGCTGCCAAATTATCAAATAATACATAGTTAAAACCTAAAAATCAACTGTCAGGTCACTTTCAAGAAAAAATATAGATAATGTATAAAGTAGGATGAGATTGGAATGGATTGAAAGATCCAGAATGGAATAGTTTGATAAGATTGGAAAGGTATCCATGAATAAGGATTAGTTGTTTTGTGTCAGATGCAATTCCTACCATTTAATTTGCTCTTGTAACTTGTGTCTTTTCATCGAATCCTACAAAGATGCATACAATGCTTTGTCGAGTTGTGCTTATATGAACTACAATTTTGATCTTGTGATAGTAGAAATTGATGTCTCAAAAACAATAGTAGTTTAGCCTTGGTAGGATGCAATGCTAGGGAGAAAATGACAAAAATGGTCCCTTATATCTGGGAATAGGTGTAAAATAGTCCCTCAAATATATATCAATTTAGTGTCACTTCTTTCAGAAGAAGATCATTGGCAAGCAAAAGTATACCTTAGAACCTTGACAACATTGAAGTCCATTAAGTGAGGTGAAGTGCTCAACACATTTTGAGTCTCGCTTCAGGGCTTAAGCACACTTTAAGTGTTCTATCGACAACACTGCTTAGAGGCAGACATATATCATTACGCTAACGAGCAAAATCTTAGCTTGAACCTATTGACGGACAGGCAACATCAAAAAGAAAGTATGAATTTTCTACAACAATTCCAGGAGAAATTGGTATAGTTTGGGCACTAAATCCCTTTGGACCTGGAGAATGTGACACTAGGTAAAGTATTCATTCATACCATCAACAACACCGAGATATTGGCCCATGACCATGTTTACTTTATCTTTAAGAGTCGTTCTGTTAATCGAGGAAGGTTTTTTGGTGACAAGACCTGGATGGAAGTCTAACTTCAGAGATGTATAAGTCTCCTATGTGGATCTACCAAAAGCTGAACTAATACCAAAAAATTGGCCAATTACTACACTTCCGCTTAGTTCTAGATTTTCCGTAGCTATTGTTCATCTTCCTCTGCCCGAGGCCTCATACCCTTAACCAGTGTGAGACTATCAAATTAAATAAAGGCACACAGAGGTCGGAATCTTATCTTCACAGTTCACCGTTCTTATATTCACAATTGGCTATTCCACATTAACTCTCTTTTAATCCACTACATTAATATGAGGAAATATTCATGTCTGAATTGATAAGATCCGAGTCAAACTAACCCTTCGGGGTGGCCAAGTGGTTTGGACTTGGGACTTCCATGTTGGAGGTCTCAAGTTCGAAACCCCTTGCCAGCGAAAGCAAGAGGTTTGCCTTCTGGGTCAAGCTCGTCGCACCGGGCTTGCCTAGTGCTGTTTACCTCTCCTATGTGGTTTGCAAGCTATTGCATAAGAGCAGGGTTTTACCCTGTGCGCACCCAAAGGGTAGCGGCTGCGGGTTTCCTTGTCATCAAAAAGAAAAAAAAAAGATCCGAGTCAAACTAACTAAAAAATTCATTACAAAAGTCAGAATAGTCTACAGAACAAGCTCCAGACGCTTCAAAAGTTACCACACTTGTCAATTAGTACCTCAAAAGACAATCAATAAACAATCAATAAGTTCAAAAACTTCATTAAGTTCATCATAGCAGATCTCAATATCTGAATATCAATAGAAAAGCTTGCAATACAAAATTGAACGAATCCAGAGATCGACTTCTTCTAATTCATACATCCGTACACATCTAGAAAAATTCATATATGAACACAAATCCATACAGAGATAAAGCATATAACCTGAAATAGCCATAGCGAAACCACAACCTCCTACACATACATCCTTCCATGATTGAACATCGATTCCGTTTTCCGGCAACTGAACTTCCACCGGAGAAGTTAACGGCGACTTATGAGACAATACTCCGGGAAGATATCCCCACATTAACACCTCATACTTCTTCTTCTGATCATTCTCTTCCTCCATTTTCACCTCCTCTTCCTCTCCATTTTCACCATTTTCACTCATTTCTTCAGAAAAAATCGAAAATTCACAAATTCTACAGAGAAGTTTCGAGAACTTTCGTTCCAGAAGCAACTAGAAACTACTAAAGACATTGAATTAATTGTAGTGGAGAAATAAAATAATACAAAAAATCAGAGGGCGTATCATTAACAGGTAAATTAATAGTGCCACGTCGGATTAGTTGATCCTGGGAGACACGTGTTTGATTGTGGCGGCCCTTGTGTTGTAGGCCACGAATTCACTGGAAGTTTCTAGATGTAGACTTTTAATGTATTGACGTGACACAATCTTATCCGTTGGATGAAGATGTTCTGCAAATCAACGGACAGCTTGTCAATAGCCAAGTAAAAGTTCTTTTTTGATCATAAATTTCTTCATTTAGATTTGATATTGAAGTTTACTATCAATTTAATTTATTAATTATTGATATATAAATATGTTAAATTTGTAGGAATTATAAAGATATTGGTTTATCGGCTATTATTATCAATTCGATTGTTGGTTTAACTATTAAAGTCTTGCACAATTTTTTTTAATTCTTGAAAAATCAAATGAGTCATGCACGTGAGGTGACAGATTACAGTTCGCTCAAAAGCAAACATTAACACCTTGTAGGATAATCGAGAATTTGAGACAGTTAGAAATGAAAGTATGAAACTAAATTCTTAGTCAAAAACTTTATATATTAACAACAACATATCCAATGGAATCCAACAGACGGGGTCTAGGGAAGGTAGATCCCTACGGCCCTACCTCATAGAAGTAAAGAGATTCTTTTCAGATGACCCTCGACTTGGGTATAACATATCAGAATATATAATGTAAAAGAAAAACAATAATGAAGAAACAAAATAACTAATAAATTAAAGAAACAATAGCAACCACAAAATAATGCGATAACCTAAACACAGTCAACAACAAGTAATGATGAAATTAAAAGTAAAACATTGTCAAAAAATGGCTAAACCTTTTTAAAATCAAGACAATACTCTATACCTACTATTCTCCAACCCTAAAATTTTTAAACCATTATCAAAATAATTATTTCTTTTTTAATTTCAAATTATTAATTTCGATTGCTACTCCAAACTCAATCATGGAAGCTAGCTAGGAGGTGGCTTTTTTTAATTGAGTTGGATGGGTAAAATAATATGAAAAATGATGGAAGTATCAATAACAGGTTAATTAATAGTGCCACGTTGGATTTGTATTATTCGAAGGGACATATGCTTGATAGTGGGTCTTTTTTTAAATGGCAGGAAGTCACTAGAAGTGTCTAGAAACTATCCAACCCAGGGATAAAGTTTTTTTTTTTTTCATTGGAAAAAAATTCCTCTAATTGTGTGCTATGTGGTGGGTCTGCCATTTAGTTGTCTCTTCAATTAAATAATAATTTCTGTTATTGTCATTAGATAGCATGTACATAAGTATTATGGTGTTTGACTCAATTTTTTGGTTATATGTAAGTTGTATCATTTTTTACTTTTAAGAGAAAATGCATTTTAAACTTGTTATATATGTATACTAGATTGGTAAGACCCGTACTTAGTACAGATCCAATATTTATATTTTCAATCCTGTTTTCCTTCTTAGAGGAAAATATTTTCAAAACTTTTGTTAAATTTCACTACCAACAATGGGTTTAGATCCGAGATTCGACTTTCGATCTCGACCTGAATTTTGGCCTTCCGACCTCGACACTCATGACCACTCATTTCCAAAATATATTTTCTAGAACGATATGAAAATATTTTCTCATACCAAAAGCAACCTTAAAAGGAGAAAAATAGTAAGAAAAAATTCTAGTAATCTCGTAGTACTTATTTCTTTACATAATAAGAAACAAAGAATAATATAGATATTCATATTGTCCAATTGATTTATCCATTTTTATTCATATCAAAATGAGTATTCATATCAAATATGAGTCAGATTGAATAAGTACGAATAATTAGTAAAACTAGTTTCTCGAGAACTATAACAAATAATTTGTGTTATTAAAAATTAAATTCACTTAGGATTGGGGTTTGGAAGGGTACATACAAAAATAAAATTCAAAACTCAGTCACTAACACCTAATATGGTTATCTTAAAATTTAAAACCCATAAATTTAAAAAAAGATAACCTAAATAGTTGCTCACCCAATTGTTTAAAATAGGGATAGCTGAAGAATATATAATACATTTGCATAATTTAAATATAATATGTATATAATTGTGTATAATTAATATATATATATAATCAATGTATACCGACTAAAAAAGATAAACAAGTAAAATCGGTAAATATATGAAACACTTTGTGATGAATCAGTCCAAGTCCATGGCCGATACCCATAGGGATGTCACACAAGCAACTAATAGGCTGAGAAATAGAACCAAAAGACCTTCACAAAGGTTGATTTGTGATCCAGGCCAATTAACAACTAGTTTAAAAGGACCCTCCGTTAGAAAGAATAGTTTATGCAGATTGTGATCATGCTTAGGCAAAGTCTATATCCCCCATCCTGCTTTCTCTCGGTCTAGTTCCTCGTCTCCTTCTTCAGTCGATCCTTGTTCTTACTTTCAATATTTCTACATTTTCATTTGGGCTCTTACCTTTTGAGTCGTTGCATTTCCTTTGTGGAATTGTAATTGAACTTTAACATACATGTCATGTTCTTTTTTTCCATAATATTCGGAGTCCGTATTGGAGCCCTGACTAAATTTGAATCGTGCATTGTAGGACCTATTCGGAGGTAACGCTTCCAACAAAATTTTCTCCATACTAGGGTTCAAACCCTAGACCTCTAATTAAAGATGGAACAGTCTCACCACTGCACTAAAACCCATGTTAGTTACATGTCATGTTAATTAGGCATATAATATATGTGGCCGTCCTGGTACCACAATGGAGAACATGCCTAGCATGTGAACAATTGTGGAGCCAAATTTGGAGTCAGAGGTTTGTTCGAATCTCCTTTCGAGGAAAAATATATATATTTTTTATCTTAATTTATATGACATAATTAATTAGAATAGACTAGCAATTTTTTAAATTTTAAATAATCAAACGGTTTTAACCAAACTAATTAAAAAAAGTTGATCTTGCATATCAATCAAGTACATTATTATTCAACACATAAAATAAAATAATTAATAAGAACCATTAATTGTGAGTCCACCATCAACACATATAACTTGACCAGTAATATATGAAGCAGCAGGGAAACAAAGAAATGCCACCATTGCTGAAACTTCTTTTGGTTCTCCAGCTCTGCTAATTGGTGTTCTACTAATACTTCTTTCCATATGTTCTTTAGTTAATGGATCTTGCTGGGAAAAAAATCAGATAAAATATTAGTAATGACAATCGTCACAATATCATCAAAAGTCCATCACAAAATTATGATACAAATAACTAATGTAACAAAATATAATCCGAATGCATTCAAAATATGTACGTTGAGAATATAATTAAATAATAAAAGTGTGCTCTCTCTAACAGCTTAAGTTTTTGAATGATATGGTCACACACTTCAACATGGTAGCAGAGCAGACAGAGGTCTTGAGATCGAATAAGCTTTTAGATGAGATGGTCACAGTTAAATTACCTTCGCTGCTTCGATGAGGGGTGTGTTTATAATCCAAGGTGCTACTGCGTTCACTCGAATATTATCTTTAGCCCACTCGTATGCCAAGTTCCTTGTAAGTTGATTCATTGCTCCTATTAAGATGAAACAATACAAAAGAATTTCATATTAGAATTCGAGGAATTAGCGATAAATAAAATTTCATAGTTAAACAATAAAAATCACATGTTAATCTCATTCAACTATAAATTAGCCATAGATTATAAGAAAATATAATTAATTAGAACCTATATAGCATGAACTAGCTGGGAATTACCTATAAATTTCAGAATTAATTCCATATTTTTTAGTAGTGTATATTGGTATTTGGTAATAGTAATTGTACTTTAGCTTGTATCTATTACATTTTTTATATATCAAATAATGCAAGATTTTGAAAAGTTTTTAGTAATTAGTGGCATTCTAGGGCTGGGAATTACCTATAAATTTCAGAATTAATTCCATATTTTTTAGTAGTGTGATATTGGTATTTGGTAAAAATAGTAATTGTACTTTAGCTTACATCTATTACATTTTTTATATATCAAATAATGCAAGATTTTGAAAAGTTTTCATCATTCTAGGGCTCTTTTAGCCCATTGCCCAGAACTTGAAATTTTTTTAAAAAAAAATAAAGGACTTTGACAATTAACATTTCAAATATATTTGATACTATATATAGATGTCATTTCTTAAAAAACATAATTTTCATAAGTTAGTTGCATTTGGTTTATAGAACATATTTTTTGAGGAAAACATTTTTCACCGAATATCGAAAAATGACTTTCTTCACTTATTAATCTTCAATACTCAAAAGCATCATCAAAACAATCTCCGATTTTCTAATACGATTACAAATCTTTAATGTATTATTTAATTTATTTTGGACGTCAGAAAATATTTTCTATAAAAAATAAATTATGTCATATTCCACCAAATACACTTAATAAGTGGTGGCTATGGTGGAGATTCCCTATCTTTAATTAGACGTTTTAGGTGCGAGTCTGAAAATGAAAAAGTCTCATTGGAAGTACAACCCCCATAAATAGATCATGTAATGCATGAATTTGAATTAATCGGACCTGAGGATTACCTTTAGTTGCTGCATAGATGGAACTTGTTGGCAATGCCATAAGCCCAGCAACAGAAGAGATGAAGACAATGCTTCCACTTCCTGAGGCCTTCAAAATTGGGTGTGCAATTTGGGAGATGTGGTGAGAAGCTTCAAAATTGGTTTTCATGAGAATAGAGTAATCAAACTCAGTGAACTCTGTAGCTGGCTTAAGTATTAGTATACCTGCATTATTTATCTATCCCAAAAGAATTAAAGTTTAGATATCTTTTGACTATAGCCGCAGTCGCAGATTCAAAATTTTCACTTAAAAGAAGATTTCAGAAATAAAAATACAGTTCATGAAGTTTGAAGTTGAATAATGTGAGTTCATTTTGATTATAAGCTTTGACCAATTGTATCAAAAGTGATTTCATTAATATAAATCTTCTTATCCTGCTAACTGGACAAAATATGTATTCTCTTCGTCTCTATTTATATGATGTACTTTTATTTTCATTTATTTCAGAAAGAATAATACTTTTTATATTTTAAAAATAACTTAATTTTTTTTAAAAAAAATTATTTTTAATGAGATAACTTTAAGTCACAAAAATATTGATGGCTTATACATTAGTCTATCATAAATAGTGGCTGAATCAGAATTTTCATTAAAGATGTTAAAAAATATAAAGAAGTAAATACACAAAAAAATCAAAAGGATTTAACATCTACTATATATGCATAGTAAATAATTTTAATATAAGCAGTATAATTTTAATAGAAGGGGGTTCGGATGCACCTTTTGCCCCTATTGAAGGGCGTAATTTAATATATATATCTAAAAAGATTTTTTGACCTATATACATAACATTATTTTTTATACGTATAACATAATTTTTCGATAAAGATTATTCAAGTGTCTACTCTTGAATCTAGGTAGCTACGCCACTGGCCTTGACCAGAAGTTTGCAAAAGTTTCCCTTTTTTCTTTAATTTTAAACTCAATTTATAAAGTGTATCACGTAAATTGAAACATAGAAAGTAGCAAAAATTCTTTTAAGAAAAGAACTTACTAGAATGTTGAGCTTTCCTTGGAAAAAATTGATAACCTTCTCCATTAGCATCTCTCTTTGGGGTCTCAAAGTCAAGTCACATACACATCCTTCTACTTTGTAACCCTTGCCTCTCCATTTCTCTAAACATTGATCAAGTTGTTCTTGGTTTCGACAACATGTATAAACTATAGCACCAAATCCAGCTAATTCTTCAACTATGGCATGCCTATTTTTCGACCCAAACAAAAGAAAAATAATATCAACGTACATAACGTATATCGACTAAGAAAGGTAAACAAGTGTAAAACACTTAAAACTCAAATAAGTTTACCCTATGCCTTTAGTGCCTCCAGTAACAAGGGCAGTTTTCCCTTGAAGAGTCCACCTTCCATCTTCACTACTATTGGATTCCTTTTTTCCTGCCATTGAATAGGAATTAAGCAAAAATATTTTTTTGTGACAAAATGTACAATTAAGGCAAGGCATGAAAAAGTGGTCCAATTATACAGTTGTGTAATATTGCTAAGTTTGTGACATGCACTTACTATAGTCACAAATTTATTAGCTATCTAGTATATAGTATATAGTATTATAAAATATATGTGGCCATCCTGAAACCACAATGGATCTCTAGCTCTTTACTATCTTCTTGTTTTTTTCTGTCCTTCGATTGCCATACTAATTAATATTCATGCGTTTTTAAATACTTAGTGATGTTTTATTTTACACAATTATTATTAATTAACTAAATTATTTTTATTTATTATTTTTTATTATTTAATACTCCTTTCTTTTGTGTCATATTAATTTCTTTTTCATATTTATGACTATGGATGAATATAGAAACAAACAACTAATTATGTATTGATTTTCTAGAATAATTACAAGTATTTCCTCCGTTCACTTTTAATTATCTGTTCAAATTTAAGCTTTGCACGCTTCTTAAAATATAATAATTGATATGAATATTTGATCGTAATATTTATATTAATTAATGATTTAAGTATTGAATCTTGAAAAATTATTTAGAAAATAAGTAATTAATGATGGGATAAAATATGAAAAAATAATAATTATCTTTATTAATATAATAAAAGTGACAAGCAAAACACATGCCTTGCACATGTAGGCAACTTACAATACTGAAAGTTGTTAGCAAGTGGTCATGGGAGATTGGTGGCACTGCCAACTGACATTCAAAGCTTCTCTATTTGCAGTTAAACCAATTTTTTTGAAAAAATGTATATATGGTAAGAGATTAACTGCTATCCACAGTGGATAAGAAAATTACACTGTCGATTCATTTTTAAAAATATTTATTTTTCTAAATTTAATTATTATAATAACAGAATATTAGTAATCGCATAACATTTTCATTCACATTGATGAAAAATTTTCATCTCATAAATTAAATTTTAAAATCGAGTCAGATTAAATAATTTTCTTATCATGATATCATCAGTGCTGTTCCGTATCATGTTATATATGTTCCGATTGTTCAAGGGCATGCGAGGAGTTTAGACTATCTCACGTTAGTAGAAGGAATAGAATATTGTAATTCCTTATGAATCGTTAGACAATTCTCGATTCATGAATTAGTTTAAAAAATTGAATTAAGCTCTTATCCAATTTCTTGTAAGAAACTAATTCAAAGTTGCACAACAAAAAATTATATTGGTTTGGGTAATCTCATAAAGAGTGCTAATTAATTCAATACTCAATTAGTTAATCAACACCTAAATCCTAATTGATTTGACTAAAAACATCGATGTAGAAAAATACTTTTTTCAATTGAAAGAAGGAAAAAAGGTCAGTTATATCCCTTGTTATAAAAATGACTCATATATATTTTTATTATTATATAAATGACTCACATATATCTTTTTCCTTTAATATAAGTGAAAAAATTATTTTAAATTTATTTTTTATTAAAAAAATCATTCATGTAGGTAGGGCTGGGCATTCGGTCGATTCGGTTCGGTTTGCGAAATTCGGTTCGATTTTTCGGTTTTCGATTTGATGAAAATGTAAACCGAAACCAAATTGAAATATATTCAGTTCAGTTCGGTTCGATTTATTTCTGTTTGATTTTTCGGTTTGAATATCATCATTCTAGGTCTTTCTTTGGTCATAAATAAAATTTTAAAATTGGATTAGTTTTTTAAAAAAATGAATTTTCAATGTGATATTAAGGATTGAGGGTTGTGGCGTCGAGCCAGCTATCATGGGCAATGGAACGATGATTGAACGTGAGAATTAGAAATGAGAACTCAGAAGTGCCGTGAAGCAGCAATGGGTTGAGAGTTGGTGAATTTAGGCATTTATCTATTGGGAAATTGGGTGGGTGAATAAAATGTTCAATATGGGCCTTTCTTTTACTTTTTAATGGGCTGACATTTGGATTGGATATGGATTAGATTTGTATAAAATTATAAATATATTAAACATAATTCGATTTTTTGGTTAACCGAAAAATAATAATTAAAAACCGAAAATCGAACCGAATTATCGAATTTTTAAAATTAAAAACCAAAATCGACCGATCAAACCGAAACCGAAATTAAAAAAAATTCAATTCGGTCGGTTTTTTCGGTTTGAACTAAATTATGCCCAGCCCTACATGTAGGGGTATATTTGATCCTTCTCACACCTATTTTTTTACATATACAAAAAATATACTATAATAAATCCGGAAAAAATTACTTTTAAATGTATATAATTATGTATAATTTTAAAATGCTTATTTTACCCTTAATTAAATGATTTGTAGTCACACAAACTTTTATGGCTTATTTTAAATCACAAGTTTCAAATTTTTTTCTTTATTTCTTAAATTTCGTGTCAAGTCAAACTGTGTCACATAAATTGAGACAGAGTAAAGATACATAAGTTATAAGCATGTATAATCAATGTATACTGACTAAAAATGGCAAACAAAATAAAATCAATAGATATATGGAACACTTAAAACTCAAATAAGTTTACCCTATCCCTTTAGTGCCTCCAGTAACAAGGGCAGTTTTCCCTTGAAGAGTCCACCTTCCATCTTCACTATTATTGGTTTTCTTTTTTTCTACCATTGATGGTTCTTGCTAGTTAATTGCAGTTCAATAGGAATTAAACAAACATATTAATTGCTTAATTATTTTTAGTTTCTTTGTTTAATTCGTATTAATTGTTTTCTTTGGCGGTGAGGAGTGACTATTAATTGTAATTAATTTCTTTGCTTAGTTTTTCTACAACGCACTATCAATATAAGTTTTAATTTTTTTAGTTATTTATTTTAATTTAAATTACCTATTTCTTAATTGCTTAATCATATTAAATACAAATTACTTAATTACTTTTAGCTATTTGTTATTTACTTTATTGTTTTTAATTATAGGTATTTATCCAATTTTAATGTGTTGTTTATATAGTTGGCTATTTTTATGGTTATAGTAAATATTAGCTCACTAATTATTTTTTAAATTAGGAAATAAGAATTAGCTCACTAATAATAACATGTAATCTCTACCTAACTAAACCCTACATAACTAATGCCTACATAAACTCACATTATTAATATCTGCATAATTTTATCCAGCTACCAAATGACCGCTTATATTATAGTAAAAATATTTGGGCTAAGCTATAATCTATGAGGCCGTCCTGGTACCACAGTGGATCTCTAGATCTTTATTGCTGTGATCTTGACTACAATAATCTATGTGACCATTCTAGTAACACAATGAATCTCTAGCTCTTTATTACTGTATGTTTTAATTTGATACGAAGTTTAATTTTTAAATATATATTAAATATGTGAAATTATTCATTAATCTCGTGGTCTTATATGTATCAGGTAAAAAGTTGAAACTGAAAAGAAAAACAATATTCTTTTTAAAACAAATTAAACAGAGAAAATTAATTAATATTGTTAAATGTTGAAGTAATATATTTGTGATCACAACACATGCCTAACACGTAACTAATTGTTGTTAAACGTTGTTAAAGTACTATATTTGTGGTCACCGCACATGTCTAGCACGTGCTGACAGGGGCGGAACTTGGGGTTAGGGGTTCATTCGAATCCTCTTCAACAGAAAATTATATTATTTGCATATGATAAAAATTATTTTTATGTATATATATAATAATTATGTTAAATCCTCTTAAGATAATTCGTCTATTTACTTTTTTATATTTTAGATTCTTTTAGTAAAAATTCTGACTTCGTCACGAACTTGAAGACAACTTGCAATAGTGAAGGTGGCTAAGTGATGATAGCAAAGGCAGTTAGTTAAGACTAAGGGTCGTTTGGTGTGAAGGATTACACCAAATAGTCATGGCATTAAATTGTAGTGTCACTTAATTTGTTGTTTGGTTGGCATGTCCGGGATAACTTATCCCGGGATTAATAAGTACCAGGATAAGTTATCCCTCCCCTTGGGTGGTATAATAATCCCGAGATAACTTATCCCGGGATAAAATAAGTAAATGACAAAAATATCCTATTAAACTCTTTTTATACATCACTTTTCACATTCATGAAGGGTACTTTTGTAAACAAATAAATTGTTCTTAAAATTTATGCAATGCCTATAATTTTGAATACAACAAACCAAACACTCAATAAAAAATAATCTCATCATAACTTATTCATCATAATTAATCTCATCATAATTTATCCCATCATAACTTGAATTCAAACCAAACGACTCTAAGTATATGCTCTTAGGTGGTGAAAGCTATGTAGAAAAGTATCTTTTCTATTTAAATTTTCTCTATCAATAAAATTCTTTGTTCATGTAACTATTTTGTATAAATGTATATATGGGAGAAGGTTTGTGAGATATTTGAAAAACAAATAACTAGAAAAATGATTTGAATTGAGCTTCACAGTGGTGAAAAAAATATTTAGTGGCAATAATTTATTTGTAAGTGGCAATATGTATTGTCGCAATAATATTTAACGATAATTAAGTTAATGTCATTGTATTCAGAGTCGTAAAGTCTTTAATGACATTTATATAGAGTGTTGACTATAAATACTCATATTTATTATTGTCACTATATATAACATAATGACAATTATATTATTATCAAGAAATAATTATCACAAAATCTTTTATTTATAGTAGTGTTTCTATTATTTAGTGCATCATACCAAATTCTTTTAATAAGTCTTTAACACCTTGAGTCAAAATATATCTCAAATTTGGCACTCCTAACTCAGTGGGTAATACCAAGAGCGTGCATGGGAAATTAAACAAGAATGAACTATTATTTATTGAAAATAATAATTTTACCTCATAGATATAAAAATAAAATCTGCATATATTTTATTCTCTTCAACAAAATTATATAGTGTCATTTACAATCCAACTTGGTACATAATATTTGTTATCAAGAAACCACACACCAAAGAAATTGAAATTTTTTAACCAAGTTATGAGCAACATAATTAAACCTTTTAGAAATATGTAACTATCACGTTCCAAATAACCTTTTCTTTTTATTTCAATTTGTTTGTTCTACTTTCACTTTTGGTCCATTTAATAAAGAGTTTTCCTTTTCTTTTTAAACACATTTTTAATTCTAACTTTCCACGTGACAAATTTAAAATTACAAGATTAAAGAACATTTAATTGGTCATTCAACAAGCCATTCTACAAATCTTTAATTTTATTATCCAACTCCAAACATATGATCCACTCACATACAATCATGAGTTTAAATGTTAGCTAGCTATGTGTGGATATATATTTTTTGAAATTAAAGGTGACAATAAGATTCAAATTCAAGACTTCTGATGATTTAGATCTCCAACATTGACAATTTAATCGATGATGTTTTAATTATTTATTTATTGATTTTTATTTTATTTTATGTGATGAAAATGATTAACAAGATCCATTAATAGTTATTCCTCCATCAACACACATAATTTGACCAGTGATATATGAAGCACATGGGAAGCAAAGGAAGGCAACCATGGCTGACACTTCTTTTGGCTCTCCAGGTCTACCACCAATAGGAGTTCGACTCACTAATTTATTGATAGTTTTTTTCACTTCTGGATCTTGCTGCAACAAATCAGATACAAAGCGATTATTTTCGTTAAAATTAAGACGTTTAAATCTAAATATTTAATTGTGCATTAAGATTTAAACTTCTGAATCTAAATGCATTGAAATATGAATATTAAGATGATGCATTGAGATATGAATACAAAATAATTGAGATGACTTGTTTTTTTCAAAATTTGAATATATAAAAGTTGTCTTTATCTAAAAATTGATAAATATAAAATTCGACAAAATACTAGATTAATCTAATATTATATCGATAAAATATTTTTAGAAAATTGTATATATGGTGGTTGATGATGGTAATGACTAGCGTCGTAGTTGTGTGTACCAATTGAGATTGGTGTTCTTTAATGGTGCATGGTATTATGGATAATAGCTAGTGGTGATGGTGATAGATTGTGGTGGTGATTGATTGGTGATAGTGAAAGGTAATGATGGTGATGAATGCTGATGGTGCTTGGCGATATAGAGTGGTGACTGATGCCTGATGGTGGTAATTATCAATAGTAATTGATGATTGTTACGGTAATGATAGTTAGCGGTAATGATTATAAATGATGGCTAGTTGTGATGACAACTGATTGTACTGATAATTGATAGCAATGACGGTTTTGGCTGAAGATGTAGGTTGTGGGTGGTGGTGGATAATGATAGACGATAATAGTTGATAATAGTGGTTAATGACCTTAACGGTGAATGAATAGATCTTGTGAATTGTCATCTTTGTAGAAATCCTCGGATAGACATCTTATCTGTTACATATATATTAAGTGGATGTAACATAATTAAAACAAACTTATTTGATGATTAAAATTTTTAAAATTAAGATTCAGACCTAAAAAATAACGACATTGAAATATGCTTAAACTCATAATTATAATATGCTTAAACTTACTGAAGCTGCTTCAATGAGAGAGGTTTTGATTACCCATGGTGCAACTGCATTAACTCTAATATTGTCCATAGCCCATTCACATGCCAAACTCCTTGTCAATTGGTTTATTGCCCCTTAATTTACAGGGGGAAAAATGGGAAAATAAATCAAACAAGATTCCTACATCTTGTAGTTGTAAACATTCTTTACACTGTCTATCAGTGTTAATTGTCAAGGGTGAAAAATTAGTATATAAAAATATAATTTGTCCAATCTGTTTAAATTTAAAAGGTTAATGACCTGTTTATTTATATTCTCAATTCATTTTGATCTGTCCATCTAAAAGATGAATTGATTTGAGCTAAATATGTAATTCAAATTGATCCATGAATTTTTTTTATCAAAACAATTTCAAAAATAAATTTGTTTATTTTCGATGCATTATATATATATATATAGCCTCTAATAAAAGAAAGTTATTAGTTTTATTTGATAAGTAAACAAAAATAAGCAAACAAACAAAGAAATTAGAACTTAACAACAAGGATATAAAGTTGAGCGATTTGGATTATGAGTAATTGTTTAGCCCATTTTGATTCAATCCAAATACCTTTGGACATGTTAAAACCAGCCTATTCAACCCATTGGTTTATTTACTCAGTTAATTTTTATCCGTACAAATTCAGCTCGACTTACCTATCTGACACTTTAATGAAGGTATACAAGCTAAATCCAAAAACAAGATTATATTTAGGAAATTAAATTACACCTAATGACCTTGAAATAAGTGGTTTTGAGTTTTTGATCCACTTCTCCCATGGACAAATCTTCAAATAGGGCAAATGTCAAAAACATTGCCTAAATAAGAAAAACGAGATAAAAAATTCTAGATCATTCATTTTTAAGATCATTATTTCTCATAAATTACCCAATTATATCTACGTGACATCAATATTTTCAAAAATAGACATATATAGAACGTAATTTTTCGATCATAGTCCAACAAGCTTACTACCTTTAGCTGCTGAATAAATGGAACATAAGGGCAGAGACACAAGGCCAGCAACAGAAGAAATGAAAACAATTCTTCCATTTTTTGAAGCTTTTAAGAAGGGATATGCTAGCTGAGATAAGTGGTAAGAAGCCTCAAAATTTATGCCCATCATAGTGTTGTAATCTTCATGAGTGTACTCTGTTGTTAAGTTTGATACAACCACAGCAGCATTATTTATCTAATAAACATAACAAAAATTAAGTCAAATTAATAATATTTGACTAAAAATAGCAACAATTAACTTAATTATATGGAGTTTAATTAACTTCACACAGAAAGTGAAAGAATTTTTGCACTTTTTAGAGTCGAGGGTCTATCAGAAACAATTCTTTTTTTACTATTCAAATAGATTGATCTTTAATTTTTATCCCTAAAAATCTAACCTATGCCTACCTAGCAGGGCAAAATTTCATTAATGATGTGGTGTTATAACATATAAAATATTATGATACAAAAAAATATTAACTTATGTCCAATAAAAAAATTATTTACTCCAAAGAGGTAAAAATTAAAAATCAACACAAAATAGGCCAAAATTACAAATGACCCTCTTAGAGTGGAGAAACTTTTGGAGGGGAACTATTTATCCCTTTTATAGGCCTATTCTAACACGAATACAGATTAGTCGAGCCAGTAAATTTCATTTTTTTAATTAAAGAAAACGATTGCATAGTTGAACTTACAAGAATGTTGATTTTTCCATCAAAATAATTGCTAACGTTATCCATAAACTTTTGTCGTTGAGATGTTGATAATAAATCACACACAGACCCTCCCACTGTATAACCTTTAGCTTTCCATTGTCTAAGACATTCATCAAGCTCCATTTGGTTACGTGAACATGTATAAATATTTGCTCCAAAACTTGCTAATTCTTCTACAATGGCATGCCTAGATAATATGTGCAAATAGGTCAAAAAAGATAAGTTATGATAAATTCTATAACTTAAATAGACTAGAATATCGAACTCATAAAATTCAAATCTTAATTCTGCAGTCGTGTAAAGATATGGCACCTGGGCCTAACTCAACCCCAAAAGCTAGCTCATGAGGGGAGGTTTGCCCAAGTCCATATAAGGAGACCACCAGTTCATTCCCCAACCAATATGAGACTTTTACCCACTATAACAAGTCGATTGAAAATTAGATCGCGTACCCTATGCCTCGAGTTCCTCCAGTAACAATGGCAGTATTGCCTTGAAGAGTCCACCTACCATCAACATCCATTGCTAATTTTGGTTAATTTAATTAGAGATTAACAATAAAAGCTAGAATTTATAAGAGATTTATTGAGTTTTAATTTCTTGTGTGACAACTAAGTGATCGTGACCGATATAAACAAGGAAGATGAGACAAATTAATTAATCATGGGAATTCTCGTCTGATATATTCTACCCTTTGTACTACACCAAAAATAATCTGTAGCGGCAATTAATTAACAAAAATAGTTTAATTGTCACTAAATATGTTTTTTAGTGGCAATTAACACTCTTTGTAAATGTCTTTAAAGTCTATAACGACATTGTATCCAATGACAATTAACTCATGTCAATAAAGACTTTAGTACTTTTTGTTAATATGAATATTTATTGCCGCTAAAAACTGTTTTAATCGTAAATATGTTTTCTCCTAATTCCAAAGTTTTTTTCTTGTGAGAAAATATGGTTTGTTTCCATGTTGAATCTCCAACAACCAAAAAAAACAAGAAGAAAAAGATAACCTAAATTCAAAAGAGACGAAGAACCAGTTATTGAATCCTTACCGATCAAGCTGTATAAATAATATATAAGTAGTGTATATATAATATATAATGGTGTATAAAATTGTGTATACACCTCATATACATTATTATACAACTTATATATGATGCCTTATGAATACTATATTGTATATAAGCAGGATATATATATAATGTATAACAATGTATAAAGGTGTATATGCATCTTTTATATATCGTTATACAATGTATATAATCCCTTGGCGACTTTAGGATACATGACTATCTAGTAGTGTATCTAGTAGAAGAAATACATGCATCTAAGTGTATCTTTCTCACATAAGGTAGGAAACTCTTAATTAATAGTAAGATACATAATTATTTAAAATATAAATAAAATTAGTATATATGATATAAATGTACGTCTGATAAGATAGTTTTCCCTAATTTAAAAGAATGAAGTGACATGTAAGTATGAAAGGCCAGATGGTGAATGGGTCAAGGGCCTAGATAGTGAATGACCCAATATGATAGAGTTAAAACACTTGGATTTTTTTTGAAGCCCATAGACGAACAATAATCATCATAATATTGACGTTTCATTTGATACACTGTATTTCCCACAACAACATGTAGAGACGGAGCTAGGTGGGGATTCGTAGGTTCGAATGAACTCACTAGCTTTTTCGTAGATTCTATATTTGTATTAGAAAATTAAATAAATAAATATGTATATTAACTTGTGAACCCCTAACAAAATTAAGTGACAACTGTCGTAATATTTAGAACCCCTAAATTTTTAATTCTGGCTCCGCCTCTAATTACATGGACTTACAAAGTTCTTCATAGTTACAGTGTCTAGTGATATAAATTAAAAACAAAAAAAAACAAAAAACTTCATAGTCAATTTACTTGTTTTTAAAGTTAAATTGAATTAGATCAACTAATATTTTACATTTAAAATTTATACATTTCATAACAATATGATAAGTACTACAAATTGTAATTTTTCTCTTATTAATTTGATAAAGAAAATATATTTTAAGAATTTAGTCAAATTTTATATAATTTAACTTTCAAAAAGTGAAACATGATAACTAATATAAATCAAGTGGAGACATTTCACAAGTCTAAGTCCAAGACTCTTGACTATAATTTTTTCCATTACGGTTGTGATGGTCATAAAATTCTCACCACTAGAAGTTGAAAGTTGCATAAATAAAGATGTTGTGATGAAAGTGTGGGCATTATAGGAAAGATAGAATTAGAAATGAGGATATCCAGGATAAGGTTGGAGTGGCTTCGGTAGAGAGAACAAGATGTGGGAAGCGAGACAGAAATGGCTCGGCTCCTGTAATTGCTTGTCCTTTGATTTCTATTACTATTTGTTGTTTTTTATACTTTGACTATTATTTTATTTTGTTGTAGTTATAACTTTCTTATTATTATCTATTGTTTTGTTATTATCTGATATTTTTTGTACTTCTATTACTTTTTTCTTAACTGCTTTGGATTACTTTTTCTTGAGCCAAAAATCTATCGAAAACTGCTTCTCTATCTCTAAAATAATTTTTTTTTGAAAATCCCCATATACTCTATTCTTCTCGAATTCCAACATGTGGAAATACTAGATATGTTATTGTGATGGTCTCAGAGTTTGATAGCGTTTTTATAAAATTTTGTCTTCAATGACTTTTTCTCATACTAATTCCAATTAATCTAGAACTAGAAAGGTCAAACAAATAAGCACATTCGAATTTGGACTCTTACAACATGGACTTCATATATTGACTAAAGATTCGACCCTACTTCTAGCTATGTTGTTTGTACAAGATTGATAGTTTCAACATAAATTCAACACAAATTAAAATTGAAATTATATCATTTAATTAAGCATATCTCCAATTAATATTATGAAGATAATGCAAAATTTCATAAGCACACCGTTTTATTTTATATGATAGTAGTTTGAAATAAATTTATGGACTAATAAGATCAGTAAAATTCATATAGTTAATTTCAACTTCTTTAAAATCGAGACGTAATTATTATTATTGTTATACGACAGAGTTAAGAAAAATGAAAAAAAGGAATGTTGTGTGGTAGAAGGATCGAACTATACCATTGTGTTATAACATGATTCTCTTTTACCTACTAAATCTATATTTCAACTAAAACATTATCTTTTAATTAATTACTCTCATTCCATTAATCCAATTCCAATACCTATTCAAATTCAAATTGAAATCCAATCAATCTTTTCAAGAGAAGAGGTCATCTATCACTTTCAAAAAAATAATATGTAAATCATCAATTTCTCTAGTATAGAAAGAGATGTTTAACCAAACACTCCATTAAAAAATTGTTTAGTGCCATCAAATAATTGAATTTTGGATTAGACCAAGTTAGTCAATAACTAACATTTATCAAAGGGCTACTACTACAAACGTACGTATATTAAGAGACGAAAGGAATTTACTCAAATAAAAAGCACTGTTTTGTTGTTACTCTTGTCTTCCTTGAATCTAATCTAGCCCAACAAAGCATAAGGATACGTTTGATCAAGAAATTATTTCACTTTTTCAATGGCTAAATATGGTAATCCGATGATTTGTTTAATACTGATTCAGTATACTCTCAAGTCTCAATTAGACACCCCCGTACAATTAATATGTATATATATGATCTTACAAAGATGAAATTTTAGTGAATTGTTATTACTGATTTGTGTTATCGTTTACTCTTGTGGTTACCTATATTCTTGTTTTAATTTATGTGACGATATTTGATTTATAACGTTAAGAAATAAATAAAATATATATTTAATATTTATGATGACAATGAAGTGCCACGTTTCCAACATGGTGGGAGGGTTTTTTATGTAGCTTTTGAACTTTTGCACTTGGATTTAACCTTTGCATGTTAATTGCTAAACCCTGTCAATACAAACACAAAACTTACCTAAGTTAAATTTAATACTATATAATTACTGGTCAACCTTAAATTTGAAAAATAACACATTGAGATTTATGAAGTTTGTTAGGGTTAACATTTAGCTATGTGAAATTAAATCCTGACATCTTAGATTAAGGTTGTAAGAATATATTATAAATTAAATCATGTGTTCCATAATTGTGATATTCTTCATGGAATAATTGTTTTAAGCAAGTAAATAAGCCACCATCCAACTAATTCAAAAGCAAGTAAATAATGTGGAAATAAGATATTAACAAGTTTAAAATCATAGAAATTTAAAATAGAAATCAAGATAGAATGTACTATAAATAAATATAATTCGTATAATTGTTCAAAAATTGATAGAGTGTCTGAAAAAGGAAATGATAGTAAAGTAGAAGGGATTAAGGAAATCTGGCGCTGCAAATTAACCAAACAACTAATAAAAAATCTCCGAAAATAAAGATCTTCAACTCAACAATTAGTGTGGCCCACTCATGTTTGAGATACATATATTTTGCACCAAAAAGTGTAATATAAGTACAAAAAACATGTAAATTACCATTTATCAACTTGAAACACAAAACCTCAATTTCAACACTCAAACATAGATTAAAATCACGAAATAAATAATGAAATATTGAAAAATACTAAATACAAGGTTAAATTCTTAGCCCGAGATAAAACGAGCAAAACACAATGATCAAATTAAAGAATGGGAAAATTACGTAATTACTCAACTTAAGATAAAATAATCTCTAAGAATTCCTACATTTGTATCCAGATACATCGCTCCACTTCTAACAGATACATTGCAACTTTGTTTGTGTATAATATATTGGGTACAAATGTTATTGTTGATTCATAACCCCAATTATTTCAAACCTAAATCAATATGAATCTGGTTTATAGTTATGTATCTGATACATAACTTATATATATATATATATATATATATATATATATATATGATACGTATCGTTTGCTATGTATCGGGCGAAGGAGCAATATATCCGCGAGTTTTTTGAAAAATCTGAAATTATTGTAATTTGGAAATTTTTTGAGATAAGATGTAATTAGCACCCAAATTGTTGAGGTTTTTGTACTTTATACTTGAAAAATATTGTTAACTAGTCGAGCCGGTGCATCAAAGGGCCGAAACCCGAACTAACACTTGGGCCAAACTACCGGGCTCAAGACCTCTGCCAGCCCATCCCCCACCCCACTTGATAGGTTTAGACCTAGCTCACCTAAAGTTATTCTTATTCTTAAATCAAACTAATAAGAATTTTAAATTTTATAATAATAATAATAATAACTACTTACCGATAACTGTCGGTGAGAGTACACAAATTAAATATAGATAATTAATTTGACTTGAATTACGCGCCATAAATCAAGGCTATTCATCTCCATTACACTTTCTCTCCATTTCCTCAAGTGCACATTTAGATGAGTGACACTTGTCATATTTAAAATTTAAAGGTCTAGATTAAATTTAATTTAACTAGCCTCTTAATCATAGTTAAAAATAAATTAAGAAAAAATCACCAATTTTGGTAAGAAAAATCTCTATCTTTCACTAATTTTGGTTCTTCATTAATAAAATTATTTTAATTATACTTTATGATTTCTTTTTGATATAATTGATTTGGTTATAATTTTATTTAAGAATTTAATCAAATGAAAACATGAAAATCCTTAATAAAAAGTACATAAAAGATAAAAAACACACATTAATAACTCGATATAATCTAAAAAAACACATTAATAACTCGATATAATCTATAAAGTTTATTATTAAAAAAAGATAAATTTCAGATCATGTCTTTTAAATTACTTTAACATATAACATTATATTTTTCATTTATGTTTTGTTGAAATCTTGTAAATCACCTTTGATTGGAATTTGTTTTTAAAAACCTATTTATTGTTGGGTAAACAATAAGTATTTAGCATATAAATTAATATCAAAAATGAAAAAAAAATGGAGACGAGAAAACATATTGTATAATAATATTTGTAAAATGTTTTAGAATATTTTATGTTTAAAATAAAGTTGGTCTTTTTTTTCTTAATTATTTTGCTGTTTTTTTACCCCATGTTTGATCTCATTACATTTTTATCTATGGTTTTATTTTATCATTTATATAAAAGAACGGAAAGAATTCTTAATTTTAGATTAGGAAAATAATATTAGTGGAGATGTAAAACATATATCATCAAAATAATTATATTAATGAGGAGCCAAAATTAGTGAAAGATAGATATTTTCTTATCAAAATTGGTGATTTTTTTCTTAATTTATTTTTTAACTATGGTTAAGAGGTTTGTTAAATTTAATTTAATCTAAGCCTTTAAATTTTAAATATGACAAGTGTCACTCATTTAAATATGCACTTGAGGAAATGGAGAGAAAGTGTAATGGAGATGAGCCAAGTCCGTAATTTAATACTCCCCTTCGTTTAAAAAAATGTCTCGTTTTATCTGATATTATGTTTAATACCACAAAATTAAATAATATTTTAATATATTTAATATATTTTTACTTTAAGACCATAAGATTCAGAAGTTTTTTTTTAAAAATTTTTTTATGTCAAGTCAAAATAAGATAAATAAATTGAAACAGACGGAGTAACAAATACCAAACAAACCATCAAATCACTTAAGATCAAGTTCGAAATTTAATACTCCTTAAGTGAAAAGACATATAATAATTTAATGCAATTTTAGTTATAAGTTGTTTAATGACAACCACATCCCAATCAAAAAGTGTCACCTCATTCACACAATACATCTATATCTCTCTAATCTTTGTCCCCTTATTTTGAAAAAAAATACCCCTTAATTAACTTTCATTTTCTAATGTTAATCATATCTCTATTATACTACTAATAATTCTTGTTTGTAGACTAAGAAACAAGAAGTAGAAGTAGGACCATGACTTTTGTTATTATTATAATATTTTTTTAATTAGGCACACAAGTTGATGAGAATGAAGACATTCGAGTTAAGTAGAATCTGATAAAGGTGACAGTATTATATTAACAATTTACCATAATTTAATATTAATATATTATAAAACAAGTTTTATTAGCTCCTCATAATTTGTTATGTATAGTGTAAGGAAAAGGTGTTCGTCCTCTCTTATGTCTTATCTTTTGTATTATTGACGAGTCTTGATTATTTCTAAACTCTGTTGAATATTGTTAATTTTGTCTAAATATGCATTAATTCAGAGTGATAATTGTTTTTTTTTAGTTGGAGTTAAGATTCAGAACAACTTGCTTTGATCCTTTCTTCTTCGAATTATATTACGTTTCGCACGGTGAAATGTATTTCAATTTTTTCATATTTGATTAGGTCAAAATGTTTCGGAAAATAATTATTTTTTAAAGAATATGAAAAGACACTAATGTGAGTAGGGAAAACAAGTTTTATAAATGACATTTCCAAAGTTCATACACAACCGGTGCAATCCTTGACTCCCCACTCTCGACCCTACCCAACGCTATATATATACTGATTTTTCTTAGATTATATATAAAGTCTCTTGAGATAACATTTTTTAAAACTATTTTAGATGGATATTATGAGCTTTTAATGTTTTGGAACTATGGAATACATTATTGCATCATGGAAAAATAATTTAAAATATTCAAATAAATTTCAATTTTTTTTCCTACTAGACTAAAAATATTTAACATAGTTATCAAAAACTAACGGATATATACAATGGAATGAAATAAATAGTGTTTGGTTAAATTAAATAGTGGTGAATTGTGTGAATGGCCTCCTTTTAAAAAAGGTGTATTTTGTACGTACATATTTGTAGTTCATATTCTTAGATAATTTCTACAATATGTGCTGGTTAATTACTTTATTACTTTTTTTTTTTTGGTAAACACTTTATTACTATAAAAATGGTCTTTCTACTTGTCTAATTTTTAATCATTTCAGACGGACCTCCTTTAATTAGTTGGGTTGTGCTTGTCAGATATCCTTAGCAAATATGGTTGGAAATTTGGAAAGTAGTATAAATTGAACTAAAAATAAAACACATATAGTACATTTCTTAGTTTAATAAAATATACATATTTGGTACCTCTTGATAAAGTATCAGCTTTGAATGTAACGCAACTCCAAAAGTTAGATCATATGGTACTCAGGATAAACTAAAAACATATAAAAGACCAATTTTTCTCATTCCACCGATGTGAAACTCAACACTCCCTAGCTCCTTGTTATACTCAGGACTGGACATTTGGTGGAGTGTGAATAATATAAGATGAGGCCCAACATCAACTGAACAATGATCAGGATGGATCTTTTACTATGATAGAGACGAATTTAACTTCAAAAGTTAGTTCATGAGGTGAGAATTGATGTTCAAAATCATATAAAAAGACCAATTTTCCCTCATCCCACCAAGGCCAAATTTATTTTGAAATTGATCGTGCACCTAAGCCCATAGCCTCTCTGCGAAACTAGATATTTTGTATACATATTTATCTAAAATTGATCTAATATTACCTATTAATGTTCATACCATAAAAAGGTTAAATAGTGCACTTTCTTGAATGCTTAATTATTTACCCCATGGAGTATCTAGGGAATAAATTCTCACTTGCTACTTTTTTTTCTCTCTTTTTTTCCAATGGTGTATTCATAATTTAAAAATTCTAAATTCGACTTCACATTCCATCGATGTGGGACTCAATTGACTCGTACTAGTACTTAAGTCCCTAGTCAAGAGAATACAAAGAAAGAGAAGAAACAAAGAAAATTTGTTTATTTTTCTCTAGCTAGAGATGTTATCTAACAAAAAGTTAAAAGATAAAATCGATCTTCGAAGACTTATATAGCCAAAGATGACAAACTTGAAACATGTTCATTGGAGCAATTAAGCCAAAAACCTTATAGAATAAGTTATTAGTTCTTAATTATTTTTTAATAATTAACTGAGAAATAATTATGATAATAAAACATGCATGAATAGAATCAAATCGCTTTATGAACCTTCAAACAAACTCTACACAGAAAGATGCTTTTAAGTCAAGCCAATATAAGGCACTTGTAAGTTTGACTGTCCTATTTTGTATTTTTGTTATTGGCATTATTAATCAATCATGTACTTGCTGGCTAAATATTAAAATCACATGGATTTCTGACTTAAAAAGATGTTGTTCAAGTGTATAGTATATGTAATTTAGTAGAAGTGACATACTAAGATTAGATTATTTATAATCTTATAATTACCATAAAGACATATTGGATTCTAAGATGCATATTTCCTGTTGGATAAGCTTTGTGAGGCATATACATACATGACAAATTTAAGAGTGGCACAAAAAAAAGGAGACAAATAGGGGTGGATGAGGGCGGCTATAGTTGTTTTGGTCTTATTAGTTGTTTCACTTTCATTTTATTTAAAATAAATTTTGCATTTATTTCATTATGCTTAAACTTGTCTGTGTTAGGATTAAATGCTTATCATCTTAATAAAATTACCTCGCCAACTATCTCTCTAGTAGGCGAGATTTTTGTGGCCTAAGCACTTATATGTTGAGGAGAAATTGATCCAATTTAAAGCGCTCATTGTTGTTCGGATCTTGATGGGATCCGAGCTTCCCAAGCTTTATGCTATTGGAAAAATCTGCAAGTTCTTGATTGACTATGTGTGAGTAAGGTTGTGTATTGATTGATTCAGTTCGGTTTTGAAGTTTATCGGTTTGACTTATTGGTTATCGATTTGTAGAGATGCTAAACCGTTATAGAACCATTAAGATATTGACTTATCGGTAATTGGTTTCTTGGTTATTGATCATTATTAGTAGTTCAGTTATCGGTTTAACCGTTAAGATTTGACACCAAAAAAAAATCATTGAAAATCACTTAGAAACAAGGTGAAAACCCAAATGAACCAGGCACATGAGTTCACAAATTGCATCTTGCTTAAAAGCAAACACTTTTACATTGTAGAATAGCCAAGAGTTTGAGACAATCAGAAATAAAAGTAGGAATCTAAACTCTAAGTCAAGACTTTTATATATAAAATGGTATAAATATAATTATTTAATTTACTATCGTGTTATTGGTTAACCCTTTAAGATAAAACCTCAAACCGTTAAGAACCGATAACCTGATAACAAAAAGTCAAAACCGCTAAACCAATAACCCATTACTGATAAACCAATTATAATTTTTTTCGGTTCGAATTATCAATTTTGGTTTGATTTTGAATAGCCCTATGCGTAAGTTTTTGGAGTACTTAATGATAATATTCTGGCCCAATAATTTGTGTTTGTGGGCCAGGGTGAATATTGCAGATCAACAGATCTGGCGGTCGACAATTGTTCGGACTTGATAAAGGTTATCACAGTCCTATTGTAGGACACATGCATACTTATTGTGATTTCCGCAGACCAAAATTTACAAGATGTTAGTGTTATCCAACAACTCAATCCCACCCCACCCCCAATACCTGCCACATGCAATATGTTGTTCTAAGGAATCAATGACATTGGCTCTGATATCATGTACTTATCAGAATCAAACACCTACATACCATCATTGTCAAAAGTTATTTAAAAAATGCGCAAACTTTATTTGTTAAGCAAGTCTATCAAACAAATGCCAAGTTCGATCATGACTATGACCCTGACCATTCCTAATACATCATTTAGGTCTCGCCATAAATGAATATTGGTATTATCCAACAATCACTACCAAAAAACAAATATTGCCCATGGTTATTTAGCCACGATTCGCGTGGCTAATAGCCGCGTTTTTTTTGTTGTGAATTTATATTTCTAGAAGACGTAATACCTTTCAAGATAGAGTAAATTTTCTTTATAACGCTATTTTTTTATAATGCTCTGAGTATGTATACAAGTAAATATAGTATTATTTAGCACTTCAGCTCTATCAACTAAATAGAATGGTTATTATAAAAGTTGGAATAATATTGATGGTTGAAGATCTATATATATTTTGTGTACGAAATAAATAAGGACCCAACCCAAAACCTAACCTACCTAAAATATTTTGTCCATTACAAAACTATAACAATTAATTCCTTCTCATGATTGAAAATGAAATATCTTTCTCAAATTTTATTCTTTCAATCATGATGTAGGCATCCATGGAGTTCTCTTTATGGGTCCCCTTCATTATTCCCTCTCTCTGTATGTCGAGTTTTTTTTAAAAAAATTATTCTGAATTCACCTAATTAACTTTCCTTTCTTTGTATGTCCAGTTTTTTTTTAAAAAATTATTCCGAATTCACCTAAGTAACTTTTATTCACGTGCATTGCCACCCTTACCTCCCCCCTCCCCCACCTACCCCACACCACACTTATTTATATTCAATTTCATATTTTTTTGGAAATCTGTTGCTTAGATCATTAACCATTTCATCTTTGGTCAAAGTCAAAAAATCGAATGTTTCTTAGATATATATTTGATTGATTGAGATTTGAGAATTATCGTTAACGTATGATCCTGTTTTTCTTGATCTTGTGACCAACATGTTTCCTATGTTTGAGGCTTAAATAAATATTCCTTAATTATGCCTAAAATACGTCATTTATTTGCTAGGAATAGGGAACAATTCTGAGAAATTTTGGTGTGCTAATTCCATGTAGAATTTATTTTAAGAAACCTGTTTTTTTTTAAAAATAATTTAATTTTGCCAAGAGCTTAAACACGTTATGTGGTTTATTTTCCATTTTTATTTAGATGTGAGTTTGTCCAAAACTCCAAATTATTAACAAAGAATAATCCTACCAATTAGTTGTGTAAATATTGTATATGTAATATATACTTACGCCTTTGAAATAAAATAAAAGAAAAAGAACACTCTCCCTATCAGGAATTTTGTTTTACCGGCAGTTTTGGATATTTTTGATGTGCATAATCGATTGCTCAAAATTTGAATTTTATTATTGTAAAGTAAAGATTTGCTTTGTTCTTGCAATTTTTCTTGCACTCGTAATCTAACAACTCTCTTTGTTGCTCTCTCTTATTTCTCACTTGATCACTCACTTGTTGCTTGTTTTACCAATACTGTTTACTTGAGCACTCATTCTTGTCTTAAGCATACACTCCTTGCTTGCTTACTTGCTTTCTTCTTCTTTTTTTTTTGGCATACATACAACGTACTCAAATAGACCATCTCTATTTATAGCTATCCTATGTCAATTCGAATAACGTATATTGTATTCGAATTACATCGATGCAAATTAATATGGTGTATCCTATATCCCTAACTATTAAGTAATTGTTTTGTGCTTTGAATTTGGCTTCAACGGATCAAAAACCAAACAAAATTTTGATTAAAGGGAAGTTTTTCCTCTTCGATTTTATCCCTTTGTCATATTTTGTTAAATTTCTTGATCTAACATGTTTATTTGCAAAAAGAGCTTAGTTTGTATTTGATGAATCTCAATTCTAGTCCTAAGATATCTTTTTACCTCAAGTAATTTCCCCCATGTGAAGGTACAAACTCAATTGATATTTGTTTTGTGTGAATCTAAACTAAACGTGCTTTTTTTTTCTCCCTTTTTTTTGGTTTCTCACTAGGTGTGCAGAGCCCACATTGGAGCTCCGCAACTAAATTCGGATCGGGCACTGCAGGGCCCATTCGGGGGTGACGCTCCCAACAAGATTTTCTAACTTAAACGTACTACTCCCTCCGTTCCTTTTTATACGTCACCTTTTTAGATTGCACTTGCATTAAGAAATTAAGTAACTTTACCCTTCTACCCTTATTTAATGTTTTCTTAAGTCAACTTTTCAATAAATGATGAATATGCTAGATTTCAAAAATTAAAATGCATTTGAATGACTATTTAAATTTTTGAGTTTATTTTTGGAGCCAAATTTTTTCACCAATTGATCTAAGATTTTAAAAAAATTGTTAAAGCTTCAACTTTCAAAATTATTTTTGATTTTTTCTCCATCTTTTATTTTTAATTTGTTTGTTGAGATTTCTTTTTCAAAACAAGATTTTATAGAATAGTGAATGGAGAGAGTAATTAATCAATGTATGAAGCACTCTAATGAATATTAATTACTAATTAGTTTTCCTAGGTTGGTCAAATTATATATTTTCAAGACTAATTAACTACTCTATCAAGGGTATAATTGGAAGAATATGGTAACTTATGCATTGATTTTATGAAATGACAAGTATTATGGACCAACTATTTATAGAAAGGGATGACACATAAAAAGGAACGGAGGGAGTATAATATTTTATGTTGTGTTACCAAAAAGTCACAATAAGGGCATGGAATTTAGGTACAATATTTTGCCTATGTCCAAATTTAATTTGACAGCTTTTCGTCCCATTTGAAATGTCGTTTTAAAAAAAATATCTTTTCATGCCCATTAATAAAATGATTATATACAAGGATTTACTAGGTTATTCCATTTATTATATGTTTTTTTTTTTTTCAGAATTGAGCGATATTAAAAAAAAAGTGTGTTATTTTTGGTTTCATGCCCCCTCCCTCTATTTATAGTAGAGATAGGGGTCTATGCCAAATTCTTCGTCACCATGGAAAGTAAAAGCATGAGTGAATGGTTTCGCGGGAATTTTTTTACTTCTTTAATATTAAGGGTATATATAATTGAAAACAATTGCCAATTATTACTCTAGTTTTAAATTCCTAAAATGACAATTATATAAATGTGAAAAACTAGCTCATTAAGCATAGGGTTTATAGGAATATATAGCATATCTACAGCTACTATAATTTATTATTTTCTTCTAAGGGTTGATAATTGTCAAAACAATAATCTCCATCTCTCGTGACAGTTAAATAAATCAGATGATCTCAGTTTACGTTCACACCGTACAATGGTCATATATGAGGACCCTACTGCACCCCCCCACTAGGGGGATTTCTATCTACTAATAAGAGATGGGATTCAAAATTCGGAATTTATGAGTTATGTATTTTAGGAAAAACGGTTTATTGATTTCTGAATAAATTATTTATATGACTAAGTAAATCTTATAAGATAAATATAGAGTTTTGATCGAAACAATTGATTTCTTTCAAACTCAAAAACTATAACTCTAACTAGCTCCAATCGTGTCACTCGTCAATGCATAATATTATTAAGGATTGTGGTGTGATAGATGTATTTCATTCGTTTCTTATTGGATAAAGTTCATATTTGAGCCAAAGTACTTCCGGTAGAAAGTAATTCCTCTTCACATAGATCATATTGAGGAGCTAATCTGAATTAGCCAAGTCAGTAGATTCAGGATATCGAACAATTATAAACCTTTTAAAAAACAAAGTAATGCACAGTACTAACTATTAATATAGGTCTTCCTCTACTGTTTCTATATTTGAAGGCCGACTAAAAACAAAAGAGTAGCTGCATGAGAGGGTCTATAGAGTACCCACCACTCCAACTTCCTCTTCCCTAACTTAAACAACTTTTGTCTCAATATCCTTCATTTGATGTCTTCTTCATCTATTCCCTACAATATTATTCTCTTGTAGCTTTTTCTTTTAGTCAAATTCTTGGTGAATAGGATAATCACAACTCTGTTTACCCCTTGATTCTTCGTTTTCAAGAATATTTGTGAGGTGAAATGGAACAACCAAGATATTGGATGAGCACAAAGCGAAAACATGAACTGACATTATCAAATAATCTTTCATCATATGGTGATTCGTGGGAGGAGCAAGCTTTTGCTGAAGATGCAGCTGGAGCTCTTGGAGGGTGTATATGGCCACCAAGATCTTATACTTGTAGCTTTTGTAAAAGAGAATTCAGGTCAGCTCAAGCTCTTGGAGGCCATATGAATGTTCATAGAAGGGATAGGGCAAGAATGAAACAATCTCCACCATCTAATAATCCAAGTGGTCATGATCATCAAGTATTTGTTCCTCCTCCTCCTCCTCTTCCTCCTAATCATCATGATGATAGCCATGTTCAGTACCCTTCTCAAATTTGTACCTTTATGTACAACCCTAATTCCGACTCTGCCTCTGGGGTTCCAACTAGGGTTTCTTCTCAAAAGACCTTAGCAACTCATCATCATTCTTCCTTTTCATCAATTGTACAAGAAGGAAACAAGAGCAAGTTGTTATCTCCTCCTTCATCATGGTCAAACTTGGTGGCTAACAAATATTCTTGTCTCTCTAGTGTGAAAAATGATGAGGAGAAGAAGATGAAATCCATAGATTTCAAGAAAGATCAAGAGAGGAATCTTGAAGTCATGATAGACTCAACCTTTAGGGCAAAACATATCCATATTGTTGAAACAAATTGCAAAAGAAGGAGAGTTGATCAAGAAGATAATATTTCATTTTCAAATCTCTTCCCTAGAACAAGTTCATCAATCGAAAGGTGTCGTCCCCAATCGGAAGCACTTGAAAGGATCCCTAGTGCAATAGAAGAATTGGATCTTGAGTTAAGGCTTTGAAAAATTCAAAGGTGAAGTGAATTTGCCAAAAAAAAAAAATACAACTCTTATGATGACAACAACAACAACTTGTGGTCTCTTGTTCATTTCTTTCTGTATGTTTCACTCTTCCTTTCCTCTTTCTATCTTTCACTTGTTTTCTCATAATTTTAAGCTAAACTTGAAGAGTATAAGAATGACTTAAAGATATTATGAAAGGCTTCAAAGATTTCTCTAACTACGAGGAAGGTCTCTTGTCAAATATTTTGTTTGTGTAACTTATAAATTTTGGATTTATGGATTTTATGCTATTTGCATAGGTATCTCCAAGAAAGTTAAAACAAGATGATCGATAAATTCTAGGTGTCTAGATGAAGGAATTTGTCGAGATCTCAAATCATGACATATACCCGTGTGAAAATATAATTAAGTAAATAAAAATGTATTCTTTCTGATGATTTAAATTTTAAGATGAGATAAGTCACGCACACACTTCAATAGTTACACATTGATTGATGATTAGTACTTTCTGATGATGACTATGAGATGGTCACACACTTCAACAGTTACAAACTGTTTGATTGATGGTTACTAGAAAGTTAAAACAAGAACTTTAACTTTTGGTTTAAGAAACAAGCTCAAGGGTGTATATTTAGGGCTGCCTTTAAGAGTCTGCCTACAATTGATCTTTATTTTCTCTTTAATTAAGAGTCTCTTGAATACAAGAAGTGTATTAACTTCCTTAATTATGATAAAAATCAACAATTCAACAGGTGTTTGAGGTTAAAAAAGCATAACTAATTAGAGAAAATCCCACTCTTCTAATTTTGTAGAACAAAAATCTTTTATCTTCCTAAAGAAAGTTCAAGTTTTTTAAGGTGGCAAAAGAAAGAAGGTTTTCATTCTTCTTCTAAGAGTCTGTTTGTTACGATAAAAATCATTTCCTGATACAATATTTGTTTTTTCAATCGTACCTCGATGTGAGATGAGCGTAAAAGTAGTTCAAAAATCAATTTTTTTATGCAGTGAACTCTTTTTCCCATTCATCAGTAATACCTCACTGACATTCTGTCAGTACAAAATAAAATAGTAGACATACACAATATTTTTATTTTTTTTAAGAACACACATATATAAGTCAGATACAATACAACATGGATTCCCTTTTTCTTGTATTATTATCACATCCAGATCTGTGTCACAACTTTTTTACAGTTAAGATCAGTACTTTCAACATAATAAAGCCATATACTTGTGTTCTCTTCTTCCACTTTTTCCCCAAATCCTTCCAAAATTGTCACCAACTACAAGGGAATCAATCCATTTAAGTATCATGTATATATGTATATACTATTTTTTTAATTGTCAAAAAGAATATTATCACATCATGACTCTTAGGATTTAATTAATTAAGACCTTTTTGTTTTGTTGCTTTGAGTGTATAATTATTATAGCTAGGTTTCTTCACCTACTTTATATGTATTTAAAGATATGGAATGAATGAAGGAGATGGGGATTAGAAGAAATTTATGGAATATAACATGTCTCCCTATATCATATTTTTAGAGACCTAGTATTCTAGCTTCTATGTTTTATATATTACACATAAATTCCCTCAATTATGTATATATGTAATATACACAAATTTTATATAAGCTTATTTTTTACCATTAATTTTCCCCCCCTCCTCCTCATTTAATTTACACATGTAGTGAGCTATTCTTACCTTGTTCTTTGTTCTACATGCTTTTAGTGTTGTATCGCAGCAGGGACGGATTCAGTATTTTAATATTGTGAGTTTAAGTTCAAAATTCTACCAATCTTTTTGATTTGTTGGAATAGAAAATGTTATTTGTACCTATTTAGTGAATTCTTAACACATAAATTATGATCTAAGCCAAAATTCCTCTGGGGGGGGGGGGGTATTTGAAGATGTAGTGGTTTTTTAAAATTAAATTTTAGAAACGTTCAAGCAGATTCAAGATTTAAATTTGATCGGATTCAGAATTCAAATTTGATCTTATAGCACTAATACATTTTATTATTCAAATTATGATTTCAAAATTTAGTGAAGTATTTTTAAAATCTTAGTAGTTTCTACTTTCTACATAGTATATATTTAAATTTTGTGAAAATATTGAATTTAGTTGAACTTATTATTACTAAATATTAATTGCATCCTCCTATAGATATGTATAGGGTGTCATTAATAAGGTGATTGGGCTAGGGTTTGTCTTGATTAGGGTTATTGAGTTGGACATGCCTGGAAAAATTCAGAGGGAATTAAGTTTCAACAAATTAATTAAGGGGTTTGGGGGTGGGGGGCAGAAGAGCACATGGGGTAACAGTAGTATATATAGAATTTAGTGAAGAGAATTGGAGAGTTATTCCCAACTAGCTAGGTGCCTGTATTTTTCTCATTTTAGAGAATTTGGTAATTCCAAGATATACATTTAAATATGATCTGTTTGAGTAAATAAATAATTAATATTCTGAATGTTGAAGTTGTTTATAGTATTTTTATTTTGACAGGTAATAAGTATATTTGCATGGAAACAAGTTTTTTACTTGATCACGAGATTGATATAGCTTTTATTTATTGGCTAAATAGACTATATATCCTTTAAAGAAAAATGTTATTTATTCAGTAGAATAAATTGGGAATCTGTCCAACATAGCTTCAATATAATCTAATACTATTAACAGCGAAGCTAGGATTTTCATAGATTTAAAATATGAAAAAGTAAATATACGAATTAGTCGAATGGAGTTCAACATCTAATATATATATAACTTCAACCAAGTATAAATAGGATAACTTTTGGTCGAAAGGCATTTGATGAACCCCTAATCTCAAACTGGTTCCGCCCCTGAATACTAAATGCATATATTATCTCCGTTTCAATTTATTTATTTTAGCTAGTTACTATTTAAACAGTCAAACAATATTTTCTTTAACCATAATTTTTTTCAAATACTTTCTAATTATTTTCTTTTTTATTATGAAAATTTGTACTTTCTATTATAAAAATACTAAATATTTCAAAGGAAACTAATTACATATACACAATAGGAAAATTTGCCCCCCTAAAATTAAGAATAGACCTGATCAGCTGTTTTACCCGTTGGCTCTTAGAGGACTAGGTATTTTAATTTGTCTCAAACCTAACTTCGGGCGTCACATATTTGAAGTTATTTTAAAGTTAGTAGACGTGAAAAAAAAAATATACAAGTTAAATAGCGATATTTTTAAAAAAATATTGCTAAATTATTACTATTCGAACCCCCTTGCGCCTCTAGGTCTATCCCAGGTTCTAGGGTTGTAAATGTCACGTACTTGATCATATTCTGGACTTGAACTATATTTGTTGAAAAATTAATGTGTATTTCTTTATTATGTGGACATTTATTATTACAAAAGAATAGCAAATACTATGACATGAATTAATATCTATTTGTTAAAAATTTAATACACCTCCAGAGAGATTGCAAGTGATGGTTGTATTGCTTATTTGAGAATTAATTGTAAGATGTTTCTTTTGGACAAGAAGAGTTTCAGTTGGTAATTATAGGTCCATAGGTCTTCTTCCTATGCTCAATTGGGGAAAAACTAAAATTCCGAGGAAATGATCTCTTAGGATCACTTATAAAATGAATATTAAAAAATAACTCTTTTCTATTTTTCTGGTGTGCCCCAGGGTGAATTCAGTCATTTTCGATACTCTTTTTATTATTATTATTTAAATCGTCTGTCTCCGTCACTTGTAGTTATTTATCATTTAGTGAATGACTGATAAAAGATCCATTGATATTAATCTAATCAAATTAGAATGCTTGGTACTTTCCTAGGGATTAATTAGATAAAAAGGAAATAAAAGATTAAAAGTAAATACTCTCTCCACTTTAATTTGCTTATCTTAATTTTGTTTTTAGTATATATATATATATATATATATATATATATATATATGAAAATTGAAATTAAAGAGTTTTATATATATATATATATATATATATATATATATATATATATATATATTGGCATTGAAGAGGATAACTTTGTGTAGGCTTTTGGTACTGGGCCTGAGACCAATCCGGCAATCCATTAAAGACGTATCATAATCATAATAATTAGGGGCCGCTCCTTTGTATTTTGTTTTTTGAAATAGTGCTAGACGATAGTGTTCGGATTTGCTTGTACACCTTAACTATTATACTGACGACTATCTCCGACTAACACAAATATTGCATAGCTTTATCAATACTTAGAGAGAGAAATATTTTAATAGTTGAATTCAAAAATGAAGTTCTTCCTTTCTTTTGATGATCAACTATTATACAGGATGACTATCTCTGACTAACACAAATATAGCATAGCTTTATCAATACTTAGAGAGAGAAATATTTTAACAGTTGAATTTAAAAATGAAGTTCTTCCTTTCTTTTGATGATGAAAATCATATTAGCATCATTTTTTGTTGGTGCCTAAAATTATCTACGAGACAAATCATTATTGTGAATTTTTTTAAAATTTAAATTGATACTCTGTCAGTATATGATACATATTATTTTGATAGTATAGAGGACTTATTTTTAAGGAATGGATATCACGTAGATATTATATATGAGTGTTCTCCTTTTGAAAATAATGAATTAGTTCTCTATGATATCTTGTTAGTATATTATATATCATGAGGGTCAATCTTCTATAATGCTTAGTGAGTATATATACCATGAGGGTGTCATAGATGATTGAGTTGCATTTTTCTTAAAGGAATGAATCAGTTATCTATGATACATTGCTAGTATATGATATATAGGATATGAATATCACAAAGGATTGAGTTGTGTCTTTCTTGAAGGAATGAATCAGTCATATATGATACTCTACCAGTATATGATAAATACCAAGTGAGTATCATGATAGAGGAGTGTTTTTCTTGAAGAAATGAACCAATTTTCTATGATATTATTTCAGTATGTGATTTATACCATGTGAACATCATAGAGACTAAATAGTGTTGAAATGAATCTGTCATCTTGATACCTTGTCAATATATGATATATAATATGTTGATATTATTATAGAGGGCTAAGCATTTTTTTCCTTGAAAGAATGAACTATCAGTCCTCTATAATACCCTATCAAGTATAGGATATATCATGTGTGTATCACAGATAATTTAGTAGTATATTTTTTGAAGGAATAAAAACATTTTTTATATGATACTCTATTAATTTATGATATACCAATTATTTATATTAACTACATGTTTTCTTAATTGATTTTAATGGGATTTGACTACATGGATGCTATAACTAACATTTTCGGAAGAAAAAAGTCTTGGAAATTAAAGGCAAACGTTTGCTTGGTTGATAGCGTAACCTCATTTGGTACGAGAGATAAGGGATAATAATTTTGAGATAAAATATAAAATTATTTTATTTTGTGTTTAATTAGAGATAAACTTAATTTCAGATTATTTATGATGGAATAACTAATCTCATGAAAAGATATCATAATTCATGAGATAACTTTATTTATCCAATCTCCATACCAAACAAGAACAATTTGTGGTTGGTTCTCTAGGCAATATGGTTCCAATTATAAGCAAGTTTGGTGCTAATTACATGCAGTGCAACAATTCATTATTTAACAATTAATGAATATGTATTGATTTTTATATATGGATAGTATTTATAAATTCTTCACAATATGAGTAGAATATCGAACAAAATTTATTAATTATTTTGATTTCTTGTTGAATCCGTGCTTCATCATTTTGTACAAGTGGTTGAGGAAAAAAAAATGAACTTATTAAAATATTGATAAAATATTGTTAGATCAATAAAAAATCAACTCAAATCAATTTAATTTAATTTTTATATTTGAAAATTAACTTAATTAATTGGATCATATCTTAAATAAAAATCAATTCAAACTTAAATCATAGACACTCGTACTAATTACATTAGTAATCTCAATAATCAAGCCACAAAAACAAGATTAAATTAGCTCTAAATTAAGTAAATTTTAGTGCAAATGCATACACCAATCACATGTTGAGTGACTTTTATTGTGGCACGACTCTTTATTTCAAAGATTATCCTAATGTTGACATCGTGCCATACTAGAATATGACAAATGGAGGAAGGTTGGCTACTTTTAATATTTCAAATAATAATAATTATTTTTGAATTTGACATAAAAAAAAATATTGAACAATTTCTCGATGCGTATCATCCTTTTATCATTTGTATTGTTCTAATTTTTTTTAAAGTATTGGACAATTTCTTGATGTGTGTCATCCTTTTATCATTTGTATCGTTCTAATTTTATTAGATGTCTCCAAAGGAAAAATTATCCACTGATAGTATGATAAATTTTTTACATTGTCAAAATGTAATATAAACCGTTATAAAAGTTTGCATTCATGCCATTATTATTTTAGGTTACTTAATAATTATTTATATTAATATCTTTTTTTTATATCAATTTATGTGGTATGATTTTAAGAGTTAAAATTTTTAAATAGTGAATTTGAACATAAAATTTTTAAAAGAAAATTTACATATTTGAAAATTATGTAAAATTTACAAGTTATAATAAACAATAATTAAAATATTTAAAAGATATATTAAAAAATTATGATAAAAAACTCATTTAAATTTTAAAATTTGAGATATGTCACATAAATTAGGACATTAGGACGGAGGTAGTAATTACTATGATAAGATAATGTAAAAAATTGCATAGTTTATAAAAATTAAATAAACTCTTATCTTTTTAAGCTAACCGTCAATATCGAAGAAAAAACACAAGCTTGTTGTATAGGTCTATCTCAAAATAAAAAGAACAAAATCTGCCGTGCTTTATATTTTTTTTATATTATATACACTCCCAATTTTTGTCCTATTTTTTTTTTTTAAAAAAAACTTCTTATATCTCCTTCTAATAATCATTTGATTATGAGAATTATTTACTTTTTTGAATAGTTTTTTATATTATTTTAAAATTAGTATTTAATTATGAAATTTTAAAATTAATTTGAAATTGTTTCCAAATTTAATTAAAAGCTTCAGATTTGTTTTCCAAGCTTCATCTTCAATAATTTCAAACAAAGTACTCTCTTTTCTTCCTTACAATTAAAAGTATAATCAAATATAATTTTATCTTCAATTTCAACTTTATAAATTTCAAATAAAGTAAAAAATATTTGAAATCTACAATCAAAAACCTACTTAATATCCTTTTATTAGTTTATTACCAAAAAAGTATTGTGAATCATTTTTACTCAAAATAAGGTTCTAATTCTATGAAGAATCACTATCTGATCAAACTTTATAAGAAACCTAAATTGAGACAAAGAAGGAGAAATAATAAGAAGGCTCTTAATTATGACAAAAAAAGTGATAAGGTCAAATTTTTTTATAATAATAAAATTGTCAATTCGAATATTTTTTGATAGTTATAATAAAAATCTTATTATAAGAAATATATAATATAATACGAAAAATTAATTTCATAAAAAAATTATTATTTATTATAAAGAGATATGATCGTATAAGAAAAATCCAACTAATTAAAAAAAGGGACAGTGGCACAAATAGCCAAAAAAATAAATAAAATAAAAGTGCGATAAGATAAGGAACTGAACACCTAGCATTTAAATTATGTTCAGGTCGAAATTTGTTAATTTGTTTATTTCTTCTTATTCCACACTTCCATTGTTGCTTTTTTTTAAAAAAAAAATAAATAAAAAGTTCAATATTTTAATACATAAAATATAGTGTTGACTTTGTCTCCAAGCGTGCAGGAATAATGTAAATTAATAATCATCTACAAATTCAAATTTAATTAGTTTAATCAAATCTAACATTCACGCTTGGTGTTGTTTTTATTAAATGTTGTTTATTAATGTAACAGCTTCCTTTCTATTTTCTAACAAAATTCTTTACTTAATTAAAAGCTTATTATAAAAAGTTTTGCAAGTAACAAAACCTTAATTAACCGTACCTATAAACTATGCTTTTCATTTTAATTTTTTTTAAGAATAAAGTTAGTGGATGTCATGACAAGTGAAGACGGTAGCTTCCTCCAAAATTATAAAGAGTTCCAAAATAAAAAATTAACAAAAGAGTGCCGTATACTCTTTTCGTTTCAATTTGTTTGTCTTACTTACTATTTGAACGATTAAAGAATATTTTCTATGATTATAATTTTTTTAAATTTATTCTAATTATTATGGATTGTTAATTATAGTGATTTATAATACCTTTTATATACATCGTTTTTATAGATTCTTTTATTATTTTTTCTTATGTATATTCTATGTCTCAATTCACACAAAACATTAATAAGTTTAACTCTCATACTTCGAATCAATTTACTCAAATTTAAATAGAGGAAATATAAAATTTAAAGAGTGCTAACACCTTTCCTCCTTTAAGCTAGCTATTTCACTGGTGATTTATAATGTATAAAAGTTAAACTCCTTTTCATACACAATAATACAAACATATAAGAGGAGGATAATATATCTTATATCGATAGTTACTAAACTATCTGAATTTTTACTTTGTTGGTGAGAGTTCGTTTTTAATTTCCATCCATTTTTCCCTCCCATCTCCCTACGTATAATAATAACAAATTTGACATCCAACCTTTTCAAAGATAAGGATACTAAATATTTGAAAAGGACAATATAGTCATCTTGAATGAGATAAACTTGATTGCGTATATTAAAAATTTACAATATAAAAGTATGGTTACAATATTTTATAATGTTTAATACGAAATCAAGCATGCTTGCTAGCTCTCTAGGCTCTTGCTAGTTCTTGTCAATTAAAACATCTCTATCTTTCTCTCTCTCTTCAAAATCCCTCTATTAATTTTCCCTTCTCTAATTTCTTCTTAAACTTTGGCTATTCAATTTCAATGCCATGGAGAATGATATTCCTAATTCTTCCAACTCCCAAAAATACCAAATAACATGGGGCTCCGATGGAGGTATAATAAGCCAAGTTAAGTGTTATAGGTGTAGTTTTTGTAAAAAAGGTTTCTCTAATGCACAAGCTCTAGGTGGACACATGAATATCCATAGAAAAGATAGAGCAAAGCTTAGAGAAATCTCGATCGAGACTTCAGATATTCAAAAGTCTGTCAATCCTTCTCTTCCTGGTCATATTCAAGCACCATCGTGTATTGATCATGAATTAATATTGCAACAAGATATATCTAGCGATGTCATGAGTAGCCCTTCGAAAAGGACATGTGTTACACTTGAAGAACAACAACAACATCATCATCATTCTATTTCTAAAGAAAAAGATGAAAATCATGAATTGATTATTGGAGGTGATATTTTACAATTACCTTTGTTTGTGGACTCTCCATCAAAAGAAGAAATTAACATGGACATGAAATTGAGTGTTGATGATTCAAAATTGGACCTTGAGCTTCGATTAGGGCCGGAACCATAGTAATTTTTAATAAATTGATCAAAATATACCTACTCAGAATCCATCCAATTAGAGGTACTTCTATTTTTCTTATATATAGTATTTTTTTTTTCCATTTTTAAAAAATGTAATAATTCTTCCAACAACGAGCTACATCAAAAAATTGAAATGGATATTTATACGAATAGACGGCCGAATTCACTATATACTTTCTCAGTTAGTATATATAAATTATACATATAGTATACGTAGATTATAGTGTATATATTATATCTGTACACTATTTTTAGTTTAAGTGATTGAGTGGATGACTATTTCAATTAATTCTTTTTCCATCTTTTATCATCTATATTTAACAAGATTTCTTCTCTTTTTTCTTCTTATTATGAATATCTAAGCCAAATACACATGTTTGTAATTAGCTAGGTACATTAACCATTAGGAAAAAAAACATGTCCTATTTAAGTTTTCTCTAATTAAGTTTAGGTTTAACAACTACATGAGTATCCTTTTTTTAAAAAAAGGTAGCATGCTTCCTGCGTCCTATTTTTTTCAGAAGGAAACATTATGTTCCAAAATCATCTCCATTATTTTCTATATGGTTTCTTTATTACTGTATTTTCTTTTCTTTAATATTAATTTTCATATGCTTTATTTGAGCGAGGATCTATAGAAAGCAATCTCTTTATCAGAAGGTAGGCCTATGAGTCTACGACTGCATAAACACCAACACACTTATAAGATTACAATGAGTTGGTTGTTGTTGTGTTCCAAAATCATCTTTGTGAAGTAGTATGTGTTTCGTAGAAAAAAGGGATCTAGAATTTACTTAAAAGAATAAAGGAGAGCCGTAATGAATTTCCATCTCCAAACTCTTTCCTTAATTAGGTAATCATGGTAACAAAAACTCATTGAATATATGACCAATTTTTTTTTTTTTTTTTTTTTTTCACTCGGTCGGTGTCTGCTATCCGAATTAGAGCCGTACTATGTCCGATTCGCGTTGTGTAAGGCCCCATTCGGGAGAAGCACTTTCTAACGAGGATTTTTTCATACTCAGGCTCGCACCTGAGACTTTTGATTAAGGGAAGAACAATCTCATTCTCTGCACCACATCCTTTGGTGGTATTGAAGGACCAATTTCAATCTATGACTCTTGAAATTTTCTCATCTGATCAATGTTGCAAGTTCAAAGGTTGGTAAAATTAGGCTCTATGTTAATTTTTATAATCAAGTTATAATTTACAATTACGTAATTATTCTATGAATATTCAAGGAATTGCATACACAATATATATGAAGGAATAATAAAATTGTTGTTATATACATGTACCGTAAGGTTTTCTTGTTGGTGCTTTGTCATCCATTATTTCTAGGATCTAGAATTTCCTAAAATGAATTAGTACATATTCCAATTTTTTATTGTTGTCCTCTCATAAATAAGAGTTAAATAACAATGTATCACACATGACAAAAATGGAAGAAAATTTCTATACAAAAATCTACTTTCTTCTGATGCATATAAAATTAACTTACAAAATACTAGGCACTTGTTACTTTTCAAGTTGAAATTGATCCTTAGCTTGCCTTTGAAGTTGTTGAAAGGATAGGTACATGACTACATTCTGTCTTCATTTTGGCACCAAGGGTGATTACATAGTGTCTCTCACCTCTTTTTTTTTTCTTTTTCTTTTTAATTTTGAGAGGAAAGTTGACATAAAATTATTTTTTTATTTGTCTTACTCTTCTTTTTAGTCCGTATTTTTAATTTTTCACATAATATATATAAGACCAGAATAAAAGATATTTTAATACATTCTATATATCTGTACACTACACTAAATGAAGGATTTAGCGTCAATATTATAATTGTCGCTCTATTATCTTTAGCACATATATTTATAACCAACATTCTATATAAATGCAGCTAAAGGTTTTAGCGACTTTGGATGCAATGACATTAACTCAATTGCTACTAAAAAGAAAATCTATTACTCCAACATTCTATTTTTTTAGACATCACATCAAGTCAAAACCAGACAAACAAATAAAAATGAAAAAAATATCCATTTATATAAAACTTTATTATTTTTTAAAAAAAATTTCACCATACATATTTCTTCCAATAAGCAACCACAGGATCACGATGTGCACCTAGGTACTCTCCAATAACATTCATATCTATTACGACTTACATCTCCACAACTATTAGATATATCATGATTATAAACATCAAATATTTTTTGGTTTCGAATTCCACCAGAAATAACAAAAGAAAAGCGTTTCTCCAACAAATAGCCTCCTAAAAGTAAAATAAAACTCCTCATTTGTATTAAGGGTTCATGGGATTGACAACGAATGGTCAAAGGTTGAGAATTATTTGGAAGGGCATTGATTATGTAGATGTCAACTCTAGGGTTGAACCATGAACAATTAACAAGAATGAGGTTTAGAAAAAAAAAATTAGTGAAAAAGAAAGAATTTTGGTCTTGAAAATAGTCATATTTGGTTTATTGAATTTTCGGTATATGTTTTGTTTGATAACTATAGAGAGGTTCATATTATTACATACATATATATATGGTTTACTTTCTTAGTGTTTGTCAAATTAGTTAAGATATCATTTATGGTTATATACATTTTTATTAGAAATGCAATAGAATATTCAGTTTATTATCCCTTTTAATTTGTATTTTTAATTTATTTCCTTTTACTGAAAATTAGAGATAATTAGATGGTCAGTCAACTTAGAAAGTCATTCAATCTTATTTTATGACTCAAAAGTCATTTAACTGTTGTTATTTCACTTATAAGTCACCTAATAATTAATTTAAACAATTTTTCATTAAATTTTATTGAAATGAATTTTTTTATTTTAAGCTAAAAATTTAAAAACTTTTTATTTTACCATTTTATTGATCACACCACTTAATTCAACCTGTGAAAATTATATGGTAATATATATTAACCAAAAACCTTTTATTTTAGAGAATTTTATGTGATAACTCATTTTCTCAAAGTTATTTCCATATATATCAAAACTTTCTAAACATTTTAAAAAACAAATCATATAATAAATATGGTCAATAATATAAATGTGAAAAGTGTCCAAAAAGATCAAGGATTAATTCCTTTTAAATTTGAAAACACCAAAAGAATGAGATTTCATACTAGACTTGAAAATCAAAATTCAGGAGTTAGGGCTTAGGCTACAAAAAACTTCAATTCATTCGCGCAACAAATATAATTAATGCAAAATACAAAAAATATAAGGATGTACACAAAGATATAAATAATAAATATACAAAAACATATACATGGGTAATAACCAAAAAATTACCCTCAAACAAAGATACACTCATAAGAATACATTCAAACAAGAATAAAAACAACAAAAAAATTATCATATACCTAAAAAATAAGGCATACATGGTGCAAAATCAAAGTGAAATACAAAAACTTATAAGGAAATTCCTCCTTCAAAATATAGAAATATAGCAAAATACAAGAATACATTCTAGATCTGAAAAAGGTTTTCAATGCCTAAAAATCCCTCTTTCCTCAAAATACAAAAAAAAACATCCCAAATCAAAAAAATATTTCCAATGTTGAAAATTTTCTTCTTCCTCGAAATACAGAAATACAAAAATATATTTCAAATATACAAAAATAACAACTATATAGAGAGGTTAAATATTGTTTGGATATCGACTCAAAAATTGTTTTTTAGACGATTGAAGAAATAAGATAATGCAATTACAGTCTCATTGTACCGAAGATTCGATATATGATGATACAAATTAATATTTTTACTACGCATTGCCTAAGAAAGGTCAATAAGCTAATCTTTTTGAGCTTTTTTTTCCCAAGGCTAATCGTAACGAAATAAGTAATTAATATTAAAAATGAAATAAAGAAAAATCATTTTCTCCATACATTAAAATAGACGAGTAAAATATATTTTTTTAAATATAACAGACAAGTAAAAACGAACGAAAAGATGACAACACAATGAAGTAGAACATACACCATATATTTCATTCCCTTGCATTCTCTCCTTTAATTTTTTTCACCTTAATATAAAGCTAGGAAAGATAAAATACAAGTAATATAATTATCTCAAACTACTAGTACTTTTTTTCATGTCTAAATACAAAATACAACATATTAATTACCAAGACTCTTTTTTCCAATACTCAGGGGGAGGATAACGATGTGCACCAAAATAAAAGCCATCTTCTTGAACCTTCCAATAACATTCCATTAAATCAGGATTTACCCTTCCACAATCTTTTTCAGCTATATGATTATTAAAAACATCAATTGATTTATCTTTTTGTTCCCACCAAAAATGACAAAAGTAAAGCGTACTCCCAATAATTATTTTTCTACGAAAGCTAAAAAAAAATTCCTCATTTTTATGAAGGACTCTTTGCCCCAAATCATCGTCACCAGATTTACAATGAAGGGTCAAAGGATTAGTATCATTGGGAAGGTTATTGCTAATGTAAACATTAAATCTAGAGCTAATACCAATGCTTCTAGCTAAATTAAGGTTTAGTAGAAATATGAGTGAGAGAAAAAAGAATTTGGTATTGAAATTAATAATCATATTATACCCTAGAATGGAAATTGGTTCCTTTGTTATTTCTAGTAGTATAAAGAGGTTCATGATACATTTATATAGGCATGAGAAGAATCTTGTCAAATCTGATTTATCTCCAACTTTTGTTGAAGAGATTTGCATTATAGTTTAATTCCATTTTAAGAGAATATAAAGGAATATTCTTTTTATTATGCCCTTTTTTTACTTTTTACAGTTGTTAGTTGCAACTTTGGCAAGTGAAAATTTAATGAAAAGTCTTTGTTTCCTTTATATCCTTAGGTGGTAGATTGTATTAGAAAAAATAATGTATATACTTATTAGTTTTGTGTATTGTTAGGGAGTATTATTTTGGTATATTTTTTTTAATCTATGTATATATGATTAATACATAGAAATTCATTATGTTAATAATACAAAGTATTTTAATACATACATTACTCAGACTTACGGTATATTTTACCGAACTCGAATAGGAACTTTCCATCAAATAGTAAAATTACGAGGAATCAATTATCATTATATATCAATATTTTCTATCAAGAACATTATTTCCATAATACTAGTCCTATCATTCATGAGAATGAATGCATATGCATAATCGGAATAGACCCTCGAAATTCATTCAAAACCTTATGATTACAAGACAATAATGCGCATCGCTCATAAAACACATTTTAAAACTTGTTGAAATCGTTAAATCACATGTCTTGCCCCAAACCTGAGAGGCAAGACCAATTATAATTGCTGCTTAGTCCCAGTACGTCTAATTTGAGGGTAATTACTAGATTTAAAAACATATTTAACAAAGGACAAATTACCTATTTGGACGATTGGCTAAAAATAAGTACAACTAGTTACATATGTAAAAAAGTATACACTATTTGTATCAAAAATGGATATTATATATATAAATAATATATCATACATTATTATATACAAAAATATTTGATAGCTATTATTTTATTGAATGACTATTTACACCAATTTCTCTCAAATAAAAAGGTTGAACTCGATTAGCTTGTAATAGAATCTCAACATCCAACCTGAAATTTTACATCACGAGTAAATAGTTGAGCCAAAATTTAGGTTTGACAATCATTATAATTAAGATTGTGTTCCAAAATAATATTTTTCACAGATCAAGCCAAGAAATACAAATAACTTATCCATTTCATTCCATTTTCAAGAGAAAAAAGATAAAAATACAAGTTGTATACTATATATTGCAGACATATTTTTTTTTGTAAATAACTATATGCGTTACATCTCAATTATTTTACCAGTCATATTTCTTATCGTAACGTTCCATAGGATCACGATGAGCATTGAAGTAGAATCCATCTTCTTGTACCTTCCAATAGCATTCATTAGTGACAACATCCTTCATTCCACAATGTTTAGATATGTGATTATTATAAACATCAAATCGTATATTTTTGGAATTCCACCAAAAATGACAAAAGAAAAGTGTACCACCAAAAAGTTTGTCATTAAAATTAATATCAAACTCATCGTGTGTACCAATGGTTTTATTTCCTAAATCATCATCACGAGATTGACAATGAAGGGCCAAAGGTTTAGAATTTGGTGGAAGGGCGTTGATGATGTGAACTTCTACTTCATTAGTAATCCACCCTTCATCACTTCTTGCAAGAACTAGGTTTAGTAGAAAAATTATAGAGAGAAAAGGGATTTTGGTGTTGAAATTCATCATATTTTTGACTTTTAGAGATGGTTCTATATATTCTTTGTTTGAAAGACTAAAGAAGTGAATAATACATACATATATATATATATATATATATATATATATATATATATATTATGTGCATCAAGAGAATTAATAGCTATTACTTATTTTGATTTAGTTACAGTACTAGATAAGATCATCATTAATTAATAGAAGAAAATGGTGGTACATTAGTAATAAATATCACTCATGTCCTTAATAAAGAATTCAAATGGTCTTTTTACCCTAACTTAGAGCACGTTTGGATTGACTTAAAAAAAGTAATTTTTAAGTCTAAAATAAAAAGTCAAATTTAAATGACTTTTAAGTCAAAAAATAAAAAGTAGGGGGAGACCTACTTTCTACTTTTGATTTGACTTATTTTAAGTCATTTTTTTACCTTGCCAAATACTTCCTAACTTAGAGGGTGTTTTGATTGATTTAAAAGTTGGTCAAACCTACTTTTAAGTCAATTTTTGACTTCTGGAGTGTTTGACAAATATAAAAAATGACTTAAAACAAGTCAAAAATGACTTAAAATAAGTATAGTTGAAAGTTGACAAATGAGTTGAAATATATCAACTGATATGTTTTAGGTAAATAAGTGGGTTTTTTTACTTTTTTTTTGTTCGGTATATAAACAAAAAAAATACTATTTTAAGTTTTTATAATATTTTTCCTTCATTATTTCATTATCCAAAAAAGGACTCAAAACATTTTATATAAATCAAGCTAATGCTCTTGTCCAATCAAGTTTCTTCTCATATTCACTTGGAGGATTCCTATGGGGTGCAAAATAAAAACCATCTTCTTGTACCTTCCAAAAACATTCATAATCGAATTCCGATGAAGGGTCTATTTCTCCACAAAATGTAGCTATTTTGTCATTTAAACATCAAATATTATATTTTTGTTATTCCACCAAAAATGACAAAAGAAAAGTGTACCCCCAAAAAAAATTTCTTTAAAGCTAAAATGATACTCCTCTCCTCGATGGAGGTTTTTATATCCTAGATCATCATTCTTAGATTGACAACGAACAGTCAAAGGTTTAGAATTACTTGTAAGTGCATCGATGATGTAAACGACTCGTGTGATTGTAAATGGCGTCCCACAACTTCTCAAAACAAGGTTTAGTAGAAAGATTGATGAACAAAAAGAGAATTTGGTGTTGAAATTAACCATATTTTCACCTTTTGTTATGTCTTCTTTGAGATCCTAAAGAGGTTCATGTGTGTTACATATAATATTGAAGAAATTAATGACCGCAGAAAAATGACTATATGTAGATTTCATTAATTTAGTGTTGGAGTTAATATCTAACGACTAACAGAATTATCCTTTTTAGTTTTTATTATTATGCTTTTTATTTATTTTTGTTAATATTTTCTTTATTTTATTACAAGTAAAAAGGATGACCTTATTTCTCTTAATTCGTCCATTAATCAAGAAGGAAATTACACCATAATAAATAAATAAATCATGGCAAAAAGTAATTTCTTTTAATTTTTTACAATAATCAATGAAAATAAAATTACGAGTAAATCGTTTAGGTAGTAAATAAATCTAAATCAAAAGTGGTACTTATGTATTAAAAGGGGTGAAAATCAACTTTGGTTTTAAAAATCAAATCCTTCCCTCGACTTTGAACAATAATCAAACTCCCTCCTTTATCCTAATTAAATCCTTAAAATACCTATTATACCCTTGTTATATCACATATGTGTAATACCTCTTTATAAATTATGTGATATAAAGAGGTACTATTACATATATAATGTGATATAACAAGGATAAAATGGACAATGCATAGGATAAATGAGAGAGTTTGATTATTGTTCAAAGTTGAGGGACTTTGATTTTAAAAGTAATGTTGGGGAATGAAAACGATTTTCATCCACATAGGTAAGTCAACTCAAAATCATAAACCATAAGATAAACCAAAAGTATATTGGATTTGAATATGGCTAGACTTAAAAGTCTAAGTATCTTTAGAACCACTTAGATTTCTTTGTAATGACTATTTAAGTTTTTATAATATTTTTATTACCAAAAAAGACTCAAAACATTTTATGTAAATCAAGCTAATGCTCTTGTCCAATCATGTTTCTTCTCATATAAAGATGGAGGATTTCTGTGTGGCGCAAAGTAAAAGCCATCTTCTTGTACCTTCCAAAAGCATTCATGATTGCGATCATTTGAAAAACGTTCTACTTGTCCACAAAAAAGAACTATTTTGTCATTGAAGACATCGAATGTTATATTTTTGCCCTTCCACCAAAAATGACAAAAAAAAAGCGTTCCACTAAAAAAATTTTCTTTAAAGCTAAAATGGTACTCCCCTCCTGGATAAAGATTTTTATATCCTAGATCATCATCCTTCGATTGACAATGAACAATCAAAGATTTTGAATTACTTGTAAAGGCATCGATGATGTAAACCGTATATACGGAGCTAAATGGTGACTTACAACTACTCAAAACGAAGTTTAGTAGAAAGATGAATGAACAAAAAGAGAATTTGATCTTGAAATTAACCATATTTTCACCTTTTGAAATAACTTCTTATGTTATGTCTACTTTGAGATCCTAAATAGGTTCATGTGTGCTACATATATATGCATTTCAAGAAAATATTGACCGTTGAAAAAAAATGGCTATATAGATGTTCATTAATTTAATGTTGGAGTCAATATCTAAGAGATATCCTATTTATGATGCCTTTAACTCCTTCCGTCCTCTTTTAGTCGTCATGTAGTGTTTCAAAAGTCAATTTGACTAATTTTTAAATATTAGTCAAAGTTCTTATCGTTTGACTCTAAAAATAGAAACTATGATAACTAAAAGGGGACAGAGGGAGTGAAAGGCATCATAAATAGGATATTTTGTTAGATATTAACTCCAAACTTAGTCAATTTGACTAATTTTTAAAGTTAAATTAGATTACATTAATTCAATATACCTTCTTTTCTATTGAAACACAACATCCTCCTTATACCTTTTTTTCTTCCATATCAGTCATCTCTTCCTCAATCGTCATATGGGCTTGCGTGATTTTAGGAAGTAATTAATTATAGGGAAAATTGTGCATTATAGCAAATTATTAATTCAAAATAAATGCTATAACCACAGTTTCATTTAATTCCAATTCGCAGCAAACCCTCTTGCCATTCGCCTCTCTCCCCTCTCTCTGGAATCTCGCTCGCCACTCTCCCTCGCCTCTCTCACTTTATACAAACACAAATGTATAAATTGTGTTTGTGTTTGTATAAAGCGAGAGAGACTGTATATACAAATACATATCTATCCGTCCTATATTACTTATAATTATACAAATACAAATCGTCCCCTACCTAGTTCTCTTTTGCCTTTCTCTCTCTCTCTTGCTTTATACAAACACAAATTATACAAAATACTATGTATAAAGCGAGAGAGACTGCATATACAAATTCAAATACATATCTATCCGTCCTTTACACTTACAATTATACAAATACAAATCGTTCCTAGCTTACCCAGTTCTCTTTTGCCTTTCTCTCTCTCTCTCTCTCTCTCTAGCTTTATACAAACACAAATTATACAAAATACAATGTATAATTTTTGTTTGTATAAAGCGCGAGAGAGATTTGATATACAAATACAAATGTTTTAACTCGATTCAATTGTATACGAAGTCAAATTTTAAACAGATACACAAACATAGTCATTGATACACATATACAATTCACCTCTCTCCACTCTCTGCCCTCTCTCGCTTGCCTCTCTCCTCTCTCTGCCCTCTCTCGCTCGCCTCTCTCCTCTCTCCTCTCTCTCCCAATCTCGCTCGCCACTCTAGCTCCATAGCAAACATAATTTGACTATGAAGCCCAAATAGCAAAACTGTAGCTATAGAGCGCTAATATGATTTTTATCTTTGCTATTCCTAAAATTTACTCTTAATAAGTCTTAAAAAGTGTTGAAAAATGAAAAAAAAAATGGTGAGTAAAAAAATAATTAATGATATAATGCTTACATAATTATGACATGGCATGTGAGAATGAAATTATAATCTCATGATGATATTTCATTCACTCCAAATGCCCGTTAAGTCAAAATGTTAACATAAATTCGAGTGCCAAGTTCAAAAGTGATTTTATGCATTTTCGCTTTTTAAAATTCTCCATATATACGACTTGCTTTTCCTAGCCTCGAATGAAGTTTCTCCATTTTTTCACTTGAAACACTTATCCTTCTTTGTAATATAACTATTTAAGTTTTATAATATTTTTCCTTCATTACCCCTAAAAATAAGGACTCAAAACATTTTATGTAAATCAAGCTAATTCAATTAGCCAATTATGCTTCTTCTCATAGATAGTTGGAGAATTCCTATGTGGAGCAAAGTAGAAGCCATCATCTTGCACCTTTCAATAACATTCATAATTGAGTATTAAGGGAGGATCTACTTTTCCACAAAATGTAGCTATTTTGTCATTATAAACATCAAATGTTGTATTTTTGCTATACCACCAAAAAAAACAAGAGAACTTTGTACTCCCAAAAATATTTTCACGAATGGTAAAATAATCCTCCTCACCCGAAAGGAGTGCTTTATATCCTAAATCGATATTCTTAGATTGACAATGAACAATCAAAGGTTTATAACCAGGCGAAAGGGCATCAATGATGTGAACTATTTGTAAAAATGCATCTCCGATTGACTATTCAAAGCGAAAATTAGTAGAAAGATGAACGGAAAAAAAAGGTGTTTGGTCTTGAAATTGATCATATTTTAACCTTTTGAAATGATTTTTTTTTGTTTTATGCCTTCTTTGAGACCTTTAAGAGGTTCATGTGTGCTATATATACATTCGAAGAAATAATGACTTTAATTTAGATGGATAATAATATGATTTATCTATGCTTCAAAAGAACAATTACATTAATGAGCATATCTTTATTAATTTAAAAAATGTTGCATTTTTTATTTTAGGCAAATTTACCACTAGACAGTGTGTCTAGTGTACTTTTATTAGAAATAAAAAAAAAGAATTTTAATAGGGATAAGTACAAGTAAGAGGGGTTCGGCCTTACCTTATCAATTCTATCAAGGTAACAAACTAACTAACAAGCATGAAAAAAAAAAAAGAGCTAGAAAGAACTAGATATTTTGTGATCACCACAAAGTTTGCAATACGCTCTATGATGATATTACAAATGAGGATGCTTAAATAGTGCAAAAATATAGCAACCAAGAAAAAGGTTAAGTAAGATGCATGAATTAAAGGAATTGATTGGCCATCTAAATAAAATAACCTGAAATATTTTCCTCCTGTCTTCTTCAAATCTGTTCAGCAACACTGTCATATGATTGCCTATCTAAAGTCATATGACGGATCATGACCGTCTTTCTCTAATTGTTTATACCATCGTTAATCTAAAAAGAAATTAAAAGTGTTGCAAATCGACCAACTCCTTCAATTGGTTGGAAAGAAAATTAAAAATAGAAGAAGAAAAATCCTACAATTGCTTGAAAAGAAATCCTACAATATTAAGAAATTATATTACATCTCATTGATTCCCTTGCATTTTTTCCATCCTTTTGTTTGTTTTAGTTATAAATAGAGAGGTAACACAAATATTAAGGTTTTATATAGAAATCTCGTGATTTGAAATCAGGAAATGAAATCAGCATTTGGACATGCGATTTCATCTCATGATTTCAAATAATGAGATGAAATAATAAATTCTTCAAAAAGTTTGATTTGGAATTTCATATTATGATTTCACATTTTTCAAATATAAAATTTGACGCACACGTTTATATTTTGTAAAAAAAAAAGAATAACACTATCATTTTATATCTACTAACTATTTATTTCATATGTAAACAAAATTTATAGTTGATATTATTACTAATGATATGAACCAACAAACGACTCAAAGTAACAATGTTAGTTCATCTTCTCGGTCATCCGATCAGATTGTTCATACAATGTGGGAGGATTATATTAAAGAATAGGATACTACCACTTATGGTCAATTATTCTTTTTTATTGAACTAAAGTTCGATCAATAAATGCTATATATATTTTCTTAGAATAACTTTGTGACAGTGTATACATTATATTTTGTTATGAATTTTTACTTATTTGGTAAGATTAACTAAAGAATTAGGACAATTTTGACAATTTTCAAAAGTTATGTGATTTTTATTTTCATAAGCAAAAAAAAAAAAAATACAACTTAAAAATTTAAATGGCATATCAAACAAAAGGCCAAACACATGTACAATCCCTTAAACTTGTCCTTAAATTTCATTTTGACACTCGTTAAAACTTTATTAATGGCGTGAGTTGGTCCGGAGGGGCTATCGTCTGCACTTTCGGGTTCAAAAGAGATTCGGAGCGGGAATGACCAGATTTATCGATTTTTGTGTGCTATAGTCCATGGATTTTTTATGATACGTGATCCAGATGCGTTTTTTGTTGAAATTTTTTGTGGGGGTCCGTTAAGACCTTATTAATGGCGTGAGTTAGTCCAGAAGGGCAAGCGTCTGTATTTTCGGGTTCAAAAGAGGCCCGGAGTGGGAATGACCAGATTTATCGATTTTCGTGTACTATAGTCCATGGACTTTTGGTGATACGTGATCCAGACGCGTTTTTTGCTGAATTTTTTTGTAGGCGTCTGTTAGGACCTTATTCCTGGCGTGATTTGGTCCGAAAGGGCCAGCGTCTGCATTTTCGGGTTCAAAAGAGGCCCGGAGCGAGAATGATCAGATTTATCGATTTTCATGTACTATAGTCCATGAATTTTTGGGATACGTGATAAAAACGCGTTTTTGGTCAAAAAATTTTGTGGGCGGTTAAGACCTTATTAATGGCGTGCGTTGGTCCGGAGGGGCAAGAGTCTGCATTTTCGGGTTCAAAAGAGGTCTGTAATGGAAATGACCAGTTTATCGATTTTCGTGTACTATAGTTCATAGATTTATGATGATACGTGATTCAGAAACATTTTTGGCCAAAAAATTTATGGGCGTCCGTTAAGAGCTTATTAATGACATGAGTTGGTTCGGAGGGGCAAACATCTGCATTTTCGGGTTCAAAAGAGGCCCGGAGCGGGAATGACCAGATTTATCAATTTTCGTGTATTTAGTCCATGGATTTATGGTGATACGTGATTCAGATGCGTTTTTGGGCGTAAATTTTTTTGGGCCTTCGTTAAGACCTTATTAATGGTGAGAGTTGGTCCGAAGGGGCAAACTACTACATTTTTAGGTTCAAAAGAGGCTCGGAGCGTAAATGACCAAATTTACAAATTTTCGTGTACAATAGTCCATGAATTTTTGGTGATACGTGATCCATGCATTTTTTTGGCTGAACTTTTTTTGTGGGGGTCCGTTGATACCTTATTAATGGAGTGACTTTGTCCAGAGGGGCAAGCGTCTACATTTTCAAGCTCAAAAGAGGCTCGTAGCGGGAATGACCAAATTCATCGATTTTCTTGTACTATAGTCCATGGACTTTTTGTGAAACGTGATCTAGACTCGTTTTTGGTCAAAACTTTTTAAGGACGTTCGTTAAAACCTTATTAATGGCGTGAGTTGGTTCGGAAGGGCAAGCGTCTGCATTTTCGGGTTCAAAAGAGGTTCGAAGCGGGAATGACCAGATTTACTGATATTTGTGTATTATACTCCATGGATTTTTAGTGATACGTGATCCACACGCGTTCGTGGCTGATATTTTTTGTAAGTGTCCGTTAAGACCTTATTAATGGCTTGAGTTGGTCCGGATGGGCAAGATTCTGCATTTTCGGGTTTAAAATAGGCCCGGAGCGGGAATGACCAGATTTACCGATTTGTATGTACTATAGTCCATGGATTTTTTGTGATACGTGATTCAGTCGCGTTTTTGGCCGAAACTTTTTGTGACTGTCCGTTACGACTCTATTAATGGCGTGAGTTGGTCCGGAGGAGCAAGCGTCTACATTTTCGGGTTCAAAAGAGGCACGGAGCGGAAATGACCAGATTTACAAATTTTTGTGTGCTATAGTCCATGAATTTTTGGTCATACGTGATCCAGATGCGTTTTTGGCTAAATATTTTTGTGGGCGTCCGTTAAGACCTTATTAATGACGTTAGTTGATCCGGAGGGGCAAGCATCTGCATTTTCGGGTTCAAAAAAGGCCAGTAGCATAAATGACCAGATTTATCGATTTTCATGTACTATAGTCCATGAAAATTTTGTGATAAGTGATCTAGATGCGTTTTTTAATGAAATTTTTTGTGGGCATATATTAAGACCTTATTCTTGGCGTGATTTGATCCGGAGGGGCAAGTGTCTGCAATATCGGGTTCAACAGATGGCCGTAGCGGAAATGACCAGATTTACCGATTTTCGTATACTATAATCCATAGATTTTTGGTGATACGTGATACTGACGCATTTTTGGTCGAAATATTTTGTGGACATCCGTTAAGAACTTATTAATGTAGTGAGTTGATCGGAGGGGTAAACGTCTGCATTTTCTGGTTAAAAATAGGCCCGGAGCGGGAAAGACCAGATTTACCGATTATCGTGTACTATAGTACATGGATTTTTTGTGATACGTGAACCAAAAGCATTTTTGGCCGAAATATTTTTTGAGCGTCTGTTAAGACCTTATTCATAGCGTTATTTAGTCCGGATGGGCAATCATCTGCATTTTTGGCTTCAAAAGTGGTCCGGAGCGGGAATGACCAGATTTACAGATTTTCATATACCATAGTCCATGTATTTTTTGTGATACGTTATCCAGATGCATTTTTGGTCGAAAGTTTTTGTGGGCGTCCGTTAAGACCTTATTAATGGCTTGAGTTAGTCAGGAGGGGAAATCATCTGCATTTTTTGGTTCATAAGAGGCCTGGAGCGGGAATGACAAGATTTACAGATTTCCATGTACTATAGTCCATGGATTTTTGGTGATACGTGATCAAAGACGTGTTTTTGGCGGAAATTTTTGTGGGCGTCTGTTAAGACCTCATCAATGGTGTGTGTTGGTCCGGAGGGGCAAGCGTCTGCATTTTCGGTTTCAAAAGAGGCCTAGAGCGCGAATGACCAGATTTATCGATTTTCGTGTACTATAGTCCATTGATTTTTTGTGATACGTGAACCAACCGCGTTTTTGTGGGCATCCGTTAAGACTTTATTTAGGGCGTGATTTGGTTCGGAGGGGCAAGCGTCTGCATTTTCGTGTTCAAAAGAGGCACGGAGCGGGAATGACCAGATTTATCGATTTTCATTTATTAGTCCATGGATTTTTGGCGATACGTAATCCGGATGTGTTTTTAGTCAAAACTTTTTGTGGGCGTCCGTTAAGACCTTATTAATGGCGTGAGTTGCTTCGGAGGGGCAAACATCTGCATTTTCGGGTTCAAAAGAGGCTCGGACCGGAAATGACCAGATTTATCGATTTTCATGTACTATAGTCCATGGATTTTTGGTGATACGTGATGAAGACGCGGTTTTGGCCAAAAAATTTTATGGGCGTCCACTAAGACATTATTAATGGCGTAAGTTTGTTCGGAAAGGCCAGCGTCTTCATTTTCGGGTTCAAAAGAGGCTCGTAGCGGGAATGACCAGATTTATCGATTTTCATGTATTATATACCATGGATTTTTGGTGATACGTGGTCCAAACGCTTTTTTGACTAGAATTTTTTGTGGGCGTCCTTTAAGACCTTATCATGGCGTGAGTTGGTATAGAGGGGCAAACGTCAGCATTTTCAAATTCAAAAGAGGTTCGGACCGGAAATGACCAGATTTATCGATTTTCGTGTACTATAGTCCATGTATTTTTGGTGAAACGTGATGCAGACGCGGTTTTTGCCGAAATTTTTTATGGGCGTCCGTTAAGACATTATTAATGGCGTAAGTTTGTTCGGAGGGGCCAGCGTCTGCATTTTAGGGTTCAAAAGAGGCCCGTAGCGGGAATGACCAGATTTATCATTTTTCGTGTACTATAGTCCATGAATTTTTGGTGATATGTGATCTAAAAGCGTTTTTGGCCAAAACGTTTTGTGGACGTCCATTAAAACCTTATTAATGGATTGAGTTGGTCCGGAGGGGCAAGCGTCTGCATTTTCGGGTTCAAATGAGGCCCGGAGCGGAAATGACCAGATTTATCAATTTTCATGTACTATATAGTCTCTGGATTTTTGGTGATACGTGATTCAGACGCGTTTTTGTGGGCGTCTGTTAAAACTTTATCAATGGAGTGAGTTAGTGCGGAGGGGCAAGCGTATGCATTGTATGGTTCAAAAGAGTCTCGGAGCTGGAATGACCAGATTTATCAATTTTCGTGTACTATAGTCCATGAATTTTTTTTGATAGGTGATCGAGACGCATTTTTGACTGAAATTTTTTGTGCACGTCCGTTAAGACATTATTAATGGCATGAGTTGGTCCGGAGGGGCAAACGTTTGCATTTTCAGGTTCAAAAGATGCCTGTAGCGGGAATGACCAGATTTATCAATTTTCGTGTACTATTGTCCATTGATTTTTGTGATACGTAATCCAGACCCGTTTTTGGCTGAAAGTTTTTGTGAGTGTCAGTTAAGACCTTATTCATGGTATGATTTGGTCCGTAAAGGCAAGTGTCTGCATTTTCAGGTTCAAAAGAGGATTGGAGCGCAAATGATAAGATATACCAATTTTTGTGTACTATAGTTCATGGATTTTTGGTGATACGTGATTCAGACGCGCTTTTGACCGAAAAATTTTATGGCGCCCACTAAGACCTTACTCGTGGTGTGATTTGATCCAGAGGGGCAAACGTCTGCATTTTCGAATTCAAAAGAGGCCTAGAGCGAGAATGACTATATTTTTTTTATTTTCGTGTACGTCAATGGATTTTTGTTGATACGTGATCCAGACGCGTTTTAGATCAAAATTTTTTGTGGGCGTCTGCTAAGGCCTTATTAATGGCGTGAGTTGGTCCGGAGGGGCAACCGTCTACATTTTCAGGTTCAAATGAGGCCCGGAGCGGGAATGACCAGATTTATCAATTTTCATGTACTATAGTTCATAGATTTTTGGTGATACGTGATCCAGACGCGTTTTTCGCCAAAAGTTTTTGTGGGCGTTTGTTAAGACGTTATTAATAGCGTGAGTTAGTCCGGAGGGGCAAGCGTTTGTATTTTCGGGTTCAAAAGAGGCTCGTAGCGGGAATGGCCAGATTTACTGATTTTCGTGAACTATAGTCCATGGAATTATGGTGATACGTGATCCAAAAGCATTTTTGGTTGAAACTTTTTGTGGGCATCTATGAAGACCTTATTCATGGCGTGATTTGTTCCGAAGGGGCAAGCTCTGCATTTTCTGGTTCAAAAAAGGCCTAGAGCGGGAATTATGGTGATACGTGATTCATATGCGTTTTTGGTCGAAATTTTTTGTGGACGTCCGATAAGACCTTATAAATGGTGTGAGTTGGTCCGGAGGGGCAAGCGTCTGCATTTTCGGGTTCAAAAGAGGCCCGTAGCGGGAATTACCAGATTTAATGATTTTTATGTACTATAGTCCTTGAATTTTTTGTGATACGTGATCCAGATGTGTTTTTGGCCGAAACTTTTTGTTGGCGTCCGTTAAGACCTTATTCATGGCGTGATTTGGTTCGGAGGGGCAAGCGTCTGCATTTTTGAGGTTCAAAAGAGGGAATGACCCGATTTTATCGATTTTCATATATTATAGTTCATGGATTTTTGGTGATACGTATTCCGGATACGTTTTTGGTTGAACTTTTTTCTAGGCGTTCGTTAAGACCTTATTAAGAGTGTGAGTTAGTCCGGAGGAGCAAGCCTCTGCATTTTCGGGTTCAAAAGAGGCCTGGATCGGGAATGACTAGATTTACCAATTTTCGTGTTCTATTGTTATTAGAGTTTTGGTGATACGTGATCCAGGCGCGTTTTTGGCCGAAATTTTTTTGTGGGGGTCCGTTAAGACCTTATAGTGGCAAATCACTCACTTTAATTAGTATAAATTAAGAAATTTCATTTACAACTTTTAAGCAAAAGAATTATAATGACTATTGTATTAATCGAATAAAGATTTTCTCTATAACTTACATTCAAGACTGTTCTTCCACTACCAATATCTATGTAAATTCCAAAACCAATAGATTGCTTTGGCTTTTTAGTTCTTGTTGTTGGTTGAGTGCTTCCATTATTTGTTGGTTGAGCATTGTCTCTTTCCCTTCCTCTTCCACTAGCATTTGTTACGAAATATCATCTTCCTCTTCCAGTAGATTGACTTTGACGACTTCTTTTCACAACATATGTGTCAATAAACATTGAAGGTGGTGCCATTGGTTGAGATGGTTGACTTGATTGAGTAGAAGTGGTTTCAGTCTAATAAATAAGAACACAATCAACTGCGTTCAAATAAATACAAAAAGATGAATGCAAAGTAAGTTCGAAAACTGAAAATTGAATATAAAGTAACAATTACCATTGATTTATATGCAGATTTGTGTGACCCAATTGATGACATCTTGAACAAGTCATCTTCACCCCTTTCTTTGACAACTTGCCATATTTTTTTCTTGGCTCATCCTTTTATTTTCTCCTACATCTTCCAGATCTTCCTGGCATATGTTTTACTTCAGGAGGTTCAATAGAAGGATTGTTGGATTCAGGCCACATTTTCATGTTAGGAATAGGTTGTATGGAATATTGGTAAGCCTTCAGGAATACTTCATTTCTGTACAAACTTTCAATTTCATTCTCATATTCTTGATCTAAGTGATAGAAGGCACATACATCATGAGGACATGGAATTCCTCTCAAACTGCCAACTTTTGCAAGTACAAGTCCTTCTTACTTGGTCAACAATAAATCTAGTATCACCCTCACTAATCTCAAATCCAGAATCTCCATTCCATAATACTTTACACCTCTTAGAGATATCTTTATTTTCTTCTAAAATTAACCTTGCCATTGGAGAAACATCTGTTATCCAAGTATTAGCGAATCTCCTCATATCGACATGCCTATTCATAATTTTGTGTTTGATTTCCTCCAACATAATAATAATTGACTTATGTCTGGGACCGACTATCCAAGAATTAAAGGTTTCAGACATGTTGTTTTCAACAATATCACATTTAGAAGATGTAGAAAAAAAAAGTCTTGCACCAAAATTCTTTATTGTGTGCTAGTAGCTCTTCACATATACCTTCATTAGGTTTTGCAAGTTTTGCAAATTCATCCTTCAACTTCACTTCGTATGAAGCCTTAGCACATCGCCAAAACTGCTTCCTTCTTTCTTCTCCTTTCCAATTTATGGACCAATTAGACCATATATGTCTAGCACACCTTCTGTGTTCTGCATTAGGTAAAAGCTCTTGAATAGTTGGAATAAGACCCTACAAAATAAGAAAATTAGAACTTTCACAAACAATATAAAATAGAAGAAAAAAATGTGAGTTGTAAACATAAATGATTAAAAAGAGAATACCTTTTGACAATCTAACATTATCGTTAAGCCCACACCATTTCCTAACTTTAAATCTGAAATCAAATATTCAATGAACCAAGCCCAAGAATGTTTAGTCTCTTAATCAACAACAGCCAATGCTATGGAAAATATCTGGTTGTTCCACTTCCTACCAACGGCTACCAGTAATTCCCCTTTACTAATCCGTTCAAGAAGCACCCATCAAGACCAATAATTTTCCTACATCCTTCTAACCAACCCCTTTTAAGAGCATCAAAACACACATAAAAATACACGATCAAGTTTTTTCCAGGTATTGTATCCTTGTCTATCCTAACCCAACAAGAACTTTCAGGATTTGTCTTCTTAATAATGTCGGCATAGTCACATAATCTAGAGAATTCCAAATTCCAATCACCCAAAACTGACTCATTACCTTACACTTGGCTCTATAACAAATAGTCCTCCCTACATACAAACCCAACTGATCCCTTACCAACTCTTGAATCTCCCAAAGTTTTATGTTTGGTTGAAATACAATCCTATCTTGAAATTTATGTGTAGTGTAAACAAAAGTGTATAAATTGTTCTTGTTTTTAGTAGTGCAGTTATGACATGGTGGTACTTCTTCACAATAAAGTCACCAGAATTCCTGTCAGTGCTTGCATATATCTCCCATTTGCATAGTATTTTGCTTTTACATTTGACTCTAATTATGTGCTTCTCATTAGGCTTAAGTTCGAGTTGCCTTTTGTTCTCTACAACATCAGATTGCACAGCTTTTCTAAATTGCACAGCACTCTCAAAGACCATGTCAAGTTCAAAAATAGTTACCTGACAATCGGGATCAAACCTTAATTTTCTACTCTTTCTTCTAATCGGTAAGTCGATGCCTGTTCGAGCTAGAACATCCAACTCATCTCTACCATCATTACTACCAATATCTGAGCTACTATAGCACTCCTCATCTCCCCCCAATCTTCTACCATACTTGTCTCTTTTGTTTAGCCTGTTAATGTCATTAAAACCTTTGTCTGCTCCAACCTCTCTTAGCTCAACCTCTGGTGTTGGAACAGGCACCTTCCTCTTCTTCTGATGATGATTTTTCTTTCTTCTTTCTGTTCTGAATACTCTTAACTCCTCATATAACTCACTATCATCTTCCTCAGGTATAACATCTAATTCAGGTTAACTACTGTCCAGATTTGAAGGAAAATCACTATCATCTTCCTTTGCATTAACATTTTCATCTCTTATATCTGTTGTTTCTTCCTCCTCGGTCACATATGAACTGGTTGCTGCATCTCTAGCAATAAGTTGAGGGTGTACAGAAGTTTGTTGAGCAATAAGTTGAGGGCGTTTACCTAATGCAACCCTAGACCCCCTATTTATTGAATTCTCACTGTTTTGAACCACCCCAAGCTCACTTAAAATTTCAAATGGGACCCTTCCTTCCACCAAAATAGGTCGACCAACGACATGGCTAATAAACAAGTCTAAAAAAGCACCATGTTTAAGGTGAGATACAATATTTAAAATTTGTCTGTCATTTTCCAACAAAACAAATTCATTGGGATTAGAGTTAAATACATAGAAACCCCCAACAGATGCATACCCTATATCCTTTGTATAACAACCCAATTCAACCAAAGAAAAATGGTCCTTGTCGATATGAGTTACCTTTACTTCTCTCTCCCCAACATATTTCGGATAAGCAGCTTTGATAAAAGTCCCACCATGATGGAATCGAACAAGAATGTATTCTTCTGCCATGAGTTAGATTTACACTGACATAAAAAGAAAAGGGAAAAGAAGAATATCATCAGAAGATTTACAGTGAATTTTGAAACTAAAAATCTAAATCTTGTATCAAAAATATCCTAATGAGAAACACTAAAACAACAAAAGAAGAAACTACAAAGCATCGAAAATGAAACTACAAAGCATGGTTAAAAGATTTGCTTACCAGCAACAACCAAAGCAATTTTAACTTTTAGAAGATTTTAGACTTCAAATGGGAAGAAATCGTTGATAATTGCAGAAGGTTTCATCTTCTAAGGGTGGGGATTTGGGGAAGGATTGTTGTTTTGAAAGGTTTCTCCAAAGAGTAGGTTAAGAGACTTGTTTATTTTGGAGAAATAATTACAAGGATCCATAATAGAGTTGGGTTAACCCGGATGATATGGAGAAAATAAAACACATGGCGGTATGTAATTGGATGTTTTTAACTTGTCTAACACGCGCATAACAATTATTTGAGGTTAAAATAATGTGTTAAAATGGAACATAAAAAATGGAGTTGAAGGGTTAAAATGGAACAAGGTTGAGTTGGAGTGTCAAACTGAAATTTAAGGACAAGTTTAAGGGGTTGTACATGTGTTTGGCCCAAACAAAACTTATACTTCATCTCATGATTTCATCTCACATGGCCAAATAGATTAATATAAATTTAACGCCTAAGGTGGTGTTTATCTTTATTGTTCATACATAAGCAATAAAATACAAGCTTACATATTTTTCTTTGACTCAAAACTTATTACATATTGTTATATATAAATAAAACTATTGCTTCCAATCCTGTTGCTTCTCATAATCAGGTGGAGGATTTCTCCTAGCACAAAAATAAAAGCCATCGTCTTGCACCTTCCAATAACATTCAAGATGATCACCATCAATTTCACCACAATTTCCAGCTATAGAGCTATTGAAAACATCAAATGATATACTTTGATCATTCCACCAAAAATGACAAAAGTAAAGCGTACCGCCAAAAATTTTCATATTAAAACTAAAATTAAACTCATCATTTGGATGAAGAACTTTGCACCCTAAATCATCATCATGAGATTGACAATGCATGGTTAGTTTAGAATTAGGAGGAAGGTTATCAATGATATGAACTTGAAATCTTGGAGTAAGTCCATGTCGACTTGTAACAAGAGCAATGTTTAGTAGAAAAATGAGTGACAAAAAAAGAGTTTTGGTCTTGAGATTAATCATATTTTGACTCATTGAGATGATTTTGTTTGGTTTGAGTAAGTTGATGTGGTACATATATATATATGCATCAAAAGTAATTGTTTGGGTTGACTTTGATACATTTGATTTGGTTCATACTACATAAGTCAAACTATTATTGGAATATTCTTTTATTATGCCTTTTAGTTTTATATTTTAAAACATTTTTAGAAGAAAAAAAATATCACCCAAAGAAATAAAGAGGAAAATGTTCATAATTATAGACCATAATGATGTTAGTTGATAGGAGGGAAGTTTATATGTTACTTTTTTTCCCAAAGAAAAAGTAACTTTTTTTAACGCCTTATTTTCACGAGATCAATTATATCTATACTTTTAAATAATTATATATTTTATCACTAATTAAGAGTTTCTTATCATATATATTGAGAAAAATATACCTAGATACATGTATTTTTACTATCAGATATACACTAAAATACGAAAAGAGGCGAGCGAGATGTGGAGGGAGGTGAACAAGATGGGGAGGGAGATAATCATGTATCCTAGATAGATGCGAATCACACTAGATACATATATCATATACATAGGAGAGTGGCGAGTGAGATGGGAGGGAGACGAGCGAGATTTATCGATCTACGTATCTAAGATACATGTGAATCCATTTGAATATAGTGTATCTAGAACAAATTATACCTAATTTTGACTCCATATAGCCCGATATACATGTATCTGAACACACCAAAATTAGATAAGATTAGTAATATTACAAATTAGAGTATATCTAAGTAATTAATTAGGTCCTAAACTAGGAAGATTTCTCTAAGTTCCCCACGAAATGAAGAAAATATAGACTTGCAAATACATCAAATTAACTTCCACGAAAATACTTATGTTACGTCGTTCAACTAACACTAATAGAAATAGAGATTTATCTCACGTCAATCAATAGAAAATTTATGTTACAAAACATTGTTTCTCATCTATTTTCCACCAAATTAGCTCACTGAAAAAATGCATGGTAAAAAATAGATTCTCACTTAAATACTGAGAAGTTTGTAAATTTTTCTTTGTGAAAGTTACTATTTTTTTTCCTCACTGAATCAATCACTTGTTCCTTATCTGGTTCCTACTTGTGAGGGGGAGGCCCAAGGGGGGAAATAAAAAGAAGGCGGAAGGAAATGGGGACGCACCCTATAACCATTTTTTTAACTTTCCAATTTCTAACGAAACATCTCCTCAACATTTTTCAACGAAAAATTTCATTGAAAAAAATAGTAATTTTTTAATAGAGCGATCGTTCTAGATAAAATCTCCTAGCTAAGGTAATTAAGTAGGGTATCTTCATTAATTAAATTATCCTTATAGAAAGTTTTTTTTTGTCCAAATAACTCAGTTACAAAAGAAATTGTATACCATATTATATATCAAAATAAATAAAAATGAGATTAGATAACACAAGAACAAATACAATGCTGTACAATTAGTTAGCAAGGTTTACAATTTTTGCACTAGTGTTTAATGTCAAAAGGGCAATGTTGTTGATTCCCATTTATTGCAACTTCTAATTCTGATTTGTAAGACAGTATCAATAATATTATTATCTTCTTCACCATTAATCACCTCACAACATTGCCTTTGTGGTGCCTGTTTTTAAAATATTAGTCAAATAAAACATGTTAGTCACTTAATGAAAAATTGACAAACAAAAAAATAATTAAAAAAATGTGGCACGTAGAAAGAATATAAAGAAACATTCCATTTTTGCAAATAAATGTAGCTTTTTATAGTTATGTGTACTTTTTAGTGGAGGTCACGTTCTATAACATATCTTTTTTGGTTGAATTTTGACTATTGTCAAACAAACTTTTGCAAAGTCATAGAATTATACTTAATTAATGTTATTGCTATATTAAATGGATATTCATTAATGAAAATGTTACTACCACATTGAATATGGGAGACTTGTTTTGAGTTGAAGATCTACCGAAAATAGTCTCTTTACCCTTACACAGTAGGGGCAAGACGGTGTATACTCCACCACCAGACCCTGCTTACGAAATTCATTAGGTAGGTTGGTGGTGATAGAAGAGTGAAAATAGGCTATTGAGGTAGGAACGTGAAGTTAAGAGTTGAGATAATTACAAAGAAAAAAATGACTATTCAAAAGTGAAGACAGTCATTTTCTCTTAGATCGTACCTTATTTTAAAAAAATATTTTTTGTCATACAAAAAATAAAGAGAGAGATTCATAAAACAAAGGATAATTTTACCTGTCTCCATACTTGAGGAGATAAAATAGCAGCCGTAACATTAACCATTTGAATTGCTAATGCTGGTGTATAATTTTCATTTTCACATTGCTTACTATAATCACCAATTCTCTTATAACTCGTTAAAGTTTCACCATTATCGAGCTCAAAAACGCGATCCAAATAATACTCGATAGGCCTTAGACATGGTTCTATATAATTTGGCCTAGTATTAAACGTAAATGGCTCTTCAAACCCTTTCCATGTCTCAAATGTCCTCATTGGTGTCTCTAATTCCTTGCCATTCATTAAACTTGGATATAATTGAATCGAATATCCCCATGATACTGATAACGACCAATTTTTCTTTAGATCGTAACAAAAACTTTGTTGCATTGTTCGACTTGAATCTTTTTTATATGCCTCGATAACCTTCTTCACTGAATCGACACGATCCATTAGTGGAATTAGAGAATGTATAACACCTAGATGGTGCAATGATACAATAGGAGCCAATGGATGCGCTGCCAAAAGCCCGCGTGCGCTACCACGTATGTCCATCTGAAAAAATTATTTATATCGTCAGTATATATAACTTCAATCTATCCCACATATACTAATTCATATTGGAAATTTGGATAGACAATTGTGAATTCCGAAAATTATAAAAATAAATTAATTAATTAATTAATCTTGGATCATAATTTATTTATTTTTTTGCTTTTGTCCTTGAACGCAAAAGAAGTTTCAAAAGAATTGCTACAAATCTTCAAACTTGTTTACATATTTGGAGTAATTTAATTAATTCTAACATATTAATTACTTATCCTATTTTTCTAACTGAAAATGATGTGATTATGAAATTATCTTCACTACAATAAGTCAAGAATTGGCACTAATTTAGTCAAATATATTTGGAAAAGGATATGAATCTTTAAAATAAAGTAAAAACTCAAAAATTAAAATACTTTATATTATACCTGATGAAATCCGAGTTCTTTAGTGAGAGGAACGCCAATCTCAGCCATACATCCACCAATCTTTTGATCAGAACCATAGAAATCATGATATCGATTAATACAATCATCTAAAATCTTTACAAGAACCTCCGCAAGAGAATAACTAATAGCAATTCCACCACCACCATAAGCCATACCATAAGAATGTACCAAATCTTGTTCCACACTTTCCGAATTCCCACCAATATAATACATTTGATTATGATCGTATTTACTCAAAATCGTCACTAAATTCTTCGTAAAAAATACCGTATCATCATCCCCCATAACGAACCATCTCACATTCTCTAACCCTAATTCAAAACTCTCTTTCACAATTCTCGCAATCCTTACAGCTGATCTATCACCAAACCAACACGTGTACTTGAACCTTGACGTGTCCTCCGAGACCCTATAGGGTCGCGAGTTTTCAGGCCACGTGTCATTTTCTCCCGGGTTCTCATCGAGCCACACGAACCCTCGTGTTACATTTGGTTCCCACCATAAATCGGAATAATTCTTCCGATTATTCCACGTCTTAGCGGACCCTCCAATGCCAAATAAAATATGAGTTATGTTAGTAATTTCTTCGATACCGTTGATATTATTTGTAACATATATGGCACCACAATCAGAACATATAAATCGATTGGAAAAAGAAGTGAAGGACATAATTAAAATGGAAACAAATAAGAAAATAACAAGGAAACATTTCATCAAAATTGTGAAAATATTTGTGATTTTTGTGTTAGGGAATAATGGGACTATGTTGTGTTTCAAGAGTTTTAATGGATCTTGAATAATATTGGAAGAAGATTTTTCTGGCTGAGACATTTTTTTAGAAAAAAGAAAAATTGGGTTCATAAGGATATGGTGATCTTCTACTTAAATCCTTAAGTTTTAAAGCTAAGGTTTATTTTAATATAAATATAATATATATTTATATAAGTTCTTGTTTGATTCGGTAGTTATTGGATTTGTTTAAATATTTTTTTCGATTTTTTATTTTTATTATGGTAAGCAATAACTTTGGACAAGGAAGACTTATAGTGGATAAAATTGTCAATGGTTCATGAGTCCTAAATTGTCAATGAAAGATAAATTAAAATAGGCGTTAGAGAAGTATTGAAAAATATATAAATTCGGCGTGAATTAATAGTTTAATTTTTGAGCTATTGACAGTCTTAAAAACATTATTTTTACTTGACTAACTGAACTAAAATACACTCCCGATCTTGCAACATGAGTGAAATGCATTCCTAAATTCTTGCCAAGTTTAGGGGTGTTTTCAACTCTTCTCTTATCTTTTTATTAAAAGTTTCATGCTCCCACAAGAGTTTGAGACCACTTGCTATGTCATGTGATAGATCGGAAGTGTATCTAAGTTTAATTAGTCAAGTAGAGGGTTTTTTTTAAGGCTATCAATAATTCAGGAATGAAACTAATAATTTGTGTCAAATACAAAAGTATTTTCAATACTTGTCTCAATAGGTGTGAATATATTATTATAGGTATAAATTCAAGTAAATTCATAAGTTTCGATACATAGCATAAATTTGTGTAAGAATTTATTAAAATTGCAACAAAACTATATATATTTTTATTTGTTAGGAAAAGGACAGAATCATAAAGAGTGGTGAACATCAACTTTAGCACTATTTAAGTGTCTAAACATTAATCTATAATCTATATAACAAGAACTGGCACACATGAATAATAAACAAATGAAATTTTTGGTGTCAACTTCTACGTGGAAGAGTTATTGCACGTCCTCAACAAGCAATGTTATTATTTCGATTGTTGTAACCACTGATATTTAAAAAAAAATTAGATTGATGTATTAGAACATTTTAATGGATAATTTTAAATAATGGAATATAGAAAATAAGCTTTTATACTTGGAAGGGCCATTTGCACTTTTGCCCTTATTTTGTGTTGATATTTTATTTTTACTTCTCAATAAAAAAAAATCAGGGCCATAAGTTTATACTTTCGTATCGTAACATTTTATAAGTTATGTTCTACGCCTTTAAAGAAAATCCATTTCGTTAGGTATAAGTTTGATTGTGGAAGAAAAAATTAAAAATCATTCGATAAATCGTATAATTAAATGAATATAATTTGGAGGGGACAAATGAGTTCGATGAGCTGTAAATTAGGCCGGTTTCTAATCAAGCATATATGTAACGAATGAACATATAGTGTTATTAATTACTACATAAATATTCTAAATCAATTCACACATATTGATAGGTTACATGTATTAATATTTAGGGACATTTAAACAAGACACTATTGAAGCATTAATTTACAATTTAATTATAAAGAAACAAAATGGAACAAGAGTCTCAAAATTCAAGTATGGCTGTCTTGTGAAAATGTGTAAATTAAGGATTAGTTAATATTCTATAACTTGAGCTATGTAGTAGCTCAAATATTTAAATTAAATATCTTTTGAGCTTTGCCAAATCAATAGATATGAGTTTGTAGTATTTGGAATCGTAAATGTTTAGTTGAGGAGATTTATAGGATTTTCCATAGAAAACAGATTGCAATAACCATGATTCGCATTATCTATTGTCAAAAATCCTCACAAAACGGATAAATTTTCTTTGTCCACAACCTAGATATCCTTTAGAAATGTAGAACGTTTCACTAACCGTAACTGTTATCTAATATGAAAAAATTCTCTTTTTTTCTACACTCTTAAAAGTGTATTTATATACTATGCTTAATATTAAGAAGGAGAACAAGCTAATGAACTAACAGACTAATTAACACGTATATTTCTTCCAAATTTTCCAAAACCTTACTATACATACTCACAGAAATCCTAAAACCCTAATGCAGGAGTGAGCATTTCACCGGAAACAATGTCTGGACTTCCTACTAATGTAATGGATGCAATATTTTGTAGACTTTCAGTGAAGTCACTGTTGGGATTCATGTGCGTATCAAAATTAGTTAAATCCCTAATCGACAACCCATATTCATCCAATCTTACAAACACGAAAACCCAACTCACATGTCAAGATTATTCTCAAGGCTGACAAGAAATTTTTGTTTGTTAACTTCAGCAACTCAATGTGTAATACCCAGAAGCCGAAAGAGCTTGAGCACCCATTGGAACTGGGATATGGCCCAATTAAGCTATTGAGTTCTTTCCATGGTTTGCTTTTTCATATCTAACAGTTTTGATGACAATGACATCAGGAACCCATCCACTAAAATGTGCCGTAAATTGGAATGGTTTTGTCGGATTAAGCCTTCACGCCCACCCTCACAAGCAGGGGCGGAGCTACATGGAACTTAGGGTTCATCTTAACCCCCTTCGTCGAAAAATTACACTGTATATATAACATTGATTTACGAATATATATTAAATAATGAACCCCATCAGCATAAGCTAAAGTCTTAGTTCAGTGGTAAATTGGATTCAAGATTCTGTCAAACCTTCTCGGCTGGGCGAGTTCATTTTCGAGTAGAATCGTTTTTTAAATCTCATTTTAGCTTACATATTTGTATTTTGGATAAGAGAAGTTTGTTATGGAAGAACACTTCTTGAATTGGATTTGTTTTGGGTTGATTACAAATGCCTAATGCCACCCTTATTTATACTTGTGTAGGGATGGTTCTAGAAATTATTCTAAATACATCCACGAGAAAAAATTCTTATCTTCTAACTATTTAACAAGAATCTAGATATTTCCATAATTCACTATAAATTTCTAATTCTCTAGAACATTTACACAATTCTTAGATGCATCAAGTACTTAAGATATTACTCTACATAACTCTAGAAAGTTCTATTTAATATCTAGGATTATTTATACCATCAATAAACTATCTTTAGTTTCCACACTCCCCTTTAAAGTGATTTTTCGGAAACTACACCACACTTATTGTGAAAGAACTCAAATGAAGCTTTGAGTCACGTCTTAGTGAAATCTCAATAGTTTCTTTCGGGCTCCTCTTGCTTCTTCAAATGATAAAGATTCTTCATAGTCAGTTGATCCGTGTAGTTTATCTCCTTGTTGAGTTCTCAAACTCCCTCTTTCTCTTAACTTCTCATCAATTATATTATCCAGAGAAACACTATCAATTTCCTGTGAAGTCCTAACACCAACATAGGATCCACTTTCATATTCTCTTATCATCTCTTCGATAGATTTTTTGGCAGCTTCAAAGCTTTCAAAAATCATATTGTTTGCCTCTGAGACTTCAATATTAGCTTCTTTCTCTGTTTGATCTCTACTTTCTCCATCTGCTTTCAGAATTTGGCATGAGTCATTAATTAGCCTTGATATTGCAGATGATTGACCGGTTACTTCTGTTTTCAATACATCTCCCTTATTGCTTCTCTAGAATGCTCAGTGTGGACATATATAGTTTCAGATACTGCATATTCAGGATTTACTTTAACATCCTTCACTTCCAGACTTTTATTGTCAATTTCAGAATCTGCTTCTTTGATTTCCTCAATAGCATCACCAATTCGAACATCTTCAAAAAAATTTCGCTTCATACTGAAGACATCAATGTCTTGCTTCTCCATGTGATCAATGGCATCATATTCTAAATCCTCTATCCAATTTCTTTCAAGATTGATGAAAATCATGGCTTCTATTGCTAGAGCCTCAGCTACTAAACACTTTCCTCATTCTTTTTCGTCAGCAGCCTTTTGAATCATATAAATCTCCTTGGCTCGGCAATATCTTTTCATATGTCCTATTTTACCACACTGATAACATCTAAGAGACTTCTTACTATAATAGTTAGAAGACTCTTTCTTTTTTCCAGGTGAGCTTGAACCGTCTAAGGATCGAGAGTACGTGCATCATATCTCTTTGCATTTCCTTTAAAATTCCTCTTGTCAACTACAAGAGCATTTCCTTCTCCATTTTTGACGAATACACCAGCCAATTGTTTGCCTAGTAATTTTTGTGACTATAATAAATTCTCAAATTCCTCTAAGGATGGTTGTTGAGCCCATCCTCCGTTATTCTTGGTGGTTTTATCAAACTGATTCCAGATATGATATCTTCTTTGGTCAATTTTATGATGTTCTGGTCCATGATGATTATTCTGTTAAGGGAATAAAGATCTCCAATATTTCGAATACTAAAATATTGTATTGGATTTATTGCGTAAATCGCAAGTTCACAAGTACGATAGTGATAGATTAATCGAATTATAAAAAAATATTGAAGAGCAAGGATGGTTGTTGAGCCCATCCTTAAATCGACGTCACAAATGGAATATATTCAGGTTTCAAACTACAAATCCTCACCCACAAAGTATGTTTCCATACATGTCTTCCATACCTTGTAATTGGACTGATTCAACAACTCCATTCCCAGTCCATTAATACGACCGCCTAAATCCATTTGGACAATCCACTTGAATCAACCACTAACCCGATCTTGAAATAAAATTCAGACGTCAATAAACGGCTATGGCTCTGATACCATGTAGAGAATAGCAGAAGAAAAGTATAATTGGGAAACCCTTCTGCTAGCCCAAAATCGTTAACTAAGATTGAAAGATTCAACTAAAGTAGAGGAAGCCAGAAAGAAGAATGTGTATTTTGGATAAGAAACGTTTATTATGAAAGAAGACTTCTTGAATTGAATTTATTTTGGGTTGATTATAAATGCCTAATGTCACTCTTATTTATACTTGTGTAGGGATGGTTCTAGAAATTATTATAAATACATCTTCTTTTTTTCCGTCATTATAAAATTATAGAAATTTGAGGAATATTTAATTTTCTATAATTTTGAGGAATATTTAATTTTGATTGAAGCCACTCACCTTAGAATGTCCAATCTGTAAATAGAATTTGGATGGAGGGATTTGCTGTTGGGTATTTTTTAGTACATGTTATATAAGTGCATAGTCTTGATTTACTTTGTTTTGTAAATTAATTATGATCAAAGTGAATTATTTTGTCATATTAATTTAGCAACGCATATTTTCAATTTAAAAAGTGTAGAATATTATTTTGTGGATTATAAGAAAGACTCTCGATAATGTATACTAAAAAGCTGTGGACAATTAAATAATACAAGCAATTTTTGTTCATACATCATAATTTGTGACCATTTTAACACAATATGTAGAACAAATATAATCAAATCTTGCCCTTTCATCATAATTCGTCATAATTTGTGCATAATTGAATCTTGCCCCTTCATCATAATTTATGAATAATTGAACAATACGTGTAATTTTTATCTACAGGATAGAATTTATGATCAATTGAACAGGTTCACTAACTCTGACTTATTGAAATATCTCAAATTTTTACCTTACGAGATGCCACGTGGACAAATCATTGGTTACAAAACATCTAGGTGTATAATTTTATCTTGGGGTAGCTATCAAGAGATTTGAATTGTCATTTATGTCTTCATGATAGATGATTCTGGAAGTTGGAATATAGCCACATATTGCCATCTCTTAACTAGTAGATAGATGCTTCTGGAAGTTGGAATGTAGCCATTTATTGACATCTCTAGAAGCGTTTTGTCTTGTTGTCCTTATTAGTAGTCATACGATTATTTTTATACTTTTTAATAGATTTTTATAACTATCTATTATTTCATGTAGTTTATTTATATTATTATTTTTGTTATAGTATTGTTTTGTTACTATCTATTGTCGGTAGTACATATTTTCATCATATCTTTTCCTAAATAGATTTTGTTTTGAGTCATGAATCTATCGAAAATAACTTCTCTACCTCACCTTTAAGGTAAAGGTAATAAAGTTTGTGTACACTCTACTATCCTCAAACTCCACGGTGTGAGACTATAACTGAATATAGCAGTGAGTCTTTAAGATAAAAGTAGTAGCGATGTTCACCTAGTTCTGTTCATTTGGACATAGAAATATTTTTAAAATGGAAAATGTTCAAATATTGGCACCAAGTTTCACTTAGATACCTCAACCGGGCTATGTTCATTTTGAACACTCGTAGTAGGTTTTTGTTGTGTCATTTCAACACTTTTTTTATATTCTCAGATCCACCTTAAGCTTGTGTATTGACGAAAAAAAACCTATAATATATGATTTAGAGTAAATATATCATCAAAATGTTATTAATCTATTTATTTCTCTATTGTTATGCAAATAGTTTAGATATATCATTTTAAAACCAAAATGGTTCCAAAATCTCTTCTTTTCTTTTTTTGTTGTCACACTCTATCTAGTCCCCCTAACCAAAAAAAACTAATATAGCCAAATCAATTGTGTGGCCATTGGGAATTGGTAAGCCAAATCCACAAAAACTTTCATACACACACTTTTAGCCATTCATGTTACATCAACTTAGTGCTATAAATCTTAGCACTTCTCATCCTTTTTTTCACCAAACCAACTATTATAATTTTTTTCTTAGCAAATTACAAACAGAGTTTTCAAATCAATTTTTATTTTTTTTGAGTCTTTAGAGTTAGTCAAATATATATGGCTACCTCTGTCTCAACCATTGGAGTTGTCAACAAGGTACTGTACATAATAAATTTTCTTGGTTAATGACATGAAATTGAAGTATTTTGAGTATTTTTCACTTTTTTCTCGAGTTAAACTCCAGAAAACAAGATTGACCATAAATTTCTGGAATTCAACTCATTTTCATTAGATTGAAAAACAGTAAAAAAAGCATTTTCACTATAAATTACTCACAAATATCCAAAAACAACTCTAATTTGTATTCATAGTAAAACACAATTTCCAATTTTCAAATATCATTTTCACTTTGAAAATAAAAACTACTTTTTAAAAAATTTCACACTGAAACATGGACGAACACCCACTTAAACTAGATGATTTAAGAATGTTTGTGGTTAAGATTTGATCAAAGACTGGGGCGGAGCCGCAATGTAAGTTACTAAGTTCAGCAGAACTCAGTAACTTTTGCTCAAACTTTATATTTGTGTTAAAAAAATTTGTACAAATAATTCATTCAAAATCCACTATGCAAAAAAGATTGTGGTTCAGAACTTACAAATTAAAAATCGTGACTCCGACACTTTAACCAGAATTTGATACATGGGTTGTGTAGTTGTTACTAACAAAAACATCATTTTTTGCAGGTGGCTTTGAACAACTCTGTTGTTGGAACATCAGTTCCAACCACTGCTTTCTTTGGGAAAACATTAAAGAAAGTGAACAACAAAGTTTCCAGGCCAAAGGTCTCAAACAAGAGCTTGAAGATTGTTGCTCTAGAACAAGAAATCGACGATAAGAAACAGACTGATGGGGACAGATGGAAGGGACTTGTCACGGATGTGTCCGATGATCAACAGGACATCGCGAGGGGTAAGGGTATGGTTGATTCACTTTTCCAGGCTCCTACGGGTACTGGAACTCACCATGCCATTATGAATTCATACGAATACCTAAGCCAAGGTCTTCGTCAGTAAGTTCTTGAACTGTGTCATCATCTCATCTGAAAGCTAGAAAAACTATACTTTTTGTTGACTTGTGTGATCATACTGTCTAAATGGTTAAGCTGTTACATAGAGCGCACTTTTATTTACTTAATTATGTGTTTTGACAATTGACTAGATACAACTTGGACAACAAGTTGGATGGATTCTACATCGCTCCTGCTTTCATGGACAAGCTTGTTGTTCACATCACCAAGAACTTCTTGACATTGCCCAACATCAAGGTTTGTTAAAGAGATGTTTGTTAAAAAATTCTGGCTTAAGTAGTGTTTGGTGTAAAAGAAGATTTGAAGTTTGTGTATGTTTCTTACAGGTTCCACTTATTTTGGGTATCTGGGGAGGAAAAGGTCAAGGTAAATCATTCCAATGTGAGCTTGTCTTCAGAAAGATGGGAATCAAGTGAGTATTGCCTAAAATAACATACTATCTTTATTCAGAATTTTTTCAAGGAAATGGACTAAAGTTACTTCGGAAATAGCCTCTCTACCTCTACGAGGTAGGGGTATAGTTTGCGTACAATCTACCCTCTCCAGAACCCACTTGTGGTATTTCACTGAGAATGTTGTTGTTGTAATTAAATAGACTAAAGCTACATTGGAAACAACCTCTCTACCTTCACGAGGTAGGGGTAAGGTCTCCGTATAGTCTACTCTCTCCAAATTCCACTTGTGGGATTTCACTGAGTTGTTGTTGTAAATAGGCTAACGTTACTTTGGAAACAACCTCTCTACCTTCACGAGATAGGGGTAAGGTCTCCGTATAGTCTACTCTCTCCAAACTCCACTTGTGGAATTTCACTGAGAATATTGTTGTTGTAAATAGACTAAAGTTACTTCGGTAACAACTTCTCTACCTTCATGAGATAGAGATAAAATCTGCGTACAGTTTACCCTCTCCAGACCCTTCTTGTGGGATTTCACTGAGAATGTTGTTGTTGTAAATGGACTAAAGGTACTTACAATGTTCGGTCTATCAAACTTGCAGCCCTATTATGATGAGTGCTGGAGAATTGGAAAGTGGAAATGCTGGAGAGCCAGCTAAATTGATTAGGCAAAGGTACAGAGAGGCCGCGGAAATCATCAGGAAGGGAAACATGTGTTGCCTCTTCATCAATGATCTTGATGCAGGAGCTGGTAGAATGGGTGGAACTACACAATACACTGTCAACAACCAGATGGTGAATGCTACTCTCATGAACATTGCTGACAACCCAACAAATGTCCAACTCCCCGGTATGTACAACAAGCAAGAGAATGCCAGAGTCCCTATAATTGTCACTGGTAACGATTTCTCCACATTGTATGCTCCTCTTATCCGTGATGGTCGTATGGAGAAGTTCTACTGGGCGCCAACTAGAGAAGACAGAATTGGTGTTTGCAAAGGTATTTTCAGAACGGACAACATTCCTGATGATGACATTGTTAAGATCGTCGATAGCTTCCCTGGACAATCTATAGGTAAGGACACTAAAAAGAATCAATATTTTTAACTGAAGATGAATAAGAATATCAATGATGAAGACTTTTTTGTTCTGAAAACAGATTTTTTCGGTGCTCTGAGGGCGAGAGTATACGATGATGAAGTGAGGAAGTGGATTGCAAGCGCTGGAATTGAACATGTTGGAGAGAAATTATTGAACTCAAGGGATGGACCACCAACATTTGAGCAACCAAAGATGACTATCGATAAGCTCCTCGAGTATGGTAACATGCTTGTTCAAGAGCAAGAGAATGTTAAGAGAGTTCAGTTAGCTGACAAGTACCTTAAAGAGGCTGCACTTGGTGATGCCAATGCTGATTCCATCAACAATGGATCCTTCTTTGCTAGCTAGAAAGCCTAAATCAGTTCTGTTTTGTTAACACAAGATTTGGTTTGAATTTTCTTGGTAGAGTATCATTATGGTCATGCTATTGTAATCGAATGTCTTGAATTTGAATATCAAGGTTTGGTTTCTCTTTAAAAATATGGAAACTATACGAAAAATACTATAACTTGCAATCATTGTCATAGTAATATAATGAAAAAAGAGGAAACTTCGCAAATAGCAACTAAAATAAACTTAATTAGGCTCCATAGCTATAGTTTGCTAATTACGATTTGTAGCTACATGTTAGAGGGAGGATGTCACGACCCAAAAATAGACGTGATGGCACTCGTCTTATCCCACCAAGACAAGTCAGCCAAAAACCCAACTAATACAGTAAATGCGGAAGTAGACTATAAATAACGGTCTTATACTTTAATATAATGCGGAAATTCATAATCGACTTAAATATACCCCCAAAACCTGGTTGTCACGTGCACAAGCCTCTAAAGTATTACAATTGATTTGAAAGAAATAAACAAGTCTCAAATGATATTGTCACTAAAGCAGAACAAAATCATAAATAGGAGTAAGAAGGTCCGCTGAGATGGCAAACAGCTACCTTGCAAATCTCCACAGGAAGCCTCGGACAAGAAAAGAGGGAATAGAAAGTATCACAAAAATCCGGGCTCGTAACCTACAAAAAAAATTGTAGAAGCAAGGGGTGAGTACCAAACCACACGGTACTCAGCAAGCAAACTTCTAAACACAAGCTAAGGGCATGGAATACGGGTACTCCTTACACCCCAACCAAACCTCCACAACTACAACCTGCATAAAAACCAGCCCAACCTAATAGTTCATAATTTACATAGCACATAGTTCAACCATATCACTTCAACAATTACAGATCAGCAACACACAAGATAGAGTTCACCAATCACAAGTTCCACAGAAAAAGTACTCATAAGTTCACAAATGATAAAAATGCACAGTGCAATGAAATGCAATGTCAAGTATAGTGATGCATGTCTGACCTAACGATACACACCCGCTGTCTCTCAGTCCGGGACCCATGGGGGACATATCTGTCCATGCATCCGTCGCGGCGTGCGACACGACCCTCGATAGTACAATCCGTCGCGGCGTGCGACACGTCCCTCGATAATGAAATCCGTCGCGGCGTGCGACACGTCCCTCGATAATAGAATTCCTCTTTAATTTCTTATTCTTTCTCAATTCACATAACACTTGTCACAACCATGTCTCATAATCAATGCAAATAAATGTTCACACAAATAATGAAGAGATGACCATTTTCATAACAATGCACACTTCATAACAACACAATCGTGCTACAACATCAACAATGAATCAATGAGCCTTTTAAACCATTCTCAACACATCACACACCAATAATTAATCACATTGCCTTTTATTACCCCCTTTTTATCATTAAAATTATTCAATATGGACAAGTCAACCCATCACCAAGTCCCATCACTTCTCAACACATACCACAAGGAAATACACGAATTCTATACGCTTAACAAGGGTTGAGAAATCCACTTTCCTCAAACAATCGAATAATTACTCCGAGACTTGAGCCTTCCCCTTTCTTTGAGCTTCCAAATCAATGCAATCTATTCACATACATAATCACAATAAGATCCTGACACTAACAATACCCATTTTACTATATGTCTAACATAGACCCAAACGCTCACCCAAATCTATAATCAAGTTCTTAAGTTTCAAGCCTAGGGTTAAGCTTCAATTTCTCCAATATAATGGCTTTAATGGTAATTGAGTAAAAATAATGCACCTAATATTTAATTACATATCTCAATATAGTAAAGCTTGAACTATAATACAATAATGACAAGAAAAAATCTTAGAACCTTCGAATTCCTGCATTCCATGGTCATATATGTATACATTTCACCTTAAGCATTTACTACCCATCATAGCCCCCACCAATCACTAGAACCTTTAGTAATCATTGGAAGAAAAACCTTGTCTCCCTACTAAGACCCAATTCAAACTAATTAACACAGTGAACAACGAGTGCAACAAATACACTTCCCAACCTAATTTCGTACAGACAATTGAAACATGCACTTTAATAATACAATATAAACATGTGTATATGTAATCAACAATCAGCAATTTGCATCAATCAAAATTGAGTACCTGCACTTCGTTGTTCGTCCAACGCACGACGCAGGTAGGTTTTCTGCCTTTCTTTATTTTCTTTTCTAAATTAATTAAGTATAAAATAAACCAGCCCTACTACTTATTTTAATATATATATATATATGGGCCAAATAGTATAAGGTATTAAATAAATGGAGAAATAAATTTCAAACCTAGCCCATTATTATCAACTAAATTAATTATTTAAAATTTATCCGTTAATTAAATAGCCATAGTTATCGAATACTTCAAAATTTTCAAAAATGACCTTCCGGGTCATTACAGAGGAGAGGGGCGAGCGAGATTGGGAGAGGGAGGAGAGAGGTGAGCGAGAGAGGGCATAGAGTGGAGAGAGACGAATTGTACATGTATACCTGTCGAATTGTATATCTATATCTATTAGATAATTGTATATGTAACTGGTATACATATGTATTTGTATATCTAGCAAGCGATATTTGGAGAGGGAGGAGAGAGGCGAGTGAGAGAGGGCAAAGAGTGGGGAGAGGCGAATTGTATTTTGTATATCTATCATATAATTGTATATGTATTTGCATAATTAGTATTTGTATATGTACGAGAGAGGAAGAGAGGAGAGAAGCGCACGTAATTATATTTAAAATTTAGCTGCGAGTGGTAATTAATGAAAACTATAGCTATGTTAGCTAATTAACTGGTATGTATTTGCTTATCCGTGTAATTTCCCCATAAAAAAATAGATCTTAAAATAATAATCACAACCCATACAATTTGACTCTCAAACAAGGTCAGCCAAAGGGTCAAGCCACTAAAACGAGGGCTTTATGCTACAAACTTTTGGGTGCCCCAATTATTTTTTCGATATTCGATATTTGTATTGAATTTCTCAATATATAAAACCTATTTAAAAGCAGAACCTTTCATCATTCAGCTCAATGGGAGTTAGCCAAAAGCAGAGGACTTTTTTCCCACTAGTGCTTCACTTTTCATAATTGTGTGTGGTGATTATATTAATAGCAACTACATTATTATAATGTCATGTTTTTGTTTCTTAAGTTTGGCTCTTTTCAAACCATCCATAATTAAATAGCCAGGGATAGTTTGGTGACTAATAAAGAGAAAATTTATTTATGTATTAATTTTTGCAAATGTTTGGTAACTATTTAGAAAGTAAGTTATTTGTGTATAAAATAAATATAATATTTGGCTTATAATTTAGAAATCTGGATAACTAATACTTCGTCTATTATTATGTACTTATCATATTTTGCTTCATGAGAATCAATTTGATTAATCTTTGAAGCTAGATTGAAGTAGATTAATTCAATATTTTAAATTTAGAATTTAGATATTCGAAAAAATAAGAAAAATATTATAAATTGCAATCATTCTCATATTCTAAAATATTGATTAAAATCTTTATAGTTTGGCTCTCGAGAAGCGAAACAAGTAAAAAGGAATAAAGAAGTACAAGTATACGCTATGAATTTGTGTATTATTTTATGCGAGGCGAAAAATATGAGGAAATTTCGATATTATTTAGTTATGCAAATTTTTAAATATCAAATTAAATATTAATTGATTTTATAACTTTATCTCTTAATCAACTGCTCTTCTTGCTCTTTTGATGAGTCAAAACTCGAACGTACAACTTTAAAGTTGGAGTGAGTGGTGCTTACCATCCGTTCAACTGTCAAATATGATATTATTTATATAAAATTGTATCTGGATAACTCAAACGAACCGTTATAGTGATCCTGAACCTAGGTAGCTTTTGATTAAAATATTTTTGCCATTATAAAAAATAAGGATTCATCTCCACTTGATGCTTTCGACAAAGTGAACATTTGAGTAGTTTATTAGAGTACTTTGAAATACCTATATATATATATTTTCTTTTGGGGGTGCGTGCAATATGTATGTTATCCTTTTGCCATTGGTAATTGATTAATTTCTGTTGTATATTACAGGTAGAGTGTTGTGCATTTAGTTCTTGAATTTCTAACTTGACAAAACTTTTTTTAATTGTGTATGAAATAAAAAACGCATAATGCATAGCTATGCCTTTAAATTTTGCCTTAACTGACATTTATCCTCTCTAATATCCTCTCTAATTTTAGATGTGTATATATGTAGACATTTAAATTTGTATGAAATTGAATAAATAGACATATTAATTTTATGTGACGCCTTACGTGACAATTTTGTGTTATATATGGCATCTTATGTGTATTATGTCACGTAGAACGTATTAGTATACTTATTTAATTTTATGTAAATTTAAGTGTATACTTGTGTACGTTTCAAGTTTAAAGAACATAGATATCAGTTAAATTTAAATTAAATAACATATTAATTTATAATCCCAATAGAAAACCTTCCAAGTAGTAATTATTTTGGAGAAAAATTGCAAAAGGACAGGGACGAAAAGACAGCATAATAATCCAGTTGGCATTTTTGGCCCTTTTAACAAGGGAAAATAGTATAATAAAAACACTGAATAGTATAAACAGAAAATTTCGACAAAATTTTTTTTTAAAAAAAAAAAGAACAACAAGATCATCATATTGTTTATATAATATTTCCACTCCTTTCTAGGAAAATCACACTTGCCGGGCCAAAGAATTATTTAAAATTAGCTAGGAAATAATTTTGTGTAATCTCTAAATAGAGCACCATGTAAAAAGACAAAAGTGAAATGGGAATATGAATACATTAAAATATACGAATCATTAACCTGATTAAATTTGTCTAATCCTATTTTTTTTTATGAATTAATATTATCAGCTCTATTATTATTTCATGTTTGTTATAATGGGATTCAACTTTAAAGTTTTTAGCACTTGTGCAAAATGAATTAAACTAGGGGTGTGTGAACATTATTGATTTGGGTTGTAGCATGCGAAATTAACAATCGAACCAATATGATTTTGATTATTAGGCAATAGGTTATCGATTATCAATCGTTAATAGTTTGATTATTTGATTAATCGATAAGATTGTATTAATCATTTTCTACACAAGTTTGTTGAAGTGAAATTTATAACTATAAGTTAAAAATCAGATTGTCATACATGAAAATTTTTAATTAACAATTCTGTACAATTACTACCACTCACCTTTTGTAGAGAGTTGATCTTAGTAAGTCAAAATGATGCTGTTCAAAACCAACATCTTGTCTTTCTTAAACATCAGCATCATTGGTTACTTGGATAGAAGAAAATCATGTTCATCTCATAAAATTCACCATGAAAAAGAATTACTTCGAGAGTGATAAATTCTAACAAATATTCTCATTATATATATATATTGGAGAAGTATTGAAAACACCTCTGAATTTGATGTAAATTATTACTTTCGTTCCTGAACTATTGACAGCCTTAAAAACACTTTTTTACTTGACTAATTGAACTTAAATGCATCCTTGATATGCAACATGACATAACAAATTGTCTCAAACTCCTATAGAAGCATGTGACTCTTAATAAAAAGCCGAGAGAACTAGTGTTGAAAACATCCTTAAATTTGGTGAAAATATAAGAGTGTATTTTACTCCTATTATAAGATCGAAAGTACATTTAAGTTCAATTAGTCAAATAAAAAGATGTTTTTTTGAAGATATCAATAATCCTAGTGTCACTGTCATAAGAAACTAAAGTACTAAAATAAACAAAAGACAGCCACCATTATAGAGCTGCAGTCCAAAGACAATAATACATCTATAGAATAAATGTCACTCTCCTTGATTCTTTTGCCTATGTGTTTCTATTAACATTTCTCTCATACCCCAATAGTGCATTTTCACTAAAAAGTATAACAATCTTGATACTAAATTCTCAAATCTTGTATACCTTTCAGTCCAAATCTCACTAACTGTTGATAAAATCTTGAAATCTGACCTGAAAATCTTGAAAAAAAATCTCTTCTTGTTTGAGTAACATTACACTGAGACCCCAAAAGTGTCCTTTTCATTGTAAAGCATCAATCTTACAACAAATTTGCTCAAATCTTCTATAGCTTTCAGTCCAAATTTCACTACTCGTGATAAAATCTTGAAATCTGACCTGAAAATCTTGAAAAATTCCCTTCTGTACTCTTCTTGTTTGGCTTGAGACCCCAAAAGTGTTCTTTTCATTATAAAGCTACAATCTTTACTACAAATTGCTCAAATCTTCTATAGATTTCACTTCAAATCTCATTACCTATGATAAAATCTTGAAACTTGGCCTGAAAATCTTGTAAACCCCCTTTTTAAAATGGTCAATAGTTATCTTTTTCTGCTCTGTTCACTCATTTCACTCTCAATCCTAGCTTCATCTCAGCAACCTGATGGCTTCATTTATACAAGATTCAATGAACCAAACAATAACATCACCTTAAGTGGAATTGCTGAGATTAGCCAAAATGGATTTATTCAACTAACCAATGAAACAAGTAGATTAATGGGGCATGCCTTCTATTCTTCACCTTTTCAGTTCAAGAACTCAACTACTGGCCCTGCTTTTTCATTTTCAACATGTTTTGCTCTTGCTATAGTCCCTGAATATCCAAAACTTGGTGGCCATGGACTTGCTTTAACTATTTCTCAGTCTAATGATTTCAGCACAGCTCTTCCAAGTCAGTATCTTGGCTTACTAAATGCTACTGATGTTGGTGACTTGTCAAATTACATATTTGCTGTTGAATTTGATACAGTACAAGATTTTGAGTTTGGGGATATTAATGATAACCATGTTGGTATAAACATCAATAGTTTAAGGTCTAATATGTCTGCTAATGCAGCTTACTTTGATGATGATTTGGTAAAACAAGATCTGAATCTCAAAGGTGGTAAGGTAATATTGGCATGGGTAGATTATGATTCTGTTACAAACTTGCTTAATGTTACACTTTCAAGATTTTCTACAAAACCAAAGTTGCCTCTTTTCTCTTATCATATAGATCTCTCTCCATTTCTCAAAGAAAATATGTATGTTGGTTTTTCTGCTTCAACTGGTTTGCTTGCAAGTTCACATTATGTTTTTGGTTGGAGTTTTAAGTTGAATGGTGAAGCCAAATTTCTAGACTTGGATTCACTTCCATCATTGCCTGGTCTCAAGAAGAAGCACACTGGCCTAATTGTAGCTATCTCGGTTATAGTAGTGGTTTTGGTTTTGATTGCTATATTAGTTGCTATTTATTTAGTTAGGAGATTCAAGAATGCTGATGTTATAGAGTCTTGGGAGCTTGAGGTTGGTCCTCATAGATACTCTTATCAAGAACTTAAGCAAGCTACTAGAAGTTTTAAGGATAGTGAGCTTCTTGGGTTTGGGGGATTTGGTAAAGTTTACAAGGGTGTTTTACGAAGTTCGAATATGGAAATCGCTGTGAAGCGTATTTCACATGAATCTAAACAAGGTTTACGTGAATTTGTGTCTGAAATTTCTACCATTGGAAGACTTCGTCATAGGAATTTGGTTCAATTAGTTGGTTGGTGTAGACGTCGTGGTGACCTTTTACTTGTGTATGATTTTATGCCTAATGGGAGCTTGGACAATTTCTTGTTTGAAAAACCTAGAAAGGTGTTGACATGGGAGCAAAGGTTCAAAATCATCAAAGGGGTTGCTTCTGGTTTACTATACTTACATGAAGGTTATGAACAAGTTGTGGTGCATCGAGACATTAAGGCTAGTAATGTGTTACTAGATGGGGAGTTAAATGGCAGGCTTGGAGATTTTGGACTAGCAAGATTATATGAGCACGGATCAAACCCAGGCACGACAAGGGTAGTTGGCACATTGGGGTATCTTGCACCGGAATTACCAAGAACAGGACGGGCTACTGAAAAATCCGATGTTTTTGCCTTTGGTGCATTGTTGCTTGAAATGGTATGTGGGCGTAGACCGATTGATTCAAAGGCGGGGCCTGAGGAATTAGTTCTAGTGGACATGGTGTGGAACAAATGGAGAGAAGGGAAAATTCTCGATGTTATAGACAAGAGATTGAAAGGTGAGTTCAATGAAAGTGAAGTTCTGATGGTGTTGAAATTGGGACTAATGTGTTCAAACAATGAGGCGTTGTCTCGACCTAGCATGAGACAAGTGATGAGTTACTTGGAAGGTGAAGCTGATATTCCTGATGCTCCAATGGCTCCTGGTGATTATAATGGAGGATTTGGATTCGACGAAAATGAATGTATGCATTCGTTAGCATCTTCAAGAGGACACACATCATATTTGGCTAATGGAAATGTTGATGGTACATTTGTTTCTGTTTCTACTGCACCACTTTCATGTTTATTTACTGATGAATTACCTAGGTAGTGATTGTGAAGTAGTGTGCAATTTTTTCTGTTTTTGTTTTTCCAGGAACATTTTCCTGATGAATACTACTTTAAATTTCAAAGATAAATCACAGTTGTTCTTAACTTCTTTCTGGCCTTTCACTTCTCAGTGTCTGTAATCATCTTTGACATCTCTATGACAGAGTTATGAAAGTTTAACCAATGTTTTTGGTCAAGAAACATAGAAAAATATAGTGTTTGGTAGGAAGGAAAATGTTTTCTGGAAAAATAAGCGGCTTTCTTACTTATTTTTTTGTGTTTGATAAGTAATTACAGTATTGTTCCAAAAGTATTTGTATATAATATAAAAAACAAGCACCTTAGGGGGTGAGGTGGGGCGGACGGGGTGTGGATGGGGACTATGAAGAATAAATAAGGGTGGGTGGGATGCGTTGAAGGGTGGAAAGAAGCGGATTAATATGTAAAGTCACTTATGAAACTTGTGTTTTCTGCTTTTGTTAGGAAAATCATTTTCCTCATTTTTAAGAAAGTCTCCAAGGTTGATTTTTAGACTTTTTACATTGTTTTTAGTAGTGAACTTATATGAGTTGAAGGATTTTGTTTGAAAGTGTATATTCCCTTTATATATTGTGTATATATTTTATGTATATCCATGTATTTAATTTCATATAGATTTGTATATATCTATGAAAACGTGTGCGATATACATATCGTCGCAATGATATTTTTTAGGTCAATTTTAGCTCTCAATTCTTTACTCTAAATTAGTCAAAATCACCTTTAATCTTCTTCAAAACCTGAAATTTTTTAAGATAAGAATCATGCTAGAAATCCAAAAACTCATAAAGAAATTCAAGAATATAAACAAAGGTGTGAAAGCTAAAAAGAATTATATTCTAATATTCGAGTAAAATCCAATTATATTTGTTATGTTCAATAATGATGGGTGAAATAGCCACCATTAATATATGAACAAGGAATTTTTTTTTTTTGATTTTCTTATCTTGAAAATGAAAGAGACCATCTCCTTATAAGGTTATAAAGAATAAAGCTATACATGATAAATATAACGGAAAAGGATTAAAAAGATGCTTTTAAATTATATGAACAAAAATGTTTTAAGTTAATAGTTTGATCTAAAAATGTCTTTACCCTCAATAGTTTGATCCAAAAATACCTATCTTATTAAATAATGGATCAAAAATGCTCTTTTCCTAATAAATATATTATTCATTTTCTTTTTAAATACACTTTTTCACATAGTTTGATGACATTTTAAAAACAAATTGAGGACTAATTAATCAATCAATCATAGTTAAAGTTATACACGATAGATATAAATTATAATTGAGTACTACAACTTTATCTGCTTAGAGTAATATTTATTGGGAAGTAAGAAAAAAAATTGGTACAAAAATATTGAAAGGCACAAAATTTGTCAATATTATAGGTCATTTTGGTCCATCTTAGTAGATCAATATGTTAACAAGATGATATCATTCCTAAAAACATGAAAAGTAATAAAGTTCAAATATTGTAAACATTATTACAATTCATTAAATATGAAAACTACTCAAAACTGTCAAACAATTGGACTTTTAAGGACATTTTGTGACTCTCATTTTGTCATTGTGCCGCAAATTTTGAAAAAATAAAAGTGTGGCATATGTTTAACATTTTAATTTATGTATGCAACTTATTATTATGATGAAAAGCAGTTAGAATAGACTGAAATATAAATTATAAGAAGTTCATATCATCGTGAAATTCAACTTGACTATGACCCAAGGGACACCTTTTCAATCTTCATTTTTTCTCTTTTGTCATATTTAGCATGCGTTTATATATGCGATTTGAAATCATCAGCGTTTAGATGTGTAATTTGGAATAATGATTTGAAACTCTAAATTCTTCAAGAAAGCATGATTTCAAAAAAAATTAAATGTAAAACTTGAACCATAAGTTTATATTTTATATACATATAAAAAAATATTCTTTTTAAAATTTGTAAAAGAAAAAAACTTATGTTCGGCGTGAAGATATTGTTTGTACCCATATGAGAGGATTATATTAAAAAACAACTAATTATTACTATTGTTAATTATTGGATCTTTATAAAATTATGTGTATTTTGAAAGTTTGTAATCACAAAATTTATTCATAAAAGGAACATGGAGATATGCAACTGATCAATGCGGTGCCTTAGGATATTCCGTTATTAATTTTGATAGTTTTCACAACTTATAGTAGAGTTTTTATGTTTATGAAAAAAATACAACTTGAAAAATTCAAATTGCATGTCCAAACAAAACTTCAACTTTATATCAATCTGATTTCATTATCATGATTTTAAATTATGATTTCATATATCATATCCAAACATGCTATAATTTAATATGTAAACTACACTAACTCGATTGATCCGAATTTTTTATGAATGAAAAAAAAGGGACTAATTTAGATATTTGTTAAGTAATTTCATTTAAAGAATGAAGTGCTTTCTAAATTCTACTATGAAGTTCTCCATTTTATAAGCTTAAATTTCTAGTTAATGTTCTCCATTTTTTAGGCTTAAATTTCTAGCTAATAATGAAGGAATTACAACCTTTAATTAAATAGTACTTTGGAAGGTCCAATATTTGAATTCAACTACTCTCTTCATTCCAATTTTTATGGAGGTATTTGATTGACCACGTAATTTAAGAAAAAATAAATTGAATCTTATGATCTAAAACAAGTATAAAAATTTATGGGGCTATAAATTACTTTCTTCATCCATTTTTACTAGTCTATTACATTTGAAATAAATGTTTATTTCTACTTGTTCAGTTTGAAAACTCACGATATTTAATAAATTTTATTCATATTATATAACGTGAACGTATAAATTACGAGCTAGATCCGCCTCACAGATCGCTTAAAATGTTTTCCCAACATAAATGAATTCATAGGTTACAGCTAGATATGCAAAATAAATGAAGTATATCCACCACACATAAGAACAGTAATACAATAGACATTAAATTCTAGCAACTTGCTACCATTATTTTGCAGATTCCTTTAAAAAAAGGTCATCAATTGGTATTTACTAACATTTTGTACTATTATATGTTGAGTAGTTGCCATCATCAATTTATAATTTATTGAAATTTAAATGAATCCATATCTATCTAATTGTTTAAATGTTTTTACTAAGTTTGTTAAAATGACATTTGAAGAAAAGGTCTGCAGTTGAAAATATAGACCTTTCCTCTCATATAAATCCAAACTTTAGTACATGTATGATGAACCAACTTGTAGATGACATTTTTGGATTACATGAGATGATTTGGCATGTAGTAACATTTTTGGATATATTACCGACCAAGGATGTGACGTTGAGTGGCGGAGTCAAAATTTTTATTAAGAGGGTTCAAAATATAAACAGGTAAACACACGGAGAATATAGACAATTCCTCTCATGTAAGTCCAAATTTTAGTAGATGTATGATGTGACAACTTGGTAGATGACTTTTTGGATTACTTGAGACGACTTGGCATATGGTAACATTTTTGCATTACCAACAAACGTTGATTGTGGTTGTTAAAGTTCGAAAGAATTAGTGCGTCATCTGGAAATTTATAATTACAAATTATATTGATGATAAATATTCAAATGATAAAAAAATAAATTAAAAACATATTATTAATATGATTTAGCCAAGCGACCTACATGTTATAAAATTAATATTGAAAAAGCATAAATATGTTGGGAGAAGATCTCCCCCTAAACAAAACTCTTAAATGTGTACATTGTGAATGCTCTTGTGTTTTTGGTATGAAAAGATAGCCTTCAATTTATAAAGTTCCAAATTTTTCATCAAAGGAAAGAATAACGAAATACAGAAGAGAATTATGTTTTTCTTTCAGAAAAAATAAAAGCAACTATGATGATGATTTGACTTTTCTTCAAAAGAAAAATAAAATTCAAATATGATGAGAAAAGACATAATACATAAATATGCACTTTCAGTTGGCCTCATTTTATATTTATGTCCTTCAACTTTAGATGTGTACAAGCAGAAACTTAGACTTGTATAAAGTTGAACAAGTAGACACATGAGTCTTATGTGGCATAATACATGTAGGACACCACGTAGGACATAAATTGTCATGTAGGGCACCATGTAGGACGTGTGTGTTTATTTGTTCAACTTTATACAAGTTTAAGTGTCGACTTGTGCACACCCAAAATTGGATAACATAAATGTGAAATGAGGCCAAGTTAAAGGGCATATTTACGTATTATGCCATAAGAAAATTAGAGCAAAATCCTAACAATGGTGAGATAGATAGGATTCCTCCACCCTTAATCAGAAGTCTCAGTTTCGAGCTTTGGGATGGAAAAAAAATTCCTGCTAAGGAATTCTTAACCACTACTAAAAACAGTGCAAAGAACCGAGGGAAAACCTACCCAATCCATTTCTTTTTAACTTTTTAAATAAAATCGACGGAAGTCCATCGGTAAAATTTCTATATCAGTTTTTAATTTTATTGAAACCGATGGACTCCCTCGATTGTCCCTCGGTTTTAACTGACCCAGGTCAAATCAATGATGTAAAGTCGATCAATTTACCTTTAAAAAATTAAGGGAATCTGTCGGTTTCGATCCTCGATTTTTGCACTAATTTTTTAGTAGTGAATGGGCCTTACTCAACGCGAATCCAAATTAGTCGGGGCCCAATATGGGTAATGTACATCTAGTGGAAAACCTAAAAACAAAATAACAACTTTGGATACATAGCCTTGTACATTTTGTCATTTATTAATTTTCTCATTTTGTGTCTCACCATATTTTCCCAAACAAGAATATTCCCAATGTTGTTCAATCTTTTCATACTAGTGGCTCTCTTCTTAGTTGATTTTTCACCAGCTTCTTGTGAAGTTGATGCATTCATTTACAATGGATTCCAATCACGTAATCTTAGCTTGGATGGCATAGCACAGTTCACAACTAATGATCTTTTGCTGTTAACAAATTCTGGAACACAAAATCAGGGCCATGCTTTCTATCCAAATCCAATTCATTTCAAGAATTCACCTAATGGTACTGTATTTTCTTTCTCCACAACTTTTGTGTTCGGGATAAGATCAGATTATGGAAATTTGAGTGGTCATGGACTAGCTTTCGTTATCGCGCCACATAGAGGACTTCAGGCATTGGCAAATCATTATCTTGGTCTTTTTAACTCTTCTAATAATGGGAATATATCAAACCATGTCGTTGGAGTTGAGCTCGATACAATCTATAGCGAGGATTTTGGTGATATCAATGACAACCATGTTGGAATTGATATAAATGGATTGAGGTCTGAAGCAATTCATACAGCAGGTTATTTTGATGATACTGGTTTGTTTCATGACTTGACTTTAATTAGTGGAGAAGAAATGCAAGTTTGGATTGATTATGATGGGAACACTAAGCAAATGAATGTAACAGTAGCTCAATTAGATATGGAAAAACCAGTTAGACCACTTTTGGCTTTGAAATATGATCTTTCGACGACTCTTGAGCAGAGTATGTATGTTGGTTTTTCATCGTCAACTGGTTCAGTTCCAACATATCATTATATCTTGGGATGGAGCTTCAAGACAAATGGGAAAGCTCAAGAACTCTCTCAACTTCCTAAGCTTCCTCGTCTTGGGAGTAAAGGGACATCAAGATTTTTAACGATTGGTTTGCCTATAATCTCGATAGTTTCACTTGTTGCAGCTATCTTAGTGGTGGTTTATTATGTAAGAAGGAAGAAGTATGAAGAAATTCTTGAAGATTGGGAACGTGAGTATAGACTGCAAAGGTTTAAGTATAAAGATTTGTACATTGCTACTAAGGGATTCAGAGAAAAGGAGCTATTGGGAGCTGGAGGATTTGGTAAAGTTTATAAAGGAGTGATGCCTATCACTAAACTTGAGATAGCTGTAAAGAAGATATCTCATGAATCAAGACAAGGGATGAAGGAATTTATTTCGGAGATTGTAAGCATTGGTCGTATGCAACACAGGAATGTAGTACCACTTTTCGGTTATTGCAGGCGAAAAGGAGAGTTGATTTTGATTTATGAATACATGTCTAATGGAAGTTTAGACAAGTATTTATACGATCAACCAAGATTCACCCTCGATTGGAACCAAAGATTCAGAGTCATTAGAGGTGTAGCCTCAGGACTATTTTTCCTACACGAAGAATGTGATCACGTAGTGGTTCATAGAGATGTTAAGGCCAGTAATGTCTTGTTAGATGGTGAACTAAATGGAAGGCTAGGAGATTTTGGACTCGCGAGGCTATATGGTCATGGGACCGATCCTCAGTCTACTCGTGTTGTTGGTACTCTTGGTTACCTTGCACCAGAACATACTAGAACTGGCAGGGCAACACCTAGTAGTGATGTATTTTCATTTGGGGCTTTTCTGCTTGAAGTTGCATGTGGTAAGAGGCCGATACAACCAAGACGAGACGGTGATGATCTGATTTTGGTCGATTGGGTGTTCTCGTGCTGGAATAGGGGTAATATTCTTGATGCTGCTGATCCAAACATAGGCATTGATTTTGTTCCAGGGCAAGTGGAGTTGGTCTTAAAGTTAGGCTTGTTCTGTTCTCATTCAGATCCCTCGCGTAGGCCAACCATGCGACAAATCTTGTTGTTCTTGGATGGTGTTGTGGCCTTACCAGAGTTATCAGAACTCGGAGTTTCATCAGCTAACCTAACATTTGAACATCGCGGAGGTTTTGATGATTTTGTCAAGTCGTATCCATCTTCTTTGGGCTATGCACATTCTGGCGGCTCTCCATCTGTAACAGACTCATTTCTCTCTGGTGGCCGATGATTCATGATGATTATTAATGTATTGAGCCTGGTAAATATAACCTTACTTTGGTGGATTATGTACAGATAAACTAGAGTTGTTTATGATGGAATATTATAATCCTTTCTCTCCGATCTAGAATTCAATACTTGAAACATTTCATTATCCTGTAGAACAGTTTCATAACATTAAAATGATTAAGGCTTGATAGTACAGTTTACAATGGAACAATATACAGTCAATACAGAGATTCAGAATATACTTCTTTTTTCTTCATTGTTAAGTTTTCAGAATTATAACTTTGGAAACTTTTTGATTTTTCTAGTTAGAATGGATTGGTCGTACCTATCCAATCAATAATTATTTGTGACTGTCTCGTTATTCACTCGGTTTTTGGGTCATAATCATTATGTAGGAGAGATGGTCGAGTGGTTTGAGGCGTAGTATTGATTCATAGGAATCAAGTCATTCATTGGTCTCTTTCACAATTCCTTGTGATGAAGGGCTCTATAATTGCCTTCCTCAGCTGTTGGATATTTTATGAGTTCATGACTTTGCCGATGTGGGATTCGCCTAAGGTATCATATGCGTCCCTTCTTTAGAAGTTTGCCAGCCTACTACTCAAAGTGCACCTATATGCAAATTCCTACTGTTAATTAAGCTTTAGAGCTTCATAGAGATGTACAATCATTTTGCGGTTCTACAGGACCCTCAATAAGAAATGGCAAAGATGCCAAATTTGGATACTAAAGCTAGTAATATTTTGTTGAATTTGTTGTGAAGGAATTTTTGTTAGGATCGAAATAATTAGGTGTCACGCAGGAGCTAGCAAAACAAACCTCGAAAGACCATGAGTAAGAAGACAAACGAGAAATATACCAAAAGACACAAAGATTTAACGTGGTTTGGTCAATCGACCTACATCCACAAAGAAGATGAGCAATCCACTATATAAATATGAGAGTACAAAATATAGAGAGAAATAACCTCAACCAATTCACTCAGAAGGTTCACACCCCTAACCAAGCTATTAATGATCAACCAATTTTTAAAATACCTGGAAGGCGGTTTCCAGCTGAGATACACTATACGAAAGCTCCAGAGGCGGATTACATGGATGCAGCAGTAGTGACTGCTCTTCAAATCCATGTAACTCAACCACCTGGTGATATATTAATCTTTTTGACTGGGCAGGAGGAGATTGAAACCGCTGAAGAGATCATTAAGCACCGGATAAGGGGTCTAGGTTCAAAAATCGCGGAGCTGATAATTTGCCCGATATATGCAAACCTGCCAACAGAATTACAAGCCAAGATATTTGAGCCTACTCCTGAAGGGGCTCGTAAAGTTGTCCTTGCTACAAATATTGCTGAAACATCATTGACAATTGATGGGATTAAATATGTTATTGATCCAGGATTTGCTAAGATGAAGTCTTACAACCCTCGGACGGGTATGGAGTCATTACAAGTCACTCCTATATCTAAGGCCTCTGCCAACCAACGAGCTGGTCGGTCTGGTAGAACAGGTCCTGGAAAATGCTTTCGATTATACACTGCACATAACTACACGAATGATTTGGCTGACAACACAGTCCCGGAAATACAAAGGACTAACCTTGCAAATGTTGTGTTGTCTCTCAAGAGCCATGGGATTGTCGAATTGTTGAATTTTGACTTCATGGACCCTCCACCATCAGAAGCTTTACTTAAAGCACTGGAACTTCTCTTTGCCCTTGGTGCCCTTAATAAGCTTGGCGAGTTAACAACAATAGGTAGAAGAATGGTAGAGTTTCCTCTAGATCCCATGCTGTCCAAGACGATCGTTGCCTCTGACAAATACGAGTGTTCTGATGAAATAATAAGTATTTCTGCAATGCTTTCTGTGGGGAATTCAATCTTCTATCGTCCAAAGGACAAACAAGTCCACGCGGACAATGCACGTTTGAATTTTCATACAGGCAACGTGGGAGATCATATCGCGCTGTTAAAGGTTTACAATTCCTGGAAGGAAACAAACTTCTCAACACAGTGGTGCTAAGACAATTACATCCAGGTCCGAAGCATGAAGAGAGCTAGGGATATCCGAGATCAATTGGAAGGCCTTCTGGAAAGAGTGGAAATTGAGTTAACTTCAAATGTTAATGACTTGGAAGCTATAAAGAAGTCTATAACATCAGGATTTTTCCCACACTCAGCGAGACTACAAAAGGCTGGATATCGAACTGTTAAACATCTCCAAATAGTTAACATTCACCCCAGCTCAGGTTTAGCTCAGGAGCTTCCTAGATGAGTTGTCTACCATGTGCTAGTCTTGATGAGTAAGGAGTATATGCGACAGGTTACTGAACTGAAACCGGAATGGCTTGTAGAAATAGCTCCTCACTACTATCAGTTGAAAGATGTTGAAGACTCTAGCTCAAAGAAAATGCCTCGTGGCATTGGCCGTGCATATTAGGATCAACTCCAATTTTTTCAAAGAAAAGAGCAATGTCAAGAGAGTGGCTTATGCTAGGAATTGTAAATTTGTGTGTTATACTGCTAGGTAGAAGGATTCTTCTAATTGAAGATTGTATATATGATTTTGTAGATTCTTCACTATTTTTTTGGATTTTTATAGATTAACGGATGTAGTTCTCTGTACGTGCCTCGTTCTATGCATTATGTTGCACAGGGAAGCATGCAATAAGAATATCTTTTATCACGTAAACCATGTAATTTTATTTTTTTTCAACAGTCCTGGAGAATTAGAATCATGATCATACGATCTGGGGACAATCAAGGCCTAAACCTTGAAAAACATGGCTAAAAAAGCTTTCAACAATTCATCAGAACTCAGCAACAACAATATACCTGGCGTAGTCCCACAAATAAGGTCTGGGGAGGGTAGTGTATACGCAATCTTACCCCTTACCTTGTGAACGTAGAGAGGATTTTCCCAATGGACCCTCGGTCCAAGTAACGCATATATAAAAAAGAACACTATGAAAAGGAAATATAATAGAAGTCATGCTGAAATAACAGAGAAAAGAACAATATAGCAATAACAAATAATACGATGACCTAAACAAAAGGTAAAAAAAACAACAGGTAATACCAAAAATAAATAAAATCGAAGAGTATCGTAATAATACTAATATTGATAGGAAAAACTATACAACAATCAATTACCTACTAATTTTCTACCCTAATCCTCGACATTCATATCCTCCTATCTAAGGTCTTGTACTCAGTAAACTGTGTGTCATGTCCTGTCTAATTCATTAGAACTCAGATTCAACTATAATTAATAAGAAGATGTGACTAGTAGTTCAAGAACGAATAGTCAAACTTTGTGGCCAGGAATTTTTTCCTTAGTTAGCTGTGTAGAAAGAATATAATATGTGAGTATTTTCACACCAAATAAGACGTTCATGGAAAAATTTATGGAATTTCGTTCCACTCAGGTGGTGGTGGTACTAAAGTCAAGTCAATGACAAAGGACATAACATAAACTAAAATGAATAGTTTAATATGACAATAATTAAGTACTCCAAGAGATTTCATATCTAGACACCTCAACTTGGTCTCAACTATTAACTGAACAACTTCAACTCATCCCCATTGTGTTTCGTGGATGCCTGTTACTCACGCTGTACATAAATTTTGGAGGTGTCTAGATGATCATTTTGTAAGTTGGAGTGTTCAACTGACACAGTGAAGACAAGTTGAGGTGTCTACATATGCATTACAATGTTAACATCCTCATAAGATCATTAAAACTAGTGCATAAGCTTAATTAAGGGATCAAAGCAAAGAAAAAATTCATTTCAAGATGCCTGAATGAAATAAGTGTATAACAAGTTTAATTTTTACTAGGACAATATTAAAATTTTGCCAGAGTCATCGACCACCGGAGAGAAGGGAGTCAGTAACAGAAGAAGGCCATGACATTGCAAAATGATCAAAGCCTGCAAAAGTTAAGCTAATATTTGAAGTTTTCATCAGTGATAACTCTGGCAAAGGCAAGGCATCTTCCAAGTACATCAACACTTGCCTCATATTTGGCCTAGCTGCTGGTTCTGTCTGAGAGCAGAACAGTCCAAGTTTTAGTACCAACTCAACCTCTTCTTTTACATAGTTATTGCCCAAGTTTGGATCAATGGCTTCAAAAATATCACCTCTGTTCCAACAAGAGAATACATAGTCAACCAAAACGAGGTCCTCGTCCGATACCCTTTGATCTATTGGCCTTCTCCCACAAGCTACCTCAAGTAAAAATGCCCCAAATGAATATACATCAGTGCTAGTTGTGGCTTTGCCTGTTCTTGTATGCTCTGGGGCAAGGTATCCAAGAGTTCCAACGATGTGCGTAGTTTGAGGATCTGTCCCATGATCATACAATCTTGCTAGACCAAAATCTCCTAATCTTCCATTTAAGTCAACATCTAACAACACGTTGCTCGCTTTTATATCTCTATGAATCACTACTTGTTCCCATTCTTCATGAAGATAGACTAGTCCTGATGCTACGCCTTTGATGACTCGAAATCTTTGGTTCCAATCAAGAGTGCAGCTTGGTTTGTCAAACAAATACTTGTCTAGGCTTCCATTAGGCATGCATTCGTAAACGAGAAGTAACTCTCCTTTACGCCTGCAATAACCCAAAAGTGGTACTAAATTCCTGTGGCGTAGCCGGCCAATACTAACAATTTCTGAAACAAATTCCCTCATCCCTTGTCTTGATTCATGAGAGACCCTCTTGACTGCTAGCTCAATGTTGGATATGGGCAATACTCCTCTGTAGACTCTGCCAAATCCGCCGGATCCCAACAGATCCTTGCTGCTAAAGCCCTTTGTGGCAGTGTACAAATCCTTGTACTTGAACCTGTGTGGTCCATAATCAAGCTCCCAGTCTTCATGCAATTCAGAAAACTTCATCTTCCTTCCTATGTAATAAATTATTACCAGGACCACAATCACAAATGAAACTGAAGAAATTATGGGCAAGCCAAGCAATAAAAGCTTGGATTTTTCCTTAGGTACTACTCGAGGAAGCTTAGGAAGTTGAGAGAGATCAAGCTCTTGAGCCACTCCATTCATTTTAAAGCTCCATCCAAGGATATAATGTGTTGAAACAACTGCACCGGTGGATGCTGAGAAGCCAATAGACACGTTTTCATCCGTGACAGATGAAAGATCATAGACTAAGGACAGGAGAGGACGGTCTGGTTTTGCAACGTGCAGTGGAGCCATTGTGACATTCATATGCTTATCCACAGAATCATATTCCACCCAAACTTGCATTGGCTGGCCACTAGCTAGAGTTAAGTTATTGAAGGATTTCCCATTACTGGTGTAATAACCGGCTGGCTTTGCTATTACAGATTTTAGGCCATTGATGTCAATACCAACATGGTTACTGTCAATATCATCAAATTCACGGTTCTGTAGCGTGTCAAGCTCCACCGCAACAACATGGCTGGTGGCATTTCCATTACTAGAATCATTAAACAAGCCAAGATAAGAGCTTGGAAGTGCTTCTGGAAGTCTTCTAGCTGGTGCAATCATAAAAGACATGCCATGACCAGCCAAAATCGAGTACTCAGGCACTATGGCAAAGACAAACGTCGTTGAGAAAGAGAAATCTGAACCATTGGATGCTAAATTCTTGAAATTGATAGGTCTAGGATAAAAGGCATGACCCTCCTGCAATTGAGAAGCATTTGTTAGCCTTAACAAGCCATCTGATGTGAACTCTGCTATTCCATCAAGACTCAAGTTTGCTGAGTGGAACCCGTTGTAGGTGAATTCGAGATCTTCTGCAGCTGCATGGCCTAATGGAGCATGAAAAAGCAAAACAAGAAACTGAAAAATCATGGCTAAATACAATTTCTCCATGTCTGCTCAGAACTCTTCTAGGGATAGTGCTGATAATAATGTTCGTCGGGCTACTTCATATGATCACAATTTTTTACTATCTATCTCCTAATGTTCAAGTCTACAGTGTAAACTCTGTAATGTCATTTTCTTGAGGCCAGCCAAACTTCAATATGTATATATGACAAATAATCACACAATATAGTCAAATCTAGTAGGCATGTATTTGACATTTTGTGATCATCAATTGTCACACATTGCCTCAAATTTGTGGCATTTAACAACCACCCCTCATCTCTTAGGTCATTCTTATTCTATGCTTAGCTGTATCAAAGGGTCTTAGTCCTCGTCAAATGCCAGTTTCGCGTAGAGGGGAAAAACTCCAAACATCAAGTTTCAAAATTTCAAGACTAGAACAATCGATAGAGTTTCTAACTAATCAAATGATTCCTTAATCTTCAAAGGTCTAAAGGCCTACTTTTTTCACTGTTAAATTGACAAGTATAATGTGAATATGGACCTCTAACTTTGGTTTCTACAAAATTCTGGATTGGGACCTACGAAGAGTCCAAACTTTTTCGACAATTATAAGCAAATTCAGATCAATTCATGAGCTTGGAATTGTTGTCTTAAAAATGTAATCTTTCCCAAACAACAATAGCTCTGCTGGAGACTATGGATGTTACCTGATTACATGAAAATTTAATTTAACCGATACTGTTAAAACATTTGAACATCCAATAAAGAAGAAACATAGAAATCAGCCACGCGACTACATACATGACAGAAGAATGTAAAGCTGAGAGCAAAAGGAATTACATAATCTCAAGTAAACTCACATCTTTAATCTATGAACCATTTATGCACCATATATATTCCTATAGACAATATGGCCTAAAGTTAATTAACAAAGTAAGAAGCATCATATATCATTACATATGACTATATGAGTAATTTTGCTGACATACAATTCTACACTCAATCTTCACTCCAGCAAGAGAACATCCATTCAACCAAAACAAGATCATTGGACAATGCTTTTGTATCTGTTGGCCGCCTTCGGTATTAAGCATTTAAATGACTTATAATTAATAGAGGTGATATAGTAAAATTACCATTATACTTATCTTCTTAAGTGTGTGTCAAGTCAAACATGAACAAGTTAAGATGAACGGGGGAGTAATCAATTCTCATTATTGATTTCATACTTTTAAGAGTTTGGTACACAAACTGACAAAACCAAAATGAAGAAATATCAACAATTGACAAAAATAAAAATAGAGGTACAAAAATTGCACAAAATTAAATTCTCAACACTTAGGGAGATCCATTGGTGGAGGAGGCAACTTTTGATTTGGAAGTTTTCCATCTTGAACCAACCATGCCATCTTCAATCCCCAACTTGTGTGAATTTCCAAGTGACAATGCATAAACCATACTCCAAGAAACAAAAAACATCATACATCATTATTCGCGGAGTCAGAAATTTTAACCAGATATAACATTTCGAGTGCAAATTCTTATAAAGTTACCTGGATTATCCCGAGAAATCGAATAGCAACCCAAACACCAGAAGGGACACCCACAGTGTTCCTTTCAATAGGATCAACAAGGTTGAAATTTGATGGATCCTTATTAGGATCAAAATTCCCAAATCCTTGTCCAACAACAAAGAAGTTGAATCCATGAAGATGAAGAGGATGACTTTCAAGACCAAGAATGCTTGTATCTTGCATTACTAACTCCACCCTTGTGTTAAAAGGTAAAACCATAAGTTTTGTGTCATTATTAACAAGAGTGTTATTTGGAGGATTAATACCAGTGTAGTTAAACCAATTTAAAGGACTATAAGGAAAATCAGGCTTATATACACCTTTTGATTGTCCAAAGAAATGAGATTGAAGAAGAGCAGTTGCAGGTAGTATAAATGACACATTATTCATTGAAGCTGAGAATTTTGTACCATTAGGTCCTTGACAAGTTTTGTTTTGTTCACAAGGACTTGTTCCAAGACCTACTGTGAAAAACGAACGTTTATCGACGTTTAGAGGTACATTAGCAGGGAATTGAGGACTCGCGAGACTTCTTAATTTATTCGTAAAATTGGTGACAAAATTTGTGTCATTCAGAGCTGGTAGAAACGGCCTAAAGAGAGGTAGATTTTTCAAATGGTGTTTTGCTTCTCATTCATACTCTAAAATTCCAACAACTGTAGAGTTATCAAATGTGCCAGGACCTGTCACATAGGGTCGAGCAGTCATGTAAAATTTGGCATTAGGAAAATGAGGCTTAGTTTTGAGAAGAACATTATGAGTTTGTCCTAGTGTAATAATAAGTGTATTTGTCTCAAAAGGTTTAACGTAAACTCCATCAGCATCGATAATTTGGAGAGTATGATTTGCAATACTGAAGAAAAGCTCGTCATTAAGTGCAGCGTTGATCAATCGAAGAAGATATGTCTTTCCAGGCTTCACCTTTAGCTTAAAAGTATCTGTATAAAGAACATATCTAAAAGTGTTAATATCATATTCTAGTGTACTAACATTATTTGGAAAGCGAAATAATTGTTTTTTTACCTTTTGTGGAGCAGTTATACAAAGGTCCAGGAAGTCCATTAATAGTATAAGCATCAGAAACATTAGGACCTCCACCTGTTTGTAAAGCTTGTGAAATTATAGCTTCAGTATCAGCATTGAACCATTCTGCAACTAACTTAAGTCCCCTAGCTATATTTTTAGAACAAATAAAACTTACTAGAAATGAAGAGATGAACTGTCTCTGTTCCAATTATTTTAAATCATCTGAAAAAAAGATGAAAAAAAAAGACAATTTGTGAAACTTCTATTTTTGGTTGATAGTAAGTTTCAGAAAATATAATCAAGGATTAAGAAGTTAATTAAAATTGTAGCTGTCTGAATTATAGTCTTGCCTTTGGAGCAAATACATCTTACTCTCCTTTCCTTATCATATGATTATTGAAGATAATTATTGATCAACAAACGTTTTAGATTTGTCTAAATTAAGTAAAACCAAAATCCATAAACATTTTGGCTGTTTAATAAATATCTTTTAAATAATATCTGTTTAATTCATTCCTTTCAATTTAATGCTAATGTCGTTAATTAAAAATGTGTTGGGACCGAAATAAATAGGTATCATACAGAAGCTAATAAAATAATTTAAAAAAAATAATAAATCAGATTAAAAGAAGAGATATAAAGAAAAACAGTCTTGACATCTATCTGCTCAACCTCTAAATCCAGGTTTGCGACTATGCCTTGAACCACACAAAGAAACGACATTTTCAGTATTGCTTGTGCCTTGTTAGGACCAAAATAAACAGGCGTCATGTGAAAGTTAATGAAGTAAATCTCAAAAGACGATAAATAAGACAACACAAGATAAATATATCAAAAGAGACACAATAATTTAATGTGGTCTGATCAATCTACCTACATCATGGAATGAGATGAACAATTCACTGTATAAAAGATAATACAAAATATCGAGAGAAATAACCTTACAAAATTTGCTCAGAAAAAAAAAAGTTCACGTAAGTGACAAAGTAACATTTGTGTCTCACAAATTCTCTCTTCTAAACAAGACTCTCAAGTTCCTTTAGGGCTACATAGTGGATGCTATCAAGTGAGAAGGAAGAAGCCTCAAAATGATGCAGACCACATTTATGGTAAGACCCTCTTATCTCTTCCTTCGCCGAGCTCTGATTATGGAAGAAGAAATCAAGAAGAAGATATACTATCAACAACAACTAATTTTATTACGGGACAACTCATGATATTTATATTGATCTATTATACGCCTCGACATCTAGCATTGAGTAGACCTCATACAATAACTACCTTAACTTTACCATATTTTTTTTTTCATTTCTTCTGGGACTATCACAAACACTTTTTTAATTATAGATCTACTACAAGTAGACATGGTAATATTACAATGACTTACATGTTGTTGAAGGTTGTCCCAACTTGATAGTGTAAAAAAGTTACACACAATTAGTGTACATAACTTGTTTGAAATAACGTATCAAATTGTATTGTATTAAGCTGTACTATATATTTTGATGTATATAATATTTAAATAGATTTAATCATTCTCTGTCATTTCATAATATAATAGATAAACAATTTGTAGAATAAACTTATAATATTGAAGAGAAAAAATATGGTACGACTAAAGTTATTATATTAAAATTAAAAGAAATGCAAAATAGAATTACTAATATAAGGGCATGATACGGAGGGAATAGGGTAACGATGATCACATAAAATTGTTATAACAATATGATATAATAAAATTTAAATAATAACTAAAATAAAATTATATTAAAAACAACAGTACAAGTGGTTAGAATCATCCAAACAAGCAGTTAAGTCAAACTCAGAAAAGAAATTATTAAACCCAACTTTGTGATCTATTATGGTCATTTGGAGAAACATACCTTTATATAATTTAAAAAATAAATACAAAAAAGTAAAACTAAATTATGCATGGTTTGTTGACTGAGTTAATAAAAAATTCACATCAAGTTTGAACCCAGTATATTTAAAATTAAATATAATAAAACAGAATCAACAGAATATAATGTTCAAGAAAATCTTTTTTTTCCCAAGCATATGATGTGGTCGTCGATTAAGAAAATAATTATGACAAGATGTTTTAATATTCACGCTAATAATTTGGTTATGTACTTTGTTTATCTTGGGTGAATAATTAACACAACATCATGAGTTATGGTATGATGGTTCGATCTGTACTCCTTCACTCATCACTCTTAATCAAAGGTATATATCGCGTTCAAATTCCTAAGAATCAAAAAAATCATATTGACAGCGCTGCCCTCAGAAATGAATCTTGCAATATGTGAATTCAAATTAAGTCAGACCCCAATATGACTACCAAACACCGGAAGGAAAATTAAAAAACAAAAAAAACATAAAAACTTAGCTAAACTGGTTTATTCCTCTCAGTCAGGATCTTAACAGTTCAACCACAGATTAACACTAAAACAACACAAAGGGGGTCAGAAAAGATTGAACATTTTAACTACAATAACAAAGACATTTCTAAAGCCTCCCCCCTAAACTAAATAATTAAGACAACTTATAGTTTACGTGTCAAGTTTAGGGTGGTCTTTAGATATTCTGTAATCTTTCTTTAAGCGCGATTAAACTATAATTAATCGTAAAAGTTGATGATATTAAGATGTTCTTACTTGTAATAATAAAAAGATTACAATTGAACATGTTAAGTAAATTATTTTACTTTATCAACACTCTAAAATTAAGGTCGACCAACATATAGCAAGGAGGAACTCACAAGGTGACCAAACTCAACATAGAAAATGACACTTTTCTTTTATTCAAACAATTTCAATTAACCTTTTTCTATTCTTCATTCAATATTATTACCTAATTGTTTCCCTATATATTGTCCCCTAAATATAGTAATAATAATATCCTCCACACACAAAAAAAAAAAAATTAACCAAAACACACAAATGGGCTACTCTTATTTTCTCTTTGGATTTGCCATTTTATGTCTATTGCCTCAATCAACATTTTGCATTACTAGGCATTATACATTCAATGTAATATGTTATAAATCAAAGTTCATTTTACTTCTCATTTTTTGTTCTAATGTCATTGAAACTAACTACATTTTTGTTGTGTCTATAGATTGTAAAACACAACGTAACGAGACTATGCACCACGAAGAGCATAGTTAGCGTGAATGGGCGTTTTCCAGGCCCTCGTCTTGTTGCAAGAGAAGGTGATCGAGTGATCGTTAAGGTGATCAACCAAGTTTCCAACAATATATCTATTCATTGGTAAGAACTTAGAGAACACGAAAAATAAAGTATCGAAAAAAGCTAGATTGTATACTAAATGTATACTATTATACTGTTTTGTGTTATGCAGGCATGGAATTAGGCAACTTGCAAACGGATGGGCAGATGGACCAGCATACGTTACACAATGTCCGATACAATTTAACCAGAGTTACACGTATAACTTCACGATCATCGGTCAGAGGGGAACTCTGTTCTGGCATGCTCATATTTCATGGTTGAGAGCAACAGTTTATGGACCTATAATCATCCTGCCACGACGTAACGAGTCATATCCATTTAAGAAACCACACAAGCAAATTCCAATCATATTTGGTAAGTATCATAATAAAACATAAACATAATATTCCTTGTCATAGTAAATTTTTAACATTAGTTGACACAAATGTTGATGTTCTGTTTTTGTTTTCCAGGGGAATGGTGGAATGTTGATACTGAGGCTGTAATAAATCAGGCTCTTCAGACAGGAGGTGGACCAAATGTTTCAGATGCGTATACTATCAATGGCCTCCCAGGGCCCTTGTATAATTGTTCTTCTAAAGGTATAATCAACGATATTGCTCAGACTCTCCAAAAATGATGTTGAACTCGTGTCAGATGAAAATGTATTACTTTTGGAAGATCCTACATGCACCTAACGACATTTTTGAAGAGTCTGAACATCATAGATAATCAATGACTATATTGATAACCACAATGTTCCATGTTGTTGAAGTTTTGTAACCATCTTATCTGAAAGCTTAAACTGTTAGAGAGATGACCACGCTTTAGAATGGTATTAGAGCAGACAAAAGGCAGGAGTTTGAGTCTCGTAGCTACTAGTTTGCATGTGTGTCCTCTCTAATAACTTAAGTTTTTAAATGAGATAATCACACCCTTCAAAACATACTAGCATATGTTAACTAGGACACGATACTAGCTAATTAAGGTCGTTTTCAAATTAACCTATCATGTTTGCTATAATTTTTCTTCAGATACATTCAAGCTGAAGGTGAAACCAGGAAAGACTTACATGCTACATTTGATCAACGCTGCACTGAATGATGAAATGTTCTTCAGCATTGCCAATCACACCCTCACCATCGTTGAAGCAGACGCTATTTACACCAAACCATTTAACACAAATGTAGTATTCATCACCCCTGGCCAAACCACCAATGTTCTTCTCAAAACAAAGCTACATTACCCAAATGCCACCTTCCTAATGGCAGCTCAGCCATACTTCTCCGGTCTAGGAACGTTTGACAACTCAACTGTTGCCGGTATCCTAGAATATGAACCCCCCTTACATAGCTCTCCCACCAACAAAAGTAAAATCAAGCTCTTTAAACCAACCTTACCAAATATGACTTCAACAAGTTTTGTTGCCAATTTCACCAAGAACTTCCATAGCTTAGCCAACACTCGATTCCCAGCAAACGTTCCACAAAGTGTTGACAAGCGTTTTCTCTTTACAATAGGACTTGGTTCTAACCCGTGCCCCAAAAACATGACATGCCAAGGACCTAATGGCACGAAATTTGCAGCATCAGTAAACAACATATCGTTTGTCCTTCCAATGACAGCACTTCTCCAATCTCACTACTTTGGACAATCTAATGGGATTTACACCACAGATTTTCCGGCTAGCCCTCTAAATCCATTCAACTTCACAGGATCACCACAACCAAACAATACTTTCGTAACCAATGCAACAAAACTTGTTGTCTTACCATTTAATTCGAGTGTTGAGGTTGTGTTACAGGACACTAGCATTCTTGGTGCTGAAAATCACCCCCTTCACCTTCACGGTTTCAATTTCTTCATTGTTGGTGAAGGATTTGGAAACTTTGATCCTAATAATGACCCAACCAACTTCAATCTCAAGGATCCTATAGAGAGAAACACGGTTGGTGTCCCTGCTGGTGGATGGATGGCTTTTAGATTCTTCGCGGACAATCCAGGTAATTAAACTTTATAGTTAACACAAACACATAATCAACAATAACTTTATTAAATGGAAATGACAAATCCTAAATTGCAATTTATCAAACAGGAGTATGGTTTATGCATTGCCATTTCGAGGTTCACACAAGCTGGGGACTAAGGATGGCTTGGATCGTGTTAGATGGACCGTTACCTAGTCAAAAGTTACCTCCTCCACCTTCAGATCTTCCTAAATGTTGAACAAGAGCTGAAATTCAACGACTCATTTCGCAATTTCTTGAGTATTTTGATCTGGAAAATTTTCCTTCATTAAGTTAATGTGTTATTACATTCTTTTCTGTTACATTGGAACAGTTCAAGAGGACTGTCATCAACAAATGTTCTGCATCAAGATGTTCAATGTAATCTCACCTTTGTACGCAGACCTTACCCCTACCTTTGTGGGGTAAATAGGCTGTTTTTCATTAGACGGTTTGAATTGGAAGTATAATGATTTTCACCCTTTTAAAATGTACTTCTAAATTTACGCACCGTTCTCATGTTCTTTCAAGGAAATATTGCCGATTATTCTAAATGCAAGAAATATTAAGATAATTTAAAAGGAAGGTGATAATTAATTCTCGTTATTGATTTCAAACTTGTAAGAGTTTTGAAGTTACAAAAATCCTTAACTCTCTCTCACATAATCAAATTAAAAAACATACATGAACTGATAAGAAATGGAAATACAAAAGATACCCCACAAACTAACAAAACCAAATGACGTACAAAAATTGCACAAAATTAAGTTCTCAACACTTGGGGAGATCCTTTGGTGGAGGAGGCAACTTTTGATTTGGAAGTTTTCCATCTTGAACCAACCATGCCATCTTCAATCCCCAACTTGTGTGAATTTCCAAGTGACAATGCATAAACCATACTCCTGGTAACAAAAAACATCATACATCATTGTTCGCGGAGTCAGAAATTTTAACCAGATATAACATTTCGAGTGCAAATTCTTATAAAGTTACCTGGATTATCCGCAAGAAATCGAATAGCAACCCAACCACCAGAAGGGACACCCACAGTGTTCCTTTCAATAGGATCAACAAGGTTGAAATTTGATGGATCCTTAATAGGGTCAAAATTCCCAAATCCTTGTCCAACAACAAAGAAATTGAATCCATGAAGATGAAGAGGATGACTTTCAAGACCAAGAATGCTTGTATCTTGCATTACTAACTCCACACTTGTGTTAAATGGTAAAACCATAAGTTTTGTGTCATTATTAACTAGACTGTTATTTGGAGGATTAATACCAGTGTAGTTAAACCAATTTAAAGGACTATAAGGAAAATCAGGCTTATATACACCTTTTGATTGTCCAAAGAAATGAGATTGAAGAAGAGCAGTTGTAGGTAGTATAAATGACACATTATTCATTGAAGCTGAGAATTTTGTACCATTAGGTCCTTGACAAGTTTTGTTTTGTTCACAAGGACTTGTTCCAAGACCTACTGTGAAAAACAAACGTTTATCGACGTTTAATGGTACATTAGCAGGGAATTGAGGACTTGCGAGACTTCTTAATTTATTCGTAAAATTGGTGACAAAATTTGTGTCATTCAGAGCTGGTAGAAACGGCCTAAAGAGCGGTAGATTTTTCAAATGGTGTTTTGCTTTTGATTCATACTCTAAAATTCCAGCAACTGTAGAGTTATCAAATGTGCCAGGACCTGTCACATAGGGTCGAGCAGTCATGTAAAATGTGGCATTAGGGAAATGAGGCTTAGTTTTGAGAAGAACATTATGAGTTTGTCCTGGTGTAATAATAAGTGTATTTGTCTCAAAAGGTTTAACGTAAACTCCATCAGCATCGATAATTTGGAGAGTATGATTTGCAATACTGAAGAAAAGCTCGTCATTAAGTGCAGCATTGATCAATCGAAGAAGATATGTCTTTCCAGGCTTCACCTTTAGCTTAAACGTATCTGTATAAAGAACATATCTAAAAGTGTTAATATCATATTCTAGTGTACTAACATTATTTGGAAAGCGAAATAATTGTTTTTTTACCTTTTGTGGAGCAGTTATAAAAAGGTCCAGGAAGTCCATTAATAGTATAAGCATCAGAAACATTAGGACCTCCACCTGTTTGTAAAGCTTGGGAAATTATAGCTTCAGTGTCACCATTGAACCATTCTCCTGAGTGACATATAATAATTAGTATTCAAATAATTAATTTCTTATAGACAAATTAGTCAAGGATTATAAGAAATTCAATTAATTACCAAAGATGATGGGAACTTCTTTGTAAGGTTTAGCAAATGGATAAGGAGTATTTTTCTTAGGAAGAATAATTATTGGACCATAGAGAGTTGATCTCAACCATGAAATATGTGCATGCCACCAAAAAGTTCCTCTTTGGCCAATTATAGTGAAATTATACACATATTTTTGACCAGTTTGAATTGGACATTGTGTTACATAGGCTGGTCCATCTGCCCATCCACTACGAACTTGTCGAATTCCATGCCTATATAATAATCGTGAAATATCAAATATTGCTCGTTGAATCTTATGAATTGCACGAAAGTAAATGTTTATTTGTTTACCAATGAATGGAAATGTTGTTATGAACATGATTGACTACTTCAATTTCAAGACGATCACCTTCCCTTGCCACAATACGAGGTCCAGGAAATTGTCCATTTACTGTAACCATACTCTTCGTGTGACATAGTCGTGTCACATTTTGCATTTTGATCTGAAACGAAAAAAAATATTAAAAAATGTAAGTATATACTATATATATGCATACTTCTATGCGATAATATATATGCATACTTCAAATTTATAGTGTCTGGTCGCAGCGGAAACGCTAGGTAGGAGACACGACGCAATCATCAGAGAGACGAGAAATATTTCAATAGCGCCCATTTTCGCGTACAGAAAATTAAATTACAAACTTAACTTGGTGTTGTTGTTCTATTAAGTGCATGGAAGTCATGTGTATATATATAGAGATGTTTGGTTGATTTGGTGAAATTATAAAAAAAAAATTGAATTGAAGAGAAAAGTGAATAGGTTGATTCTAAGTTATGTTTGATTAGACCAACTGTTGTTGTAGAACAAACTTTAGAGTGGTGTCAAAGAATACATATTTTTTTTGTATATTTGTAGATCATTAGTGTATTTGTCATGCAGATATTTGACTGTGCATAGTTTTTCCTTGTTAATGACTCATTGAGGATAAATTAATTTAGGCTTCATATATAGACAACTATAGGCATGATTTTGACGGTATTCCATACATGATATATAGCCTTGAGGAAAAAGTTTTTATCTCGTAAATTTTTATACGTTATACGTAAAATTTATGCGAAGGACAAGTTAATAGCTAACACGATAATTGATGGTCCTTATGAATGGACCCGACTCAATAACTATTTCCAATAATATAATACTAACCTTGAGGTTCCGGAGATTTTGTAGCTTATGCTAGGTTAAATATAGTATGAAGTTTTAAGAACAATAATGCTAATTGAATTTTGAAATTAAAAAATGCATTTTTGAAAGGACAATAAAGTGTACGAGGGAAGTTTATAGAAAATTGACAAGTCAAGCATAGCATCCTATATATGTTAAAGGTGCTTTAATATTAAGTAATTAGGAAAAGTAAGTAAGTTTGTAGATTAAACAATCTTATTTTTGACTATTACATTAGGCATGTGGCCATATTTTAACTAATCATATGGTCAAATTCTATCTTTTTTATACCTTTTCAAATTAATGCTATTAAAAAGATATATAGTTTTCACCACGAGTACTGTAAATGGTTAAAGTGTTACATCATCTCATATATATTTTTTTTGAATTAGAAGCAATGGCAGAGGCAAAAATTTTACTAACGGGTTTAAAATATAAAAAATAAATATACGGAGAGGTCAAAGAAGGTTTAACATCTACTATATATATATAATGTAATTTTTTGTCGAAAGAGGTTCGAATAAACTTCCTCTAGCTCTGCTCCTGATTAGAAGCAAAATAAGAAATGGATGACATTGATTTTAGACGGCAATAATAAAATTAACAGATAATCATAGATAGTAGTTGTTAAAAAAAATATATGTGCAAGATATATATTTTATACTTATTGATTTATAAATTATAAATATTCGATACGAATAATTTTTTATCGAGTACACGAGTTAGGGAGATGGGAGCTGAAGAAGCTAAAGTTGGTGAGAGAAGGGTTTTCACTTGTTCGGTAACTATCCATTTTCAGTACTTATAAGGAGATTATTATTAGAGTGGGTAATGTCTAATAAATATGGGACACACATAAGTAACATGTAATTTTGTGTTATACACTGTATTTGAGAAATACAGTCTTACTCCAGAAGTGATAAGATTAGGAATGAGAATATCCGTGATAAGGTAGGAATGGCCTCCATAGTGAACAAGATGAGGGAAGCAAGACTAAGTTGGTTTGGATATATAAAGAGGAGATGCGCATATGCCCTAATGAGGAGGTGCGAGACGCTGGATATTGCAAGTACGAAGAGAGGTAGAGGTAGGCCGAAGAAGTATTTAGGAGAGATGATTAGACATGAGGACATGATGCAGCTTCAGATTATCGAGGCTATGACATTAGATATAGGAGGGTGTGGAGATTGCGTATTAAGGTAGAAAGGTTAGTAGGTATGAAGTGTTGTCTTGATTTTTTAGGGATTTAGCCGTTTTCTTATAGTGTTTTGTTTTTATAACGTCACCATCTATTATTTATTGTGTTTAGATTATCGCATTATTTTGTGATTGCTAGTGTTACCTTATTAGTTGTTTTGTTTCTCCACTGTCATTTTCCTTTTCATTATTTTGATATACTATACTCAGGCCGAGGGTCGGCCAGACACAATCTGCTTACCTCCACAAGGTAGGGGCATAGGGGTATGATATGCATACTCTAACCTCTTCATACCTCATCTATGAAATTCTACGGGATATGTTGTTGTTACCAATCTCCCAAGAAATTAGATATTACTAATTGATATACAATGGATGACAATAATTTTGAAGTGATACAATTATGCCAATATGAAATTAATATTAATCAAAAATTCAACTAAAAGGATTTATTACAATAGTAACCAATATATTTCCCTACATACATACAAACAAAATAACTCAATGAAATCATTAAACACGACAAGAAGATTATTAACTGCCTTTGAAAAATCAACACACCCTTTATGTTGAACCACAAAATGTACAAAATGGTGAAGGCCTTTCTTTAAAATCACCAACCATTTCTAGTCTTGAACCAACAACCCCCACCTCCATTTAATATCTTGCAACTCCAAGGATGGCAATTCATAAATTTGAGGGGTGTTATATAAGTTACTTTGGGACCACTCAAACCTCTACTTGCAAAAATCCATTAATCACATGACATGTTTTTCACCATCTACCATTGGGGTCGAGATAGAAGTACTCTGTTACTGTTTTTGACTCGAACTATATATAACTTGGAAAAAGAATAGTACTACTTTACAACTTCGATTCAACGAAAAAAACCAAATCTTTGACTCGCTATATCGCATCGTACTTGAGCAAAACCAATGCGAGATTTTTCAAGATCATACTCCACCCATACATTTTGTTGATGATGGTGTCCGATAATATACGCCTCGACCGCTAGTAACTCGGAATTTCCAAAAGTAAAACAATGTATCGAATCTTTCCCCCGAATTTCACCAGGTACACGATACAATAGTCGTTCCTCTGAAACCGTTATTTCCGCGCCTCGAAACACTAAACTAACCGATGGTAACTTAGGTAACCACGTTTGATTTACAGGTACCCGATAACACAAGTCCATTGCACCTTGAAAAACAAAATCTTGATCCTCAAGGACCTTAAGAGTTGTCATTGTTTGATTCAAAAACTCACTCCTTAGTACATTGTAAGCTGGACCAAGTAGGAAAGTAAATTGGGTACCTGAATCAACCATGGTTTGACCCGCCCCGGTATGGTCGGGTACAAACACAGATTCGGGTATTGGAAGTAATTTATTCGACACTTTAATACCTTCAAGTTTAATAGTATACGCAACACGATCAAAATAAGGTAACGGTAGTGAAATTTCGACTAACGGCGTGTAATTTAACGGTAAAATCCAAGTAAAGTTCGAGTCACCAAGAAGTAAAATACCCGAAAAATCAAGACTCGAAATGCAATAAGAGAATTTTTTGTACCCCATTTGTGAAACAAAAGAAAGAGATCCACGGTTCATACCCATTAACCCGGTTGTCTTTTCATCTTCATCCGAATCACTACTGAAACCCGAATCCATTGACCCGAATATCGTACCCGTAAAATTCGACCCGGCAATCGTAAAAGTATCCATAGCTAAATTCCCTTCAGAAGACGAAGCATCTGCGTAAGAAAGCACAGCATGACAGAAATTCTTAGAATCACAAGAAGCTGGAATAGAGAAATCTTGAGTTCGGGTTGTGCAAATGGGTTCGGAGCAAGAAACGGGTCGGTAAGAAAGTGAACGATTCGGGTTGAAAATGGGTTGTTTGATTCGGGTCGAATTGGAATGTAGCCATGAGAGTTCACTACCTGTATCGAGCACCATGGTTACATTCTGTGGAGGTGTACCGACTGAAAGGGAAACAGTAAGAGTGACATTGTGAGTAAATGGGAGTTTATTTAGAGCTCTGGGGAAGGAAGACCCAGATGGGATTTGTTGAGTTTTTAGGGGTAAAATCAACATTGGTGAAGTAATTTGGGTACTGAAATTTGGTGTTGAAGAACATTTGCGGGGTTGGTTGAGAAAGAAGAGAAAGTTGAGGAAGAAGAGAAGTAATTTCATGGTGGAATTGAAAGAGGAAAAAAATTAGTGTAAGATTTGTTGTGAGTTATGGGGACAGAGGGTATGTGTGAAGGAATCTGAAATTTCTATGGTGATGGTGTCTTGAAGTGAAAATTGGTTATAGCCATTTAAGCAAGTTGGAAGTTGTTACGATGTCGTTTTAACACTCTGTTTGGATGGTTGTTACGCAATCTTTTAACTTGGTTTCAGCTTGCATCTATGCTTTTAATAACTGAACAAGTAATCACGCACCTAGGAGGTGAATTGTTATGTGTAGACGTCAGGTAGAACGCATGTGTTTATTTGTTCAACTTTATACAAGTTTAAGTGTTTACTTGTGAACATTCAAAGTTGGAGGCCAGAAGTCAAGTTAAAGGGCATGTTTATATATGGAGACACATAAATATGTCATTTAACTATTTCTCAGCTTACATTTATGTCATCTAACTTTGGATATGGACAAGTAGACAATTAAAATTGTATAAAGTTGAACAAATAGACACGCATCCTATGTGGCATTCTACATGGCAATTTGTGTATTATGTCACGTAGCACTCATATGTCTACTTATTCAACTTATTACAAATTTAAATATCAACTTGTGCACACCCAAAGTTGGAGAGCATAAATGTAAAAGGCATAATACATAAATATGTCATTTAACTTGACTTCAATTCATACTTATGTCCTTCAATTTCGGCTGTGCACAAATAGACACTTAAACTTGTACAAATTTGAACAAATAGACACACGCGTCCTACTTGGCATCCTAAATAGCAATTTTCATCCTACGTGGTGCCCTATGTGTATTATGTCACGTAGGACTAATGTGTCTAATTGTTCAACTTTATACAAGCCAAAGTGACTACTTGTGCACACCCAAAGTTGGAGGACATAAATGTGAAATGAGGCCAAGTTAAAGGGCATATTTATGTATTATGCCTTTAAATGAGACCAAGTTAAAAGGCACATTTATATATTATGCCTCGTATTATTTTACAATGTAACGTAACAAAGTATTATACTAAAAAACATGATAAAGTATTTTGAATAGTAATTATAATAAAATAGTATGTCAAATGAAATATAATAAACAATAAATTGGAAAATTATAAAAGTAATAGCATGATCACTAGTATGAGCGGGTAAGCTATACAAAGTTATATTCTCCTCAAATCCTACTTTATGGAATTACACTAAATATATTATTATTTTTATATTTTGATTAATACAATGTTTAGATAAAATGTATTATTTGTTGTGTCATACGTCAATAACTTGACGGATAAATCAATAAGAATAGCAGAGTGATATGATAAAGTTATTATAAAAATGAAGGGTAAATAATAAACTGTATTAAATAAATAATAAGTTAAGATGCAATGAAAAAAAATTAAGGTAACTACATAATTACATTAAATTGAGTGTTTTATGAAATAAGACTTTCCATCATTAGATCATATAATAAAATTTAAGTAACAATCAAAATAAACATTGTATTTAAATTAGCAATACAATAAAATACGGTAGGTAACAATCATCCAAACAAGTTGTTAGGAATTTAAAGAGATCGTTTGATTGATGGGCAGAGGGAAAATATTCGTGTATTAAAATTAGCATAATTAATATCAGGCATAATGCATAAGTATGTCTTTAAACTTGGTTTCAGCTTTTATCTATGCCCTTTTGTGTGTATAAGTAGACACTTAAACTTGTATATAATTGAACAAGTAGACATATGTCCTGCGTGACATAATACATGTAGGACTCCACGTAGGACACAAATTGTCATGCAGGACACCACGTAGGACACAAATTGTCATGCAGGACACCACATAGGACACATGTGTCTATTTATTCAAATTTAATGCAAGTTAAAATGCTTACTTGAACACATCCAAAGTTGAAGGACGTAGATGTCAGATAAGATCAAGTTAAATAGCTCATTTATGTATTATGTCTAAATATTATATTGAATAGCTTTGTAACTACTTTGTTTAAAATCTAGCACATCACATTCATTGTTTGATTATCATTCTATAATCACACACAATGACGGAGTCAATAATTTTATTGAGAGGTGTCAAAATATTAAAAACTAAAATGTTATAATTTATACATAAAACTAATATTATAACCTATATAAACAGTATAATTTTTTAACGAAAGGATATCAATTGATACCTCTTGACATAAGATGACTCTATCATTGATCTCACATACAAATTAATTATGTGGAAGAAATTAATTATTATTGAACTATGAAATCCTGCATAACTAAACCATATATAACTAATCCAACTTACAACCAAACAACACCTTAGAGGTGCTTGAAAAGATTTGAAAACGATGTTTTGGGCGGTTAATTGATTAACATTTAATAATCGGTGGAAATCCCAGATTTTGGGGTTGCTAATACTATTATTAACTAATTTGTGCTTTTCGTTAAACAAAAACATAGTTCAAAAAACTAGTAGTAAAATAGAAGCAGAAAGAGAAATAGGTGAGTGAATTACGATATGAAAATTGAACCTTTATTATTCAACGACAAAGTTAAAATTTAGATAGTTAACCAACAATGCTACTGAAAATTTCTAATTATTAAAATATTGTTGTTTCTTCGTTAAGGATCACTTGATTTACATATTAATCATGCGAAACTATTATGAAGGAATTATTTATGGCGTAAGTAATAATGAATGTATTATTATATAGTGGAGAATAATGAAGAAATTATTATATTGTAATTAATAATAATGAGTTATTATTAGATAAGTATTTCTTATATATATTCTAAGGGTATCTTTTGTCCTTAAAAGTCTAATCCTCATTATAATGTACGTGTCATTATTCAACATTCTATTTAGGAGATGATTTAGAATTTAAAGTTTATGACTTTTAAATTATAGTATTTTTTTAGTCATAAAGTTTTAAATTAATAATTTATCTATATAAAATAAATCGTTTAAGATAAATATAAAATTTAGAAAGAAATTACTGATTTCGATGAACTCACACCTTCTATACCAACAAATAAAACTATACATTGATACCAACTTAACCCAAGACATATATTATTTATAAATAAATAGGGCCAACCCAATATTGCATTAATTAAATGGTTATTTTATTATTTTGTACAGAATTTTATGGATCAACCTAACAGTGACCCTAACGATAACGATAGAGGTGTCTTTATAATTTTGTACAATCAAAATTCATTAAATAGAAAAGGAAAGAACATTTGTCCTGTTTGAATTTTCATAGAGTAGTATTTCATTTTTTTTCTCTTTTATTGATTCTATTCATAATCATGAAAGGTTGGTAGCAAACTGGTCGGATGTTTTTCAATTTTTTCATGTTTGATTGGTTAATTTTTTTTGAAAATGAAAAAATAACTTTCTCGAAAAAACAAGTTTAACAAGTGATGTTCCACCTTGATTACGTCTTTCTCACTCTTCAACAAAATTTATCTTCACCTTATCTACGTCACCCTTATCACCCCACATCCCTAATCCTTCCCCCTTTTCACCAATATACCCCCTTTATCTTTTATAGTACTCCTATTTGTGTGAATTATATATAAATGCTTTTAAAAAAATATTTGCTTATGACATATAAGAAAATAAGTGAGAAACTCAGTTATTTTTTTTCAAAAATATTTTCATTCGTATCGAACACATCGTAAAATTTGCCAACTTTTTCATGCATGACAATTGGCAATAGGTTAATGGTTTTCAACAACTGCTGCAGCCAAATCCTACTAAACCTAGAAATTGAACTAACCAACTAAAATCACATCATTTTGTCTGTTTAAAACTTCCTATTAAAGTAAACACCTTAGGGGACGTTTGTTTCGTACACAAATTATGCTACAATAATTAATTATATAAGAATTAATAATGTAGAGATTAATAATGTGATAATTATAATACAATGTATAATTAACATATTTATTTAATTATAAGCAAAATAAAAAAATTGCTTACATACACACATACTTAATCATGTTAAAATAACAATCATAAAAAAATAATATTGATTTTGTAATGGATTCATAAAAAGATATTTCTACTTAAAATATTAATGAACTTAATAAAATTTTATAAAGTTACCACATATATTTGCAGACTAACTAAATAATTAATTATTTCTTCCTCTTCTGTTAAAGCTGCAATTATTTTTTGAAATTAACTATTTTAACAAAAATGATGGAGTATTTTAATTAGCCCTAGGAGTACGTATCATAAGCTCAGAATAAACGTTCATTTACTTCGAATTTAGGGACAAATAAACGGCACTGTGGAAATTACTTTACTACAATATAGAAATATCTTGTCGAAATCTCCGTTTATTTTTACCTGTTCATAATAAATTTTATATACTCAAATAATAAACCAAGTGCATATTTTACTAAGATATGCATATTTATAAATATATAATCTTAACAGACTTGAGAAAAAATTTGGAATGGGTAGATAATATAAAAGTGAAATACGAGAAAAATTGTCCTTCTTTTGATATGTGAAAGTTTACAAGTAAGCCCTAAATAATATAATTGATTTGGGGATCGGTGAAATGTCGTATCTTTTAGAGATAAAAACGAAGGCAATCCGAAAGACATTATAGGAAAGAGTCCCCCTCCCTTCTACGTTGATCTTTATATTTTTACAATACTCGAAATTTATTTTTTATATATATAGTGAACAAGTAAAAGTGACCTATGAATTGAGTATATATAGACGTCCAACATCATACATTCATACTATTAAAAAAATTTATAGTATTCTTACTCACTTTTCAACATGACTTAAATTCTTAATCTACTAACTAATGATGAAAATGTATAACCGCTTAAACAAGTCGACTTGTCAAAGTTAGAAACATATCGTATTAGTGCATTTTTTTAAAAAAAAAGAAAAGTAGCTTACCTCCCAATGGTTTAATCACAAGTTAGGCATTAATGAGGCTTTATTGATTTCACTCATTGCTTCTATAAAGCATTCCTTGGGATTCTCAAGACATTTATGCAAAAGTAGACACTTGTTTCAAATAAGTGTGAAGAACTCAACTAAAGTAAAAAATAAAATAAAAAAGTAGTGAAGTGAGTAGGGTTGAAGAAAGCATTTAGATCTAAAATTTGTAAGTTTAATTACTTTGGCACATGGGTTGTGTTGTAAAATCAACACATCAAAATACCCTTCAAAGGAGTTGAAGCTAGCACATGACATGTTACTATAATATGGGCAACACAATCTAGAGAAAAAAATGGGGACCCTCTTTACACATCTCTTTGATCCACCAAACATCTTTACTTGATGATTTATCGGTGAATATATCATAAATTATCGTTGAAATATAAAATATATAAATATTCAGATTGAAGTGTGAATATTTCATATTTTTTAAAGAGATTTAAGTTTAATGCGGTATAATTTATATATTAACGTAACATTATAACTATAGACTTGTATCCTCCAGGATGTAATAGTCCAACAATGTTGTATAACTCAAATAACTCTAGATTAATTAAAGATTCCAAAGTGCAATCAAAAGAATATCTTCCTTCAATTAAATTACTCTCTTTTATGTAGTGAATAAATTGAAAACTTAGAACATATTTACATTGGCTTATTTTAAGTGGAAAAGTCAAATAAAATAATAGAGTAATTATGGGAGACGAAGAAGAAGAAGAAATGTAGTTTGTCAAATATTGTTGTATTGAAAATACAATGTAGCTTGTTAGCTACTGGCCATTTTTACTTTTTCACTATTTCAAAAATAAATTCACTTTTTAACCAATCAAGAAAATAATTAATCTTTTCATATTTTACCATCAGCATTAACTTATTTCCCAAATAATTTATCAAGGCCTAAGAATATGCATCAATTAATATTTATATTATAATAAAATATTCATATTATTCATTGTTTCTTAATTCTCAGTAAGCGTGCAAAGTTTAAAATGAAAGGAGTACTAATTACTAACTTATTACCACTAGCTAACTAATCACAGTAGCTTTAAGTAAATTTACATGCGGCTATCAATAATTAAAACGAAGGAAGTACTCTCTCAAGTCTATACTGACATATTTCTTAAGAAAAATATTTAAGGATAAAAATTAAAAGCTAGTTTCCATTATTATTCTTTAATATTTCCAAACTATTCAACTAGAAAATGTAACGTAGTTAAAAATTTCATTAAAAAAAGGATAAGTATGAAGAAAAAAAAACTCTCAACAATATTCTTCTCTTAAATTTTAAATTTTTTACTTATTTTGAACTATAAGAAAATCACAATAATTTACTTATATATGAACTAGAAGGAATAATAAATAGTGAATTCACCTATATATTCTTGTTTAAGATTAAAATTTGTATTGGAGCTTTAAATAAATTCAAATGTGCCTATAGAAAAGGCGGAGCCAATTTTCCATACTCAAAATTTTTAATTAAAAGTGAAACAATTTCACCACTATACCTAATTTAAGGCCAGATGAATGAACCGCCGCCGAGAGCTCGTAGAGTTGATTTGATTGCCCTAACAATGACGGAATATTTCCGAAATGTTAACAAGCAAGACGTACTTTTATTTATTGTCAATATCTTCCGTTTCGTCCAACTCATATTGATTAGGAAACGCTCATGTAACACATGTAGACATTTCTAGTGAAACAAACAAAAAGCTATGATAAATTTGGTGACAAAAAGACCAAACCATGCACGTCTGTATATATTTCTATGATTATCCATGTATATATACTCATGTAACACATGTAGCATTTTGTTTCTCCGTTTTGTTCGTATTGATCTGACATATTTTTTAGAAAAAATATTTATCAAAGGATTTCTAGTTATATTTTGAAAATTTAAATGTGATAACTACATTTTTCATCTCAAAATAAATATTAATTTTATTCATTTTAAACTTATTATTAAGAAAAATAATTATAGAAAGTATAGTATACTAAGTAATCCCTATCTATTAGTTGTTTCTTGAAAATTAAGCATTATTAAGAAGAAAATTTTTTTTGATACAAAAGTATGGTTGAAAAAACATAAGATCAAGTAAAATAAAACATAAATTATTTTTTCCATAGGCTTTTCTAGAGTATAGCAACTGAACACATTATTCTAGAGTTTCTTAGGAACGTTTGAATGGAGGAAAATGTTTTCCACGAAAAGTATCTTTATATTTTTTTTTCAAAATAGTTGAATTTTTTTTTCTAATATTGTGTAAGTAATTAAAATAAAACTATCTCAAGAGTAATTTATATGTTATCCGGTAAACTACAATAAGGATGAGATGTGGTGGGGAGTTAGGATTGGGATAGTCAAGGCGAAGGGGGTGTTGGGTAAGTAGGGGAAGAAATAATAAACTTATAATGTCATTTACATAACTCGTTTTTCGACTTAAAAACTCATTTTCATCATTTCTAAGGAATTTATTTTTCTAAAAAGGTGCAACGTGATCCATGCCATTGTAGGGACCAGGGATGAATGGAAATTAGAGAATGTTATGAATGAGGCCCAATTTAACTCGGATACCAACTCGAGGAAATGACACATATATACAACTGGTACTTATAATTAGCAACAAATAGCCCAACATTAATTAGCATTTAATAGACAAATAAAAAATAAGCACAAAATGACCCAAATTAATAAATGACATTTTAATAGAGTTTTTTTTGTTTTCCTCGTGTAACCAAACATCACTAAATAACAAAAATAACGGAAATATGGGCTAGTTATTTAATTCATAATTTTAACTCCAGATTGATATTAACGATTCAGTTTCCATGAACTATACCAATCCAAAAACACCAAAAATTATATATACACTACGTAACCGCCTAAAAACATAAATTATGTGTTTTCATATGTTTTTTTGTTCGTTACTTAATAAAAAATTTCCAATTGTATACTTGATGATTGTATATAGGTAGAAGAACGGTATATTCATTCACTTAGTGTTTGTATACATCTATATCTATGTTACCCACTGTTGTGTATACATATTTAAAAATCAAACACTTTATGTATTCATTCACTTATAATATGAATACACTACATTGAAGGGTTTCTTTTTATCATGAACATCATGTATACATTGCATTCATGTATACATATCCGTGTATTTATTCACTCAGAATTTGTATACATTCCAGATTCTTTCTTCAGTGTATAAATGATAATTGCACATAGAATTTAAAATGCTCAACGAGAAGAACTTACATGGCCAAAATTTAGATTTATGGGTAGAGAATCCACATAATCAGAATCAGAATCTCACTTTTTATGAATAGTCCTAGGGATAACTTTCTCAATCATGACAATTGATACCCACAATCAATTACTATTTCCTAAATTTTCGCCTAAAATAGATATAACCTTCATTTTCAAAAATTAAAACCCCAAGAAAATTGAACGACAATAAAAGAGAGGATAAAAAATTCACAGCTAAACATCAGCAAATGATCAAAAATTTAAAAGAGAAAGAGAAAAACCACACACTATGGAATAATATTTTTATAGAACTCAATATGTAAAGTTAATAAACAAAAAGTAAATCATCTTTTATTTAAAGTAATGAAGAAGAAGAAATGAATAAATATTTACATAATCAATAAAAAAACATCAATCAAAAGAAATCGTGTGTGTATGGGAAAGAAGAGAAAGAAAAGGGAGAAAATAACCAAATTCCCAATAAAAAAGGACAACATGCTGCCATCTCCTAAAAATTATTTAATTTAAATTTTTTTTAAAATTCCCAATACGTGGGCTATTAATTGCAAAATTTAATTTTTAAAAACTGTTTTTTGCTAAAAATAAAATAAAAGGGGGTTATATGTTGTCAATTAGTAAAAGGAGATGTCATGCTGTGCCATTTTTTCTAGGTCACACAAATAGTTATTGGATTGAGAAAATATATTGGGCTGAAGATAAACAATATGGCCCAAAGGCCTTCGAAAGTTTAATTTGATAGATGATCAAAACTTATTTATTTATACAAATAACAAGTGAAACTTATATCTAAGCACATACATATATGTACGTAAATAATACACAAGAATCTAATGAAAATTTAAAATTCTATCCGTATGAAAAATTATTCTTTCCTCTTTAACGAAAGAAGACAAAAAAGATGTATGGGAGAAAGAATTAAGAAGGAGAGAAGATACACTTAAAATTAAAATTATAAAAAACACATAATGTTACATTTTGTAACAAGTTCATAAAAATATTATTTATTTTATCTATCATAAGATATTAAGAATAAACTAAAAGTACTAAGTAGGTTAAAAAATTAATATGATTATATTATATAATATAAAAATATAAAAAAGACATTATATAAGGAGGAAAAAAATTGTTTCTAAAGTAAAGTTTGAATGTGGAAATAATTTTTACGTTTTATAAAATTATGAGTGAATTAAATTTTGAGGTAATTATATCCCTATTATATACCATATCTCTATACATTATTATTTAATTTTAAAGTAAAGTTTGAATGTGGAAATAATTTTTACGTTTTATAAAATTATGAGTGAATTAAATTTTGAGGTAATTATATCCCTATTATATACCATATCTCTATATATTATTATTTAATTTAATATAAGCAAATAATAAACCCTTCTCCAAGATAAATCCCTTCTTCTCCAAAGTTCCAGTACCTTCTAGTTTCTTCAAAATCCCTCCAATAAATTCTTCTTCTCCTCCAAAATCAAACTCCAAAAATCAAACTACGAAGTCAGAAATGGCGAAAGAAGGACCTAATTGGGATGGTTTATTGAAATGGAGTCTTTCTCATACTGATGGCACCAATCCTCCTCCTCGCAATTTGAGGTAACCAAATTCAAATCTTGTTAATAATGATACTGAATTTCTTTCATTTATAGCAAAAAGATTGAAACTTTTGATAAGGGTTTCTTTTTTTGAATTGAATTCCTTATTGGGTCGTCGTTATTTGAATAGTAATTATAGTTCAGCTAGTTTATAGGTTCGAGTGGTGTGCTGTACGAACTAAGCCACAGAGGGCCAGATGGGTGTTGTAGGTTGAGGACAAGCTAAAAATAGTTGAAATATGAGTGGAATTGATTAAGAGGATTCATGTAGCAGACAAATTGGTTTTGGGTTGATTGGTGTAGTTATTTGAATAAAGTTTCAATTTTTATTTTTGCATTGCTTGGTGTAGTGATTTTTCCTTTGTAGTATGCATTGTCATGGGTTCTTTTAGCATTTTGTCTTGCCTTCTTCACTTTCATCGTTTTCGTTTTTTGAATTGTGTTGTAATGGTTTTACTTGAGTCGAGGGTGTATCTGAAACAACCTCAGTGTCCTTCCGAAACCCCACTTGTGGAATTATGCTTGGTATCTTATTGTTGTTGTTGATTGATTGGTATAGTAATTTGAATGAAATTTCTTTTGTGTGAAAGTTGGTTTAATATTGGAGTTATTGGTTGATTATGTTACTGTGGGTCAGTGAGGAGGACAGGAGGTGGTTCATGGAGGCTATGCAAGCTCAAACTGTTGATGTAATAAAGAGAATGAAGGAGATTACACTTGTCATGCAAACACCAGAGCAGGTTTTGGAATCACAAGGGGTGACTTCCCAAGATATTGAAGGTACTTAATTTTGAGGCATTTGGGCTTATAGTTTTTCTGGATAATGTGTAATCATATTTTATGAAGTTTGCTCCTTTAGTCTTATTTGTTGGCCTGATGATTTCACAGATATGCTGGATGAGCTACAAGAACACGTTGAATCGATTGACATGGCTAATGGTGAGTTCTTGATGTAATTTATGTCTTCAAGACGTATGTATATCATGATTTGGTATTTACAAGCATTACATAATTCTGAAAAACCAACTAATTTGGAATTGAGGCCTAGTTGATTGATTTATGGAAGGTTTTATCTGATGATATATCTGTTTGAATGTCCCACATTAGTTGAGGGAATAGATTGTTGTCGCATTATAGTATTAGGCAATTCTTGTCAGATGAGCTAGCTTTTGCTGTTGATTTAGGCCCAAGGTCCATTTCTTAATATGGAGTTAGAGCTACACCAATATATTCTTAGTTTACCGAATACTAGGCCCCTATGTTAAATTGTTCACGCTCTAGATGTCTACTCTGGCTGTTCAAAGGAGAGTTAGCATGTCACATTGGTTGAAAGAATGACCCCTTGTCTCAATATATGGTTTTTTACTCATTCCTCACGTTTTAAGCTAGCTTTTGGGGTCCAGTTGGCCAAAGGTCCATCTACTTAATAATATTCTGCAGTTTTAATTGAAGTTTCCAATGTTGCACGTCATGTGTTTGAACTCTGCCACATTCAAAATCACGGTATTTAAGTGGACAAGAGTAGAGGTGCGTACCAATTATCGCCTATTTCTGAACCGGTGCCCGTGCACCACTGGCCCTCGGAATTTCTTGGCAATTAAAAACAAAGTCCTGATCAAGGAGTTGTTTCATTGGTTATATGAGTTCATTCTTTTGCTGACCTGTTCTTTGACAAAGGTAGTTCATATCATTGTGTTCATCTAGGAGCCAAGATTGTAATTATTTCCTGTTTTGTGAATTATGGCCTGACAAGTAACAAGCATCCTGCATTTCTGTAGAGTAGCTACTTACCAGCATGCATGTCGGGTACTCCAAAAATAGTGCATTTTTGGTGGATCCGACATGGGCGAGGCAACATTTTCGGAGAGTCCGAGCAACATAGTTCTACATTGGTTACCCTTCGGGGTGGCCCAATGGTTTGGGCTTGACATTTTTGGAGAATCCGACATGGGCGCGGCAACATTTTCGGAGAGTCCGAGCAACATAGTTCTACATTGGTTACCCTTCGGGGTGGCCCAGTGGTTTGGGCTTGAGACTTCCATGTTGGGGGTCTCAAGTTCGAAACCCCTTGCTAGCGAAAGCAAGAGGTTTGCTTTCTAGGTCGAGCTTGTCGCACCGGGCTTGCGTAGTGTGGGTTACTTCTCCTGTTTGATTTGCGAGCTATTGCATAGGAGCGGGGGTTTTACCCTGTGCGCACCCAAAGGGTAGCGGCTATGGGTTTCCCTTTTCTTAAAAAAAATAGTTCTACATTGGTTTTTTCTTAGACTTGTGAAGTTCGTTCTGTCTCAAAATAGCAGTAATGATATTGCTCTCATCTTTTACTTCCAATTATTTGAAGGACGTCCATCCACTCATCTTAAGGAAAACCATGTGACGAATAAGTGCTTAGTAAAGTTATGCAACTTCATGTTAATCTCTATTGAAGATGTTTGTGCTCCATAATCACATATCCAAACAAATAAGAACCTCAGTCACACGTAATCCTCTTGGATGTCGCTCCTGATTCCCTTATGTTTATCTCTGGTTCCTAGTGGTTATAATTGGTTGTTCAGATAATAATTACTTGTTGTAAAACAAAAAAATGAAGCATATTGGACCAATCTGACACTATTAAGTAGTCCATATTATACATCACTCTGATCCTCTGTCCTGCTTTTTTCTGTCATAGGCTTACTTCTGATAATTTGTATAAGCAGTCACAATTTTCTTTTGATACGTATGTCGTATGAATGTATTCTTGGTGTTATTGTGCTCTACAACATGAGGTCCTTGAAACTTTAATTCAACCTAAAAGTAAAGAAAGAAAGGTATACCAAGTAGAAAAGAAAAAAATAAAGAGGTTTCTTGGAGACTTTACTACGACTTCAGATAAGGTGCTTTCATGGGCATAAAGAGAATGGGCATGTCCTACAGTTTGAGATGTTTTGACTCTGGTGCCTCTTTAAGAGCTCGGTATCTGGTTGCTTCCTTTGATAGAATGGAACACTTACAGAAGAAGGCGTTTAAGAGGATCAAAGAGTATGAAACAAAGGAAACCATTTAATCTCTCATCCTTTACAGCATTAATGTTAAACTGGAATGCCTACGACTAAGGTATATCAGTTCTCAAGAGCCACTTGAACCTGGGAGGTGGTATTCCTTGGGTTACTGCTGTGGAAACTAGAAAAAGGGAAGAGGACCAGAGAGGCCTGGGGGAAGTGGTCTATACTTTATTAGTGTTACTGGCTCATAGCTATTCCTTGCTATCAACTCTTGGAGTTTCCGCTCTGTGTCCTCTCCCTCCTCTTTCCTTGAGGATTTTGTTCTCTTTATTACCTTTTGTTGTCATTTTTTCTGTTGGAGCCTTCAATAGTTAATTATGTGGTATTCCCATTATAAGAAGTTTTAATCTTATGCTCTCTCCCTTTTATTGTTAATTTGGCAGATCTGAACTCAATTGGTGGATTGGTGCCTCTTCTTGGTTACTTAAAGAACTCCCATGCTAATATTAGAGCCAAAGCCGCAGAAGTCGTAAGTACAATTGTTCAGAACAACCCAAGGAGCCAACAACTGGTAATGGAAGCTAATGGCCTAGAACCTCTTCTGTCAAATTTCACCTCAGATCCTGATGTTACTGCCCGCACTAAAGCTCTTGGTGCAATTTCATGTGGGTACTTTTCTTGTTGATGAATGATTTATTAGTTAATTGAGTCCTTTAATTTTAGTTGTCATGTCATCTGTGTTCCAGTAGCACTGATCAATGAGAATTTTATTTTTCCTTTATTCCAGCTTTAATCAGGCATAACAAGCCTGCCATTGCTGCATTTCGTCTTGCAAATGGTTATGCAGCTTTAAGAGACGCTTTGAGTTCTGAGAGTGTGAGATTTCAAAGGTACTATTTTTGCTATATCATGTTCCAGATGTTTTTGAATCGACCATGGATGAAGCTGCTGCTTTCCAGTAAAGCTTCCTTTTTTATATTCTCTTTCTAATAGGTATAATTTCTGTTCTTTTGCAGGAAAGCCCTTAACTTGATCCATTATTTACTGCATGAGAATCGTTCAGACTGCAATGTAGTGACTGAGCTAGGATTTCCTCGAGTTATGATGCATCTAGCCTCTAGTGATGATGGAGAAGTGCGAGAGGGTGCCCTACGAGGACTTCTTGAGCTTGCCCAAGACAAGACAGGAGAGGTTGCTGGCTCATCAACTGAAGAAAATGAGAAACTCAAGCAAATACTCCATGAGCGAATTAAGGGGATTTCCTCTATGTCACCTGAAGATCTTGGTGCTGCTAAAGAAGAGAGGCAGCTTGTAGATTCCCTCTGGAATACCTGCTACAATGAGCCTTCTTCTCTTAGAGAGAAAGGCCTAGTTGTTCTCCCTGGAGAGGATGCGTTACCACCCGATGTTGCTAGTAAGCATTTCGAACCACCTCTGAGAGCTTGGGCTGCGAATAGGAACGAGGATACTAATCCAAGTAATGAAAAGAAACAGGCTCCGTTATTGCTAGGCCTAGGTCCACCTACACAGGGTCCTCCTGCGCCGAATAGCTCTAGTGGAGCCATGTCTGGGGAAGAAAATAGAGACACCTCTGCATGATGTACATGTTTAGGCAATACCAGGTTCTTTGGCTCAATATATCTTTGCGATATTACAAATAACATTCTGCGTTAAATGCCTAGTGTTTTCTGGACAATTTATAGTCTTTCCTCTCTGTCATGTCACCCTTCCAATTTTTCTTCTTTTCCTCTGCTGTTTAAACCGAAATCTTAGTGTAATGCTGTATTTTTTTGGTTATAGTATATTTAGAACATCGACGGTTGAATGTGTTTTTACTTTAGTAAATTTCATCACCATATGGGAATCTCAACTAGTACTTATATTGCTGTTCATTGACTTTTCATTAATTTTCTGCTAAGACTTGAGTTACATGAGTTGGGACAACAAACTGCCTCTAGATGGACGTGTGTTTCCATCCAATCCTAAGGTACATGAAACTTGTATACAGATTCCCAGAACTCTTATTTTGGAGGGCAAAAAATAATGACATACCTTGTAGCCCTACACCTGTTTAGACTAGAAGACTCATCAAATGCATAACTGTAAGCCTTGGGGCAGATGGCCTTAAATAGATGAGCAAAAATAGTAGGTTTGCAAGTTCTGGGATCTGCAAACTTTCCTGTGCAGCAGTACTTGGCTGATTGTATCGCCAAGCAGGCACTCTTGCACCCTACCACTTTCTCACCAACCTTCACTTCTAGTGCAGATGGACAACATATATTCAGATCCACATCACACTCCGCCACGCCACAACCTATTCCTCCGCCCACAGGTCTCATTGAAACTGGCACGTTGAAGCCATCGACCAAGCTCACATCATAGAAATGCAGGGGCGAAGTCGATGAGCCTAGTGTCATTTCCACAACAGTAGCCGGTGGCTTACCTTCTAGACCCCGGCATTTTAACTGGCCATCACAATCTCCAGTATCACATGAGCCTTGACCAGTCTTATTGAAGTGACAATTCTGCCTGGCCCATATCCTACCTGACCACTTCTGAGGCACATCGAAGACTATTTCGTCACCACTTCTCATATGAAAGCCACCATCTTTAGGAGTCATCTTCCCTGTATTGCCAAGAATTCCAGGCCATATGCTTCTTCTGCAGTTGTTAACTAGAATAAGTTGTGTCCCATCTGCAGTCACATGACAAAAAGTAAAACAAGTCAAGAAAATTGCATACAAACAAGTGAGGACATGGATTAAGAGTCAGGGAATTACTTGTGCTAACAGGAAAGAGGTATAGACAGAGTGTAATACAGAGGAGTTGATGAGTTAAAATCTGCATTTTTGACAACTTTGATAGGCTGAAGCTCAGGTATACTGAGTTAGTGGGGAGTGGAAGAGCTGGCTGCTCAACTCTAGACAGCTCAAGTTTTTAAAGTACAAACTAAACACTGTTTAACAGTGTGTTTTTAGTTTATTATAACCTTTCTTTTGGGAACAAAGGGCACATATGCATTGCTTCAAGTGGAGGACTTGTACCTCACTATAGCTTAATGTGATTTGGAGATACTTAACTTGTGTACATGCTTCAACTTGACTCACTCATCAGAAGCTAGAATAACCATGACCTATGTCACACAGACTCTTCAAAAATGTCGACGTGCGTACTTTTGGAGAATCTGACACGGATATGAATCAAAAGTGGAGAGTCCGCGCAACTTAGGCCATTGTTATTGATTAGATAATTTGTCCGTGATCTGCATTCCCTACGTGCCTCAATTACTTATAACTTGTTACAATTACCTTATCGTCTGATTAAAATGCCGCATTTCATGATGTGTGCTCTCTTCTTATTCGTATGATCGATGAATTGGAAGTGGTGGGATGACGTTGTAATAAAATTGCTCTCTTCTATCGTGCATAAAATAATGGTACATAAATTCTCTTATAACTTATACATGCATTAGTTTTCGGGTTTCTAACTTGCAAATCAAATATCATATTAATTTTATTCCTGAATAATTTACCTCCTAACCAGCTATCAAATATGGTATTACTTATGCAAAATTTAATATATGCACAACTCACCTCTAAATCAGCTACCACGCAATCTTAATATTTTCACGTGACAAGATCTGAACAAAAAAAAAAACTGTCTTGCACTAATAAGAATCGTGATTCTTTATAAGGGAGAATTTAAGCTGCATTAAACTTTAAGCTAACGTTTAACTTCATAGTAAGGATTAGAGAGGTTCCCTAATATATAATTCAACACCTAATTTTGGATTTAGTAGCAAACATATTAAATTTGCCAAAAAATCTTGCACTTAAGTATAACATTTGACGGATTCAAAATTTTAAATATATATGTATCGAGAATCATTTTATATTACATTTTTGTGATAATGCATACAAACTTCTAATTAATATATATCTTCAAAAACTTTTCAAATGTACATATACATAATTTTCGATTCATTCGTTTATGGGAGTGACTCTGTGTTTCCATTCTCCATTAATGTATTTGTAATCTTCAAGAACAATTACTACTGAAAATAAAATAGAAAGAAAAAAATATATTTTGAATTTCTAAAATGATGAATAATTCGAGATAACTATTTTTAGAATTCGTGACAAATAATTTTGAGACATGAAATATTATATACCCTGAGCTTTTATATTTTTTTTCAAGATACTCCCTCCATCCCATATTAGACTTGTTAATATTTTTATCTTAATTATTAAATATTAAATTGAATTAGTTTAATTTAGCTTTTAAAAAAAATACATAAATGTTTAGCTACTGAAATCGAACCCCAAATCTGATAAACCCTCTGAATTTAGGGTTTTGCTGAAGCAGCTGCTATGTTTCGAATCGGAGCTAAGCTCTTTAGAGCTGCAAGAATCGGTGGCTCCGCCGTGTCTGGTTTCAGGTCACCACCAGCAAGATTTTTCTCCATTAACAACAATGTTAATACTGGTTTCAAGACCAACCCAGTTGCTCTTCAGATGATCAATTATGCTATTTCCCTTGCCCGGGCACAAAAATCAGGTCTTTTTTCAATATACCCATTTCATGAATTGGTGTCTTCAGTTTGTTTTTGTGTTGTAAATGTGATTTTGCTTTGATTTCCCAATCTGGGTCATAGGTATTTTCTCTTTTCTCGAGCTGTAAAGTTCATTTCTTGAGTTTAATTATGTGTTTTTGAATGAGGGAAGATGAATGGTTTAAGGAAATGAAGTTAATGTTTCAAAAATGCTCTCTTTAGGTGGTAGTTAAGACAGGAATCTGGTACTGGTAGGATAAACGAGGAATTCCTAGTTCTCTTTTCTAATATGTTTTGGAAATTCACTCTACTGCAACAACTTTATTAGCACATTTTGTGAATTATCGGTTGGTCTTATTATAGTTACTAGTGTTTGGACACGTGCATTGAATAGAAGAATTGGATTCACGCTGACATTTGTTGAAGCCAGCTTGTGGTAAGAGTTCGGCAGCGGTAGCCCTCAATCACTTACTTATTTGGTAAATTAGCTAGCAAGAGGCCAATCCTTAGGAATTTTCTTTCCAAGATGAACCATTTGAATGCTACTAAATGACAAGAATAGTCTATTGGAACACGACACATGAATCACACATAAGGAAGATGCCAAAAGATTTACAATGAATTTTTCTGTTTCGGGAATCTGTTACTTTTGCCATATCTAGAGAAATAATACAAGTCCTCCGTCCCAAATTCCATGGCCGTGGCCATCTGGTTCACCGATACTACCAAAAAGTCTCATGCTTACGTTACTGCTAGTGATTGTTTGATTATCTTGGACCACGCGGATCCCAGTTGTGCTTTTGATTTCCATTCCAATCATCATATTGATGATAAATTTCCTCATGCTCTGCTTAAGAACTTGGAGTCCGTATTATAGTGAAGGCAGTGTTTTGGACGGCGAAAGGCGATAAGGGCCTGCCTCGCCACAAGGCGAGGCGAGCGGTGAGGTGCTTGCCTTTTTGAAGTCCGGCACCAATTAATACCAAAAAATTAAATATTTAATTGCATATGTAAATAATCGAAATCTCAATAGCAATAACATATTAGCAAATATTTCAATTCAAAAACTGAAAAGAGATAGTACATACTAAAAGTCTAGAACTTGAATGAGAAAAAAATAGAACAAAAGTCAAAATAAAGGTAGAAGTGACTCTGAAGTCAGAAGAAGAAGGAGGAAAAAGAAACAGAGGAAGAAGAAATATGTATTGGTTGGACTTTGGAGTCGCCGGAAAAGTCTGGCTGGTCGCCGGAGGAGTCTAGTTGAAAACCCTAAAATTACCTTTTAACTTTTAAAACCCTAAACTGGTTGCCTTTTTTTAAGAAAATACAAAAGGCGACGCCTTTCTCGCCTCTTGCCTTTTGTTGCCATGGCGTCGCCTCTTGGGCACATATGCTCTTCTCAAGCGTTCTTTTTTTTTTTTTACTTTTCCCCACTTATCAAGTTCGTGTCTTGAGTTTGGTTCTGCTGTCATTATGAATTGGATTTGATTTTACATGTGGTGTTCATAGATGAATCATATGCGCAAGCTCAATTGGTACTTGAGCAGTGCCACTCAACTCAGTCAGATGAGAGTGCTAAAGGATTGGTTTTGCTCGCCATGTCTACCTTATTTTCTGAAAGGTTAGTCTTTAATCTGTGGCTATCCACTTGTGATTTTGAATGACCTGGAATTTGAAGTTAATTCCTTTCCTGGTGATCTTTTTTATTTTTTTAGAGGGAATTTTAGTGAAGCCATTGAGAAGCTCCAGAAAATTCAAGATTTGGGCTTGTCATCTTTAGCTGTTAGAGGTAAAAGTTGTGGCACTTTTGATAGAATCCACAGTTTGAAGTTCCCAAGGTAACAATTACGCATATGATTGCAGTTGCCGCCTCTGAAGCACTTGCAGGGCTTTATTTAGAATCATATCAAGTAAGACTTGTTGAACTGCTGATGTCTGCCTGAACTGATTTTGGTGTATAGTTTATATATTCCATAGATCACTAAGCAAATATATCTCCCAATTTAGGATGATTATTCATCAGCAACTGCAGATATGTGCTTGCAACTGCTGGAAACCATAAGGCTAGAGATTGGTGGTGGTGGATCTGACATTTTGGAAGCCCGTGCAAAAGCACTGAAAGGGCTGGTTGAGTTGGTCCATGGTAACGTTGAATCAGGTGAGAAATATAGTGTTCAAATTTTTCCTCTGATTTCTGTGTTATCCTTTGTTTTAAGGTATTGAAATTGTTTATGTTCATTGCAGCCCAGTCATTCTTTGAAGGAGCTCAAGGTGATAAAGGTTGTTTTGGTAAGGATTTGCCTTGTGAGACATCACAGATGACATAGTTCTACAATGTATTGATATCGTGATGTTTAGGCAACGTTGCACTATCTTTTGGTGAATTCCTGCATTGTATGCGGAATTTCCAAATGGCGAGGGAGTTATATCACAAGGCAATGCAGGATGTATCAGAACTTAAAGATTTTACTGACTCACAGTCCTTATCAGCTTGTAACATGAATTTGGAGGAGACTTTGTTAGGAGCTACTTGTGCTCTAGGACAGTTTGAGGCTCATTTGGGGTAAGCCTTCCTTTAAATGTTTGGTGTTCCCTTGTATAAACATGTATTCCAATATCTTCCCTCATGCACATACTTTTCTGGCTGTAGGAATTTTGATGATGCTGAGGAAATATTAACTGCAGCACTGAAGAAAGCAGAAGAGCGCTTTGGTTTGATACATCAATTTATTATTGCATGGATGAAAAAATCATTTGTATGCTTATTGTTTTTGTTTTTGTTTTTTTAAATTTATGCAGGTAATTATCATCCAAAGGTAGGTATTATTTTGACCTGTGTAGCTCTCATGTATCGACGTAAAGCAGCCATGGAGCGGTCAAGCTCGCTTTTGATTCAAGAGGTCTGAAACTATTTCTCAAAGCCATTGGCATATACAAATATCTGTACACCGCATGCATTTGCTTTCTGTTTTACCATTGCAACACCCATGAAACTTCAATCCAATAACAATGATTTTGCTTTGGGTGGAATTTGTTTTTTACATTGTGAGAAGGTTTTGGGATGCATTTCCAATTTTTTTAAAAATGCATGGTGCAGTGGACACAATTTTGGGTTTATTCGTTACGTGATATAGGTGGGTTTGTTTCTAAGGATTTCTTTTGAAGATCTTGGAAAAAACTTATCCAGAAATAATGTCAAGAAACTGTTATAACTTAAAGGACCTAAATCCAAAGGATTCAATGAATAATGAGTGACTAGCTATTACAGTTATAACAGTTGAATATGAGAATACTTTCTTTCTTGGGGTCTCTCTCTCTCTCTTAAAAGGTTTCATTGAATAATGCAGGGACTCTATAGAAGAGCAATTGAAGTGCTCAAAGCTCCACCCTTGGAAGTAGAAGGTATGACGAATAATGAAAAAGTTCCAAGATTGCATCATGCAGAAATCAGCTAGAGATAGAATAACAACCATTCAAATTCTTTTTACAGGTGTTGGAGCAATACGGTCTAGAAGGGATATACTTGCCCTTGCAAGAGGTATTCGTTGCTTCTAAAATGTAGTGGATCTATTTACTTCTTATCCGCATCTTTTGCAGAATTGTCCAACCTCTTCAAGATATTCCTCTTTCACCCTAATTACAAGATTTTTTTTCTGGAAACAAACTTTGTAGTAGTAGCAAAAGCTGTGTCTTTAGGGTAAAGTGATCCGTCTTTTCCTCAACATCTGCTTCTGTCAGGCAGTATAGTTTTTGAGTCTTCACTGAAAGAGACAAAGCTATAGATTGCAGGGGTTAGCATGGTTTCCCAGATCGTTGTGCGTTGACCAAAGTAACAGATGCCTCCCACTTTTCAATTCTATATTTTTCAAGAGGTATGAACTTTTCAAATTGACTTGAGAGGAAAAACATACGGAAATTCACTAAGAATTCAGCTGCAGCAATCAGTGAAAGTTTTGTTTGTACTTAAAGGGTTGATCAGTTTAGCAGTCCAGAGGTGTGAGAGGTAGGCCAAAGAAATATTGGGCTGTTGTAGCCTATTGAGGACATGACCTTAGATAGGAGGTTGTGGAGGACACAAATTAGGGTAGAAGGTTAGTAGGTAGTGGAGGACACAAATTAGGGTAGAAGGTTAGTAGGTAGTGGAATGTTGTCTCACTTATCCTTGCATACTAGTAGTCGTAGTATTTCTCCTATAGTTTCTTGTCCTTCGAGGTTTGTTACTATCTATTGCCTCTTGTACTTCGATTATCATAGTATTTTGTTGTAATTACTGTTCTTTTTTTCAAGTGCTTTGCCATGCTTTCTATAATACTTTGCCATGATTTCTTCACTTCAGTCATTTCTTTTTCGATCTGCTTTAATATGTTTTCCCTTGAGACGAGGGTCTATCGGAAACAACATCTCTACGGAGGGGTAAGGTCTGCTTATATTCCACTCTCATGCCACTTGCTGATGTTTCTTTGTACAGAAGTGCTGCCTATTTTGATAAGTATCATGAAATGACTTGTTAATGTACTCTAGCTATACAGAAAGTGAATTATCTTATCATATGTGTAATTATATGGCATTCCATCCTAGTGCCTAGATCAACTTGCTTGGTTGTTATGCAGGTGGGTACGCAGAGACGCTTATCGTGCAACAAAACAGAAAAGCAGAAGGTGAAAAGATGAAGCAGTGGGCTGAAACAGCTTGGACAAGTCGCAGATTATCACTCGCGGAGGCACTAGAGTCATCCGAATCATCATCCAAAGTGTCTGTCATAGATACTCGAATAAGCCGGGTCCTGTAGTTGTTTCCTTCCTTACATGTTTTCATCGAAAAGTTTAACGCACATTACTTTCATCAACTCACTAGTATCTATTCACTTCTGTAGATATAATATGCTCTATATGAGTTGTAGTTGCAATTACTTTTGCACATAAAATACCAGAAGAGATTTCAAAATTTTCTTGAATAATGAATGTATCACTGTTGTACAGTACTGAATACAACTCTATTCATCAAGATATCAAAGATATACAACATTTAGAGAGGAATATCAAGTCCTTTACCAATTTCTACACCAATCATTTCAAGAATTCCCTTATTGAAAATCTGAAAAAGACAACACACAAAGATTACAATAAAGTAGTTTAATCATTAAAACCAAATATTCAAAGGTATAAAAGATGTATAGTTACCAATTCCACAATGAATGTACCAATAAGACCAATCATACAAGCTCTAGAGTTCCATATCTCAGCAGTATTGGTAAAACCCAAAAGGGGTCTGCTCAACTTTGGTACTTCCTTTGGCAACTCCACCTACACAATGCAAAGTTACATGTGTTACATTTACAAATACCTTTTAAAAGTCCCCTCTTTACACTATCACCCGAGTGGCGCATGCAGAATTTTTCGAAGTAAATAAACTAATAAAATACTGTAACAATATTATAGTTTTAAAAAACACATTCAAGTATAATATTACTACTCTCCTCGACGAGTTCTCATTTTTGAAACACATCGATAATAGACTCATTGAAAAATATTACTAAAACTTTGTTTTCTATATAAGACACCAAACAACCACTCAAAAGCTTATTATCCAAAAAGAAAACAAGAACATCAAATTGTAACTATGGTCCTCTTTTATCTACCACTTCATCAAAAAAGAAAAAGAGTCCAAAATATTTGTCATTTTAGATGATTAAGAAGATATTTGTTAGTTTCCTCCAATTGGGAAGGCACATAGTCATCAACATTTAACAGTGTGGAGCCAGGAATTAAAAAAAAAACTTATGCAAACAGGTTGTTGTCTCCATGAGGTAGTGATAAGGTCTGCACATATCTCACCCTCTCTAGATTGAACCTCCTTGCACCCCGTTGGCTCCGCCCTCACTAAGTACTCATTTAAGCAAGAATTACTCCTTCCGTTTAAAAAAGAATGACTCAGTTTGACTTGACATTAAGTTTAAGAAAATAAAGAAGAACTTTTCACTTTTGTAATCCTAAATTAAAGTTATGTCTAATATGCCAAAATGTCTTTTAATCTTGTAGCCTTAAACATATGACGTGAAAAGTTGAAATTAAAATGTTATCAAAAAAGGAAAGATATCATTCTTCTTTAAACATACTAAAAAGGAAATGGGGTAATTCTTTTTGAAACGGATCGGAGGGAGTTTACTATTAATGTTATTAGCTAGTAATAGAACACATACCCCAACTGGAACCTTTGCAGCCTGAATCTTGAAGTAGCCCCTTTTGATGATTTTCAAGTTGGAATTATGGGGCAGAAGGAAATGCTGATTTTGAGGGAGTGTTGTTGAGAGGAAGGAAGATGAGAGTGAAGCCATTGTTAATTACAGAAAATGAACCCCATTGTGTTGTTTTTGTGTTACCTTATCTAACAAATATTTTTGTGGTCTATAAAATTCCCATAAAGTTGACAGTGAGTGGGTCCCACTCCCACCATTGGTGTCCTCCTTGAGACCACTTTTTTTTTTTGGTTAGTTTGATGGTGTTTCCGATTATCACATTATTTTACTGTTGTTCGTGTTTTTTTTCTTGTAGACTTTAATTTGCACTATTTTTTTTTATTAATGACTACATTTTCTTTATTATGTTCTTATTTTTTTTACTTGAGTTTGATGCACTTGAGCGGATGATCTTGCAAAAATAGTCTTTTTATCTCCATGAGATAGTGGTAAGGTTTGTGTACACTATATCCTCCCCAAATCCTAGACAAATTAGTGAGATTTCAGTGGATATGTTGTTGTTGTAATTCATAAACGTGTTCTTTAACTAATTGATTTCAGCTGACATAAACAAGCAAACACTTACTGAAAAATGTTTTTCAATTTTGATTAATCAAAATATTTTTTCTAGAAAAGCAAGCACCTTAAAAATGAGGAAAGTGACTTTCTTAATCAAAATAGGAAAAACGAGTACATAAATGACATTGCAAGTTTAGTATCTCTCCCAATCCACCCAACATCCCCACTCCCCTTGACCATCCCGACCCCCCCCCCCACCTCCTAACCACCACTCTCGACCCCATTTCATGCCTATAATGTTTTGATAGATTACATATAAATGATTTTTTGGGATAATATTTTTTTTGCTTATCAAACACTAAAAAATAAGTAAGAAACCTTACTTATTTTCCATAGAAACCATTTCCTTCGTACCAAACACTCTTAAACATATATAACGTTGAACAAATAGACACATGCATCTACGCGATATAATACACGTAGACGGTAGGATGTGAGTTATCACATAGAAAGCATGTGTCTATTTATTCAATTTTATACAAATTTAAATGTTTACTTATACACACCTGAAATTAAAGGTAATAAATGCCACCTATCGAATTAGTTTTTACTGCTTCCCTATTTTTTTCCTTACTTTTAATAAATTTATTTTTCAAAAATTTTAACCAATCAAATATTAAAAAAATTTGAAGAACATTTTCTTCCATATTAAACACATCCTACATAAAGGGGTAGATAGCAATTTGGATGTTTAGTTATTGATAAATTCTAATCTTAATTTTTATTTATCTGATTTAGTACTTAAGACCTTCAATTAGTTAATTTGTGAACTTTTAATTTTTTATTTGTGAATATTCATATATTTTATCATCATTATTAACTCTTCAACCACCTAATTACTCATGTGTTAGTTAAGCTTATTTTATTAGTTAATTCATATTTTATGATAATATAATTTTTGAAATAGTTAAATATAACATATATTTTCTATTTAAATCGACCAAACCCTCTTCCAAAATTTTCAACAAAAATAAAAAATAAAAAAAGATTTAATTTAAGAAGCCAAGAATGGAACACGTAACATGTAATATAGGGGTCACGTTGCCACTTCTACAACTCCAGCCCGCTGTAAAAGCTCACGTTCCCCTTCTTCCCATGCATGCATTTCTTTGATACAATATTTTTCTTTCGAGAGAGAAGTATTGAAAACACTATTTGACGTAAATTATTAATTTCATTTTTGAACTATTGATAGTCTTAAAAACACTTTTCTATTTGATCAACTAAACTTAGATACATCCCTAATCTGCCACATGACATAACAAGTGGTCTCAAACTCTTGTAAGAGCATGAAACTCTTAATAAAAAGCCGAGAGAAGTGTTGAAAACACTCCTAAACTTGACGAGAATTTAGGAGTGTATTTCACTCATGTTGCAAGATCGGGAGATGTATTTAAGTTCAGTTAGTCAAGTAAAATAATGTTTTTAAGGATGTCAATCAGTGGCGGATCGAGAAATATTGTATTAGGGGTGCTCAATTATTTTTAATGTAGAAATTGCTATATAGAGTGGGCATAAGTCCGCCACTGATGTCAATAGTTTGGAGATGAAACTAATAACTCGCGCTGAGTTTAGGGGTGTTTCCAATACTTCTCACTAAATTTCGATTTTTTTTGGTTGTTTTTTTTATTTATTAAACTTAGTACATTATTTAATATTAGATTTTAAATAAAAATTTGTTGAAGGTGATATTACAAAATACAAAGAGTATATTTTATTTTCTTACTATGCTTTAATTTGTATTAAAACTATGCTACGAACTTATAGTAAGATTTTATGGTACGGCAACTCAACTTTCACCTTGTTACACTAGTAAAAGCCACAAAATTATTTTTTGTGATAAAGAAATCACTCAAATTTCTTTAGTAATCACGAAAGTAATGTTTGTAACAAAATATTTACTCAACTATTACTAAATACTCACATAGGAGAGGAAACAAATGAAACATTTTACATTAAATTGAATAATATATTTATAGCATAAAATTCATTTAACATTTAACATTTTACAATAACTAAACACTTATTTATAAAAAGAAAGTGATTCAGTGACTTATTATGATTTTTAGCTAGGAAATTTTCTATTGAATGTTTTTTTTAGTGACTCTTTTATGATGTTTGAGTAAAGTTCGATGAATTTTATGCTATAAAAAATAGTTTAATGACTTTGATTCAACAAAATAAAAACTCTATTTATGAACTAATCCGAAAATTAAATGATCTCATCATGCCATAAAAGACACTAATAAATATTAGGTTGATAAAATCATAAAATAATAGTCGTAAAATTAGTGTTGCTAAAGGCTTCGCTATTTAGCAGTAGAACAATAATAATAATAATTAATCTTGATCCTCACCTAAACTTCTAGCAGCTAGTAGTGTTTAAAAGAGCTATCAACTACAACAACATAAAATTAACAAACAACATTTTTAGAGCTGATCAAATTTAATAGATTCGTCCTCGGAAATAAAAAGTTCTAGTTTGAAAGAGATAATTTCAACCACTTAACGTTCATCCGACGCATCCGTCAACGTTCCCTTTTACGTTTATTAGCATTAGATATGTAATTGATGTCCCCTTGAGGAATATCACACAAGTCATGTTGCTCCATTGTCAATACAGTTACTGGACTTGAAGGGCTATAATAAAAAACTCCACTTGTTATCAATTCTTGAAATTCCTCAATCAACAATTGTTTATTTATCATCATTCTTTGACACTTGCTTAGATCATCCTATATGAGAAAAAAAAAAAGAAGAGGGTTATGAAATCCACATTTTGACACCTGAGATTTCGTAACGAGTAGATATTTTTGTAAGAGCATAATCTATTTTCTGATTAAATACATTACGAGTTGTTTTTTCATACTTTCATCAATTAATATGTGATATTATCAAACAACAATAATGAGGTTCATAGTAAAGTATAATACTCCTAAATTTCCACTTGATGTGACACAATTAATTTTTGTAGAGTCAAGAGAGGTTTTCTTTAACACATGTTTTTGCAAATACTTTTTAAAATATTTTTGTTTCTTTTTAATTATGTTATGACTTATAGTATTTTTTATCTAGTTTTTTTCTATTTCAAAAAAACTGGAGAAAAATTTATGTTCGATGCACATAAAATTAGTTAGTTTGATTCACATACTTCGATATACAAGCATGACATAAGTTAAAACGGAGAAATTATTATTTTCTAAATTAAAAAAATAAAAGAAAAAGGATTGTGTAAATATTTACCTTTTGATCTTGAGGGATGAGTCTAGTAAAATTATTGAAACAAGAGTCATCTATTAATAGAGACAAATATTCAGAAATGCAAGTAACAACAGATTGTGCTATGACACAAGGCCTGAACTCCAAGAATTTAGCATCTGTCAACATATAAAAATTTATTATTGTGTCAGTATATATAAGTTAAATTTCTTCGGAAAAAATAGAAAGAAGAGTTTTAAGGGGTTGATTTCTCATATGACCACTCATGACTCAACTAATCGTTATTGTCTCAGAAAGTCACTTTCTGAAACAATAACTAGTAATTGAATGTCTATCTGAGAAATCAACTCGATTTTAAGTGTTTTTTTTACCTAAAAGAATTCGAAGAAGTAGCTCGTTGACACGAGAAGTAAAATCTTGGAGGAGGGATAATTTGAGTGAATTAATACTCCATTGAAATAATTCAATATATGAATATGGTGTTGTAGAGTTTAATTTCCATCCTAAAGTCTCCAATAATGTCAATTCCATACGTTGGATCATTGTTGATTCAAACAAATGTTCAACTCCTTCCATCTGCAAATATCATCAAACAACAACAACAATTAATAATATAATCAGTATAATTTCACGAGTATAGTCTGGAGAAAATAGCATGTACGTAGACGTACCTATCGTATGAAAATAAAAAAATTATTTCTGATTAACACTCGAGTCAATCATAATGATACTCACCTGTAATTCAAGCAACTGAGGGGGACTTGTTTCATGGAATTTAGAGGCCACAGACAAACATGCAATTGAGAGTAACTCAAACATCCAATATCTCCATCCCTACAAATTTTGTTTTGTGTAATATAAAATTTGGTCAATTAACTCTATTACAAAGTTTTTTTTTTCTTCAAAAAAATACTTTAATATAAATTAATATTGTTACCTGGCATTTTTTTAAAGAGATAAACCGATCAAGGTAACTTGCAGCACCAAATAAAGTTCCAAATGAGAGATTCCACCGCCTTTGAGACTTTAATTACATGTTCATAATCATTAAAAAAATTTAAAAAATTAGGAGATAAAAAACACAAAAATTAGTTACTATGCAAGAAAAATTGAATCTTATAGTAGAACAATTTATCCATGATAGAATTATGGGTTCATAACTTAATATTTCTTGAGATATAGTAAATTTTCAAATACTTATTTTAAATTTCGTACAAAAAAATTACTGAATTCAGATTAACCAATTGAGACTACATCACATGGACATCTTAAGGGGCGGAGTTAGAGGGACCAAAAAGGGTTCATTCAAACTCCATTTGTCAGAAAAATCACACATTATCTTCGTGAAAAATCTTGCCTCTGCCACTGAATCTACGTCTTTATGATAGAGATGGGAGACATGATTCATAAAAAAAGATTATGAAATTACCTTAATAATCCAATGAATAGCTTTGAACCTTGCATTCTCAATAAAACAATTCTCTTTTATAAACTTCACATAGCCTATTTTAGGCATGTAACTCATCTCCTTGTCTAATAAAATCTCAAAAGCTTCTTCACAATCTTCTTTTGATTTAAAAAAACAAGAATTTTCAATATCATTTTTGAATTCTTCTTCTTCTTTTTCTAGCCAAACTTCATCACAAAGCAAACTCTCCATCTTTTGTAGAAAGAAAAAAAAGTACAATTTTTAAAATTATTCCAAGAATGACTTATAGTTTCTGCATGTCAGTGAAAAATTTGGGGTACAAATAGTTGGAAAAGAGGACAAAAGGCAAATGATCACTATATGATAAGATAAGTCTGCAAAACTATAAAAAGTTATTATTTTGTAAGTTTGTCCCTTTCTAGTTCTTTGTGTCATGCACAAAAACCTTAAGGAAAACTTTAATATATATAATAGTAGTAGAGTAAAATTCTTGGTGGAGTAAAGAGTCATATGAAGTAGTACTATATACAGGCTGGCTAGGCAAATTTATAGCAAATTGAATTTAATTTCTATGAAGCTCAAAACATATAGAAATATATTTTGGGATCTTAATAGTTCAGTTGGTTGTCTATCTGAATTCCCTGTTGGTGAGGGTTCGATGCCCTACATTGTAACCCCCTCCCCGTTTCCCTTCCCCTACCCCCAATTTTTTAAATATATATATGTCCATGATAGATATTACTCTATACAAATTGGTATCTCCTTTGATCCAAAATAATTGATGTTTTAGTTTTGATATAAAAAAAATTCACTTACTTCAAAGTTTAAGAGGAGTTTTGATTAAAATATTCTTAATTATATTTTTTCCTTCAAGTTGACATGAATAATTATCATGAGGATTAGGAATGTGTCATGGGAAAAAGAATTAAATACTTTCTTGATTTTGTGAAATATTAGTTCATTTGGATCAAATTTTAGAGGCTTAAACATCAATTATCTTAAATCGAAAAGAGTAACTTGGATACAAATAGTTTTCTTTTCGTTTCAGCTTATGTGACATCTTAAAAAAATATATAAAATAATTTATAACCATTCAAAATTTATTTTAACCATACATTTCAATTGAGATAAAAAAAAAGAGTAATTAATTGACATGACATCATATGACAAGTTAAATTACTATGGAACTATAATACTTAACTTTTATACTATAAATATATAGTTACAAAGGTTTTTTTTTTGTTTTTTTTGGTGGGGTGGGGGGGTGGGTTGATGAAGAATAAAAAAGAGGAGATAAGACTCATGAAAAGAGGTAAATGCAAACATGATAGATATTATTTTTTTACTGTAGTAACCTATTGCGTGAACCCACGAGGATGATCCTAGTTTGCCTTACTCATTTTATTATTGTATTTGCATTGTTTTCATATATACACAAAAGTACACACAAATTTAAGTTTTTACTATAACATTGTGGGCCTGATATTCTGTTTCAATTCATGTGACACGATTTGATTAAATATGAAAAAAAGATTTTTAAAATTTATAGTATAATGTGACTGTAATCGTTCTATTAAAAATATTTAAAAGTAAAAAGAAATTTTAAAATTAAATTATTTGAATTATAAAAATAATATATTTTTTTAAATGAATTAAAAAAATGTGTCGGATAAATCGAGACGCTAGAATATTTATGAAGCACACACGTAATGGTACATAATGCACTTTTTAGGTATTGATGAGAAATGTGGTGCAATAATAAAACTACTACTTCCCCATTATCCCGTATTTTACGCCAGCTAATTATCTACAACTGCAACACCACAAAAAAAAAAAACAAAAAATAATTAAAAAAACTAAAAAATATGTTTCCTAATTAATTTACTAACTTACTTTCTTTATGTTAATTTACGTGATATTATTTGATTTGATATAAAATTTAAGAAAGTAAGAATTCTTTTTGAAATTTATGGTATGAAATAAGTGATAGTAGATATTTGTGTGGCTATAAATAGAATATTTTAAAATTTTATTAAACTAAATATAGAAATATATAATTCTTTCTTAGACGAACTAAAAAAAATTATATCATATAAATTAAAATCGAGGAAGTAGTATTTTCTCCGTCTCGATCAAAATATTTATAGCCTTTTTTAATTTAAAATATGTCTCAAAAACTTGTCATTTTAAAAGTGTAAGGACATAAGTCATAACTAAGTATTTCTTCTCCTTTTATTTATTTTAGTAATTGCTCTTCAAGATTATAAATACTTTAATTATGATGTATAAATAGAGAATTGTATTTTAAAATATCAATATGGGTAAAATAGCTAAATGTATTTCTTCAATCGTATTTTTTTCTAAGAAAACATATAAATAAATAAAAATAAAACAAGTATTTTGAGACGGAAAATGTATAACTTGCCTAATATTCAATTGCTATAGCCTTAGGGGTGTACAAGACAAATCGTAAAGTCAAACCAAACCGACGAATCAAGTCAAACCGGAAAAAAAAACGATTTGTGGTTTGGCGTTGAAAAAACAAATCGATCACTCTTGGTTTGGTTTGGTATTAAAGGGAAAAAGGTCAAACTGAACCCAAACCAAACCGACATAATATAAATATAATTTTATTTTATTTTATAGATAAAAAATACTATTAATTATAATATACTTTGTTAATATATTTTTAATTAGTTTATAGTTTTCAATGTTTAGATAGATTATTTCAAAATTGGGCTTGTAAGCTTTTGTAAATATTTTATTTTGTATTCATATCGGAAGTTACAATTATACTGTTATAGTTTTTCAGATTCGAAGTTAACAATCTACTTTGTAAATATTTTATTTTGTATTCAGTGTGACTGTAGCCTTTAATCTTATAAATTTAACATAATGAACATTGATATTTCAATAAAAGTAGTTTGTACTCATGTGAATTTTATCGTCTTTTCAAAGATTTTTATTGACGTTTTTAAAGTTTAGCTTATCACACGGGTAAGTGAAAATATATTTGATCTCTTTTTCAATCATCGTATAATTGTAAAAAAAAAATGAAAAAAAACAAAAAATCCGACTTTATGTGGTTTGATTTGGTTTTTAGATTTAATAAACCGATATTTTTGGTTTAGATTTTTTTTAATGAAAAACCAAACCAAATCGACCTATGTACACCCCTAGCTACATGAATTAAAGTCCTCTCGTGGTTGGCTCAACAAGAATAAAATTTAATTCACACACTGACACTGACATCCAACAAAAAACTTAAATAATTTAACATTTCTCTCATTTTAATTTATGTGGTAATTTTTTAATATGAATCGAGTTTAAGAAATAAACAATTTTAAAAAAATTATCGTCATAAATATGCTACTCTCTCCATTTCATTTTAACAATCATTTTGTCTCAAAATAACGGTTACTTTAGAAATTCAAGACTATAATTGTCATTATTTTAATTTCAGCTACAATTTTTTTTGGTAACCAATGTAAATTACCATTAACAAACCAAAAACAAGCTACAATCTTAACATTAAAGAAATATGCACAATATTTAAGAGAAAAAATTAACTTGGCTTTATTGAATATGGATAACTTAATAAACTATAGGGATAATTTTAGAGACCTTTATTCAGGTTTCACTCTGTAAATCAACGCTGAGTGGATCCCATGTTCGTGAAGAAGACATTTTCTATTTGAGATTGATGCGTATAATTAAAGGAGAGGACATATTTTATGTAATTAACTAAACCTTACCTAACTAATAAACGAATGAAAATATATGCAAAAGTTTTGTCGAAAGTGACTAATGAGAATACTTTTTTAGGAGTTGAGGTGTTCAATTGGAACATATGACTTAGTTCGAATGTCTAAATAAAGTATTGTGGCAATTTTAAAGAGTTGACGATATATTAAACCTTCATTAAATTTTGTTTGGATACTATACATATATACATCAAAATAAGTTTGACTTGGTTTCTCACGTGATCACTCAAGTTTCAACAAATAGTTATTATCTCAAAAAGTCGTCTTTCTTTGTTGAAGAAAATTGGACTAAATTTTTTTTAAAAGATAATAACTATCGATCAGTTGAGTGACTATCTGACTAAATCAACCTTTTAAATTTCTTCCCATTCAAGTTAGTAAGAAAATTTTTAATAATAACAGCACTTTGTAATGCATGCATGATAAAAACTTTTTGTTCAAGGCTATATATATCATCTTTCTGTATGGAAGAGTGTCAAAATCATGAAGCCTATAGCTAGCTGTCTATGAAGTCTAAATTAATCTATCCTCAATGAGTCATTACTATGCACAGTCAAATATCTGCATGACAAATACACTAATGATATACAAATATACAAAAAAATATGTATTCTTTGACACCACTCTAAAGTTTGTTCTACAACAACATTTGGTCTAACCAAACATAACTTACAATCAACCTATTCACTTTTCTCTTCAATTCAATTTTTTTTTTATAATTTCACCAAATCAACCAAACATCTCTATATATATACACATGACTTCCATGCACTTAATAGAACAACAACACCAAGTTAAGTTTGTAATTTAATTTTCTGTACGCAAAAATGGGCGCTATTGAAATATTTCTCGTCTCTCTGATGATTGCGTCGTGTCTCCTACCTAGCGTTTCCGCTGCGACCAGACACTATAAATTTGAAGTATGCATATATATTATCGCATAGAAGTATGCATATATAGTATATACTTACATTTTTTAATTATTTTTTTTTTTGCGTTTCAGATCAAAATGCAAAATGTGACACGACTATGTCACACGAAGAGTATGGTTACAGTAAATGGACAATTTCCTGGACCTCGAATTGTGGCAAGGGAAGGTGATCGTCTTGAAATTGAAGTAGTCAATCATGTTCACAACAACATTTCCATTCATTGGTAAACAAATAAACTTTTACTTTGGTGCAATTCATAAGGTTCAACGAGCAATATTTGATAATTCATGATTATTATATAGGCATGGAATTCGACAAGTTCGTAGTGGATGGGCAGATGGACCAGCCTATGTAACACAATGTCCAATTCAAACTGGTCAAAAATATGTGTATAATTTCACTATAATTGGCCAAAGAGGAACTTTCTGGTGGCATGCACATATTTCATGGTTGAGATCAACTCTCTATGGTCCAATAATTATTCTTCCTAAGAAAAATACTCCTTATCCATTTGCTAAACCTTACAAAGAAGTTCCCATCATCTTTGGTAATTAATTGAATTTCTTATAATCCTTGACTAATTTGTCTATAAGAAATTAATTATTTGAATACTAATTATTATATGTCACTCAGGAGAATGGTTCAATGGTGACACTGAAGCTATAATTTCCCAAGCTTTACAAACAGGTGGAGGTCCTAATGTTTCTGATGCTTATACTATTAATGGACTTCCTGGACCTTTGTATAACTGCTCCACAAAAGGTAAAAAAACAATTATTTCGCTTTCCAAATAATGTTAGTACACTAGAATATGATATTAACACTTTTAGATATGTTCTTTATACAGATACTTTTAAGCTAAAGGTGAAGCCTGGAAAGACATATCTTCTTCGATTGATCAATGCTGCACTTAATGACGAGCTTTTCTTCAGTATTGCAAATCATACTCTCCAAATTATTGATGCTGATGGAGTTTACGTTAAACCTTTTGAGACAGATACACTTATTATTACACCAGGACAAACTCATAATGTTCTTCTCAAAACTAAGCCTCATTTCCCTAATGCCACATTTTACATGACTGCTCGACCCTATGTGACAGGTCCTGGTACATTTGATAACTCTACAGTTGCTGGAATTTTAGAGTATGAATCAAAAGCAAAACACCATTTGAAAAATCTACCGCTCTTTAGGCCGTTTCTACCAGCTCTGAATGACACAAATTTTGTCACCAATTTTACAAATAAATTAAGAAGTCTCGCAAGTCCTCAATTCCCTGCTAATGTACCTTTAAACGTCGATAAACGTTTGTTTTTCACAGTAGGTCTTGGAACAAGTCCTTGTGAACAAAACAAAACTTGTCAAGGACCTAATGGTACAAAATTCTCAGCTTCAATGAATAATGTGTCATTTATACTACCTACAACTGCTCTTCTTCAATCTCATTTCTTTGGACAATCAAAAGGTGTATATAAGCCTGATTTTCCATATAGTCCTTTAAATTGGTTTAATTACACTGGGAATCCTCCAAATAACAGTCTAGTTAATAATGACACAAAACTTATGGTTTTACCATTTAACACAAGTGTGGAGTTAGTAATGCAAGATACAAGCATTCTTGGTCTTGAAAGTCATCCTCTTCATCTTCATGGATTCAATTTCTTTGTTGTTGGACAAGGATTTGGGAATTTTGACCCTATTAAGGATCCATCAAATTTCAACCTTGTTGATCCTATTGAAAGGAACACTGTGGGTGTCCCTTCTGGTGGTTGGGTTGCTATTCGATTTCTTGCGGATAATCCAGGTAGCTTTATAAGAATTTGCACTCGAAATGTTATATCTGGTTAAAATTTTTGACTCCGCGAACAATGATGTATGATGTTTTTTGTTACCAGGAGTATGGTTTATGCATTGTCACTTGGAAATTCACACAAGTTGGGGATTGAAGATGGCATGGTTGGTTCAAGATGGAAAAGTTCCAAATCAAAAGTTGCCTCCTCCACCAAAGGATCTCCCCAAGTGTTGAGAACTTAATTTTGTGCAATTTTTGTACGTCATTTGGTTTTGTTAGTTTGTGGGGTATCTTTTGTATTTCCATTTCTTATCAGTTCATGTATGTTTTTTAATTTGATTATGTGAGAGAGAGTTAAGGATTTTTGTAACTTCAAAACTCTTACAAGTTTGAAATCAATAACGAGAATTAATTATCACCTTCCTTTTAAATTATCTTAATATTTCTTGCATTTAGAATAATCGGCAATATTTCCTTGAAAGAACATGAGAACGGTGCGTAAATTTAGAAGTACATTTTAAAAGGGTGAAAATCATTATACTTCCAATTCAAACCGTCTAATGAAAAACAGCCTATTTACCCCACAAAGGTAGGGGTAAGGTCTGCGTACAAAGGTGAGATTACATTGAACATCTTGATGCAGAACATTTGTTGATGACAGTCCTCTTGAACTGTTCCAATGTAACAGAAAAGAATGTAATAACACATTAACTTAATGAAGGAAAATTTTCCAGATCAAAATACTCAAGAAATTGCGAAATGAGTCGTTGAATTTCAGCTCTTGTTCAACATTTAGGAAGATCTGAAGGTGGAGGAGGTAACTTTTGACTAGGTAACGGTCCATCTAACACGATCCAAGCCATCCTTAGTCCCCAGCTTGTGTGAACCTCGAAATGGCAATGCATAAACCATACTCCTGTTTGATAAATTGCAATTTAGGATTTGTCATTTCCATTTAATAAAGTTATTGTTGATTATGTGTTTGTGTTAACTATAAAGTTTAATTACCTGGATTGTCCGCGAAGAATCTAAAAGCCATCCATCCACCAGCAGGGACACCAACCGTGTTTCTCTCTATAGGATCCTTGAGATTGAAGTTGGTTGGGTCATTATTAGGATCAAAGTTTCCAAATCCTTCACCAACAATGAAGAAATTGAAACCGTGAAGGTGAAGGGGGTGATTTTCAGCACCAAGAATGCTAGTGTCCTGTAACACAACCTCAACACTCGAATTAAATGGTAAGACAACAAGTTTTGTTGCATTGGTTACGAAAGTATTGTTTGGTTGTGGTGATCCTGTAAAGTTGAATGGATTTAGAGGGCTAGCCGGAAAATCTGTGGTGTAAATCCCATTAGATTGTCCAAAGTAGTGAGATTGGAGAAGTGCTGTCATTGGAAGGACAAACGATATGTTGTTTACTGATGCTGCAAATTTCGTGCCATTAGGTCCTTGGCATGTCATGTTTTTGGGGCACGGGTTAGAACCAAGTCCTATTGTAAAGAGAAAACGCTTGTCAACACTTTGTGGAACGTTTGCTGGGAATCGAGTGTTGGCTAAGCTATGGAATTTCTTGGTGAAATTGGCAACAAAACTTGTTGAAGTCATATTTGGTAAGGTTGGTTTAAAGAGCTTGATTTTACTTTTGTTGGTGGGAGAGCTATGTAAGGGGGGTTCATATTCTAGGATACCGGCAACAGTTGAGTTGTCAAACGTTCCTAGACCGGAGAAGTATGGCTGAGCTGCCATTAGGAAGGTGGCATTTGGGTAATGTGGCTTTGTTTTGAGAAGAACATTGGTGGTTTGGCCAGGGGTGATGAATACTACATTTGTGTTAAATGGTTTGGTGTAAATAGCGTCTGCTTCAACGATGGTGAGGGTGTGATTGGCAATGCTGAAGAACATTTCATCATTCAGTGCAGCGTTGATCAAACGTAGCATGTAAGTCTTTCCTGGCTTCACTTTCAGCTTGAATGTATCTGAAGAAAAATTATAGCAAACATGATAGGTTAATTTGAAAACGACCTTAATTAGCTAGTATCATGTCCTAGTTAACATATGCTAGTATGTTTTGAAGAGTGTGATTATCTCATTTAAAAACTTAAGTTATTAGAGAGGACACACATGCAAACTAGTAGCTACGAGACTCAAACTCCTGCCTTTTGTCTGCTCTAATACCATTCTAAAGCGTGGTCATCTCTCTAACAGTTTAAGCTTTCAGATAAGATGGTTAGAAAACTTCAACAACATGGAACATTGTGGTTATCAATATAGTCATTGATTATCTATGATGTTCAGACTCTTCAAAAATGTCGTTAGGTGCATGTAGGATCTTACAAAAGTAATACATTTTCATCTGACACGAGTTCAACATCATTTTTGGAGAGTCTGAGCAATATCATTGATTATACCTTTAGAAGAACAATTATACAAGGGCCCTGGGAGGCCATTGATAGTATACGCATCTGAAACATTTGGTCCACCTCCTGTCTGAAGAGCCTGATTTATTACAGCCTCAGTATCAACATTCCACCATTCCCCTGGAAAACAAAAACAGAAAATCAACATTTGTGTAAACTAATGTTTAAATTTTACTATGACAAGGAATATTATGTTTATGTTTTATAATGATACTTACCAAATATGATTGGAATTTGCTTGTGTGGTTTCTTAAATGGATATGACTCGTTACGTCGTGGCAGGATGATTATAGGTCCATAAACTGTTGCTCTCAACCATGAAATATGAGCATGCCAGAACAGAGTTCCTCTCTGACCGATGATCGTGAAGTTATACGTGTAACTCTGGTTAAATTGTATCGGACATTGTGTAACGTATGCTGGTCCATCTGCCCATCCGTTTGCAAGTTGCCTAATTCCATGCCTGTAAACACAAAACAGTATAATAGTATACATTTAGTATACAATCTAGCTTTTTTCGATACTTTATTTTTCGTGTTCTCTAAGTTCTTACCAATGAATAGATATATTGTTGGAAACTTGGTTGATCACCTTAACGATCACTCGATCACCTTCTCTTGCAACAAGACGAGGGCCTGGAAAACGCCCATTCACACTAACTATGCTCTTCGTGGTGCATAGTCTCGTTACGTTGTGTTTTACAATCTATAGGAACAACAAAAATGTAGTTATTAGAACAAAAAATGAGAAGTAAAATGAAGTTTATAACTTATTACATTGAATGTGTAATGCCTAGTAATGCAAAATGTTGATTGAGGCAATAGACATAAAATGGCAAATCCAAAGAGCAAATAAGAGTTGCCCATTTGTGTGTTTTGGTTAATTTTTTTTTTGTTTTTTGTGGAGGATATTATTATTACTATATTTAGGGGACAATATATAGGGAAATAATTAGGTAATAATATTGAATGAAGAATAGAAAAGGGTTAATTGAAATTGTTTGAATGAAAGAAAAGTGTCATTTTCTATGTTGAGTTTGGTCACCTTGTGAGTTCCTCTTTGCTATATGTTGGTCGACCTTAATTTTAGAGTGTTGATAAAGTAAAATGATTTACTTAACATGTACAATTGTAATTTTTTATTATTACAAGTAAGAACATCTTAATATCATCAACTTTTACGATTAATTATAGTTTAATCGCGCTTAAAGAAAGATTACAGAATATCTAAAGACCACCCTAAACTGACACGTAAACTATAAGTTGTCTTAATTATTTAGTTTAGGGGGGAGGCTTTAGAAATGTCTTTGTTATTGTAGTTAAAATGTTCAATCTTTTCTGACCCCCTTTGTTTTTTTTTAGTGTTAATCTGTGGTTGAACTGTTAAGATCCTGACTGAGAGGAATAAACCAGCTTAGCTAAGTTTTTATGTTTTTTTTGTTTTTTAATTTTCCTTCCGGTGTTTGGTAGTCATATTGGGGTCTGACTTAATTTGAATTCATATATTGCAAGATTCATTTCTGAGGGCAGTGCTGCCAATATGATTTTTTTGATTCTTAGGAATTTGAACGCGATATATACCTTTGATTAAGAGTGATGAGTGAAGGAATACAGATTGAACCATCATACCATAACTCATGATGTTGTGTTGATTATTCACCCAAGATAAACAAAGTACATAACCAAATTATTAGCGTGAATATTAAAACATCTTGTCATAATTATTTTCTTAATCCACGACCACATCATATGCTTGGGAAAAAAAAGATTTTCTTGAACATTATACTCTGTTGATTCTGTTTTATTATATTTAATTTTAAATATACTGGGTTCAAACTTGATGTGAATTCTTTATTAACTCAGTCAACAAACCATGCATAATTTAGTTTTACTTTTTTGTATTTATTTTTTAAATTATATAAAGGTATGTTTTTCCAAATGACCATAACAGATCACAAAGTTGGGTTTAACAATTTCTTTTCTGAGTTTGACTTAACTGCTTGTTTGGATGATTCTAACCACTTGTACTGTTGTTTTTAATATAATTTTATTTTAGTTATTATTTAAATTTTATTATATCGTATTGTTATAACAATTTTATGTGATCATCGTTACCCTATTCCCTCCATATCATGCCCTTATATTAGTAATTCTATTTTGCATTTCTTTTAATTTTAATATAATAACTTTAGTCATACCATATTTTTTCTCTTCAATATTATAAGTTTATTCTACAAATTGTTTATCTATTATATTATGAAATGACAGAGAATGATTAAATCTATTTAAATATTACATACATCAAAATATATAGTACAGCTTAATACAATACAATTTGATACGTTATTTCAAACAAGTTATGTACACTAATTGTGCCTAACTTTTTTACACTATCAAGTTGGGACAACTTTCAACAACATGTAAGTCATTGTAATATTACCATGTCTACTTGTAGTAGATCTATAATTAAAAAAGTGTTTGTGATTGTCCCAGAAGAAATGAAATAAAAAATATGGTAAAGTTAAGATAGTTATTGTATGACTCAATGCTAGATGTCGAGGCGTATAATAGATCGATGTAAATATCATGAGTTGTCCCGTAATAAAATTAGTTGTTGTTGATAGTATATCTTCTTCTTGATTTCTTCTTCCATAATCAGAGCTCGGCGAAGGAAGAGATAAGAGGGTCTTACCATAAATGTGGTCTGCATCATTTTGAGGCTTCTTCCTTCTCACTTGATAGCATCCACTATGTAGCCCTAAAGGAACTTGAGAGTCTTGTTTAGAAGAGAGAATTTGAGAGACACAAATGTTACTTTGTCACTTATGTGAAATTTTTTTTTTCTGAGCAAATTTTGTAAGGTTATTTCTCTCTATACTTTATATTATCTTTTATACAGTGAATTATTCATCTCATTCCATGATGTAGGTAGATTGATCAGACCACATTAAATTATTGTGTCTCTTTTGATATATTTATCTTGTGTTGTCTTATTTATCATCTTTTGAGATTTACTTCATTAACTTTCACATGACGCCTGTTTATTTTGATCCTAACAAGGCACAAGCAATACTGAAAATGTCGTTTCTTAGTGTGGTTCAAGGCGTAGTAGGAAACCTGGATTTAGAGGTTGAGCAGATAGATATCAAGACTGTTTTTCTTTATATCTCTTCTTTTAATCTGATTTATTATTTTTTTTAAATTATTTTATTAGCTTCCGCATGATATCTATTTATTTCGTTCCCAACACATTTCTAATTAACGACATTAGCATTAAATTGAAAGGAATGAATTAAACAGATATTATTTAAAAGATATATATTAAACAGCCAAAATGTTTATGGATTTTGGTTTTACTTAATTTAGACAAATCTAAAACGTTTGTTGATCAATAATTATCTTCAATAATCATATGATAAGGAAAGGAGAGTAAGATGTATTTGCTCCAAAGGCAAGACTATAATTCAGACAGCTACAATTTTAATTAACTTCTTAATCCTTGATTATATTTTCTGAAACTTACTATCAACCAAAAATAGAAGTTTCACAAATTGTCTTTTTTTTCATCTTTTTTTCAGATGATTTAAAATAATTGGAACAGAGACAGTTCATCTCATCATTTCTAGTAAAGATTTATTTGTTCTAAAAATATAGCTAGGGGACTTAAGTTAGTTGCAGAAATGACCTGTTTTACCATATTTTGGTGCATTGCTTTTTTTTACTTGATTTCTAATTTTGGACCTTAATCAGTGCAAGTGGGGTGAGGTTAGCAATACATTTTCCTTTTAGCGATAATTGAGTTAATGTCATTGTATTCAGAGTCTGTAAAACCTTTAGTAATATTTTTATAAAGTGTTGGTTATAAATACTCATATTATATTATTGTCGTTAAATATAATATAGCGGCAATTATATTATTGCTGCAAAATGATTTATTTGTTATTGTGTATCATAGATTAAATGTTCCTGAAACCTATAGCGATATTGAATCTAATGTTAATTAACTAATGCCGGTAAAGACTTTAACACTCTTTATTAATGTGTATATTTATTGTCGATAAAAGTTATTTTTGTTATAGTGGTCACTCAACTTGGCTTTTAACTTTGAAATATTCTTTTTCTTCTTCTTATTTCTGCATTGTTTTAAAAACAGACTCTCTTGTGATTTGCTCTATTTGTTGAGTAGGCTGAAGTTCTATAATTTCTTAAGAAAATACAGTTTTCTGTTAGGTCCGATACTTAGTTAATCTAACGTTTCATCTATTTTTAGTATATAATTTTGAAACAAAAACAACAATATACATACTCACACTTAGTGGCAGAGCTAGAATTTTTAAAAGGAGATTTAAAATCTGAAGAAGTAAATACACAAACTAATCAAAAGGGGTTCGACATCTACGATATTTACATTAAAAAAATTTAATCATATATAAATAGTAATATTTTTCGCTGAAGAAGGTTTGAACCCCTAAATGTATGTTGGTTTCGCCCCTGCTCACACTTTGTATCAAAAGTTATAGGTTCAAATGAACTCGTAATCAAAAAGCTGCATTCACCACTCATTACGAAAAGGTTTAACTTCTAAATGCTGATACTATATATAATACTCAATTTTACACACTTTTAAGTTGCTTTAAAAATATTAAAAACTATATAATCAGTTGATGTACAAACCTAGAAAACAATGCTGGTAATTTTCACGAAATGTTATTAAACCAATAATGAAAAAAAACTATTCACGTTATCACTAGATTTAACATATATAACCGTTGTAAAATAACTTGAGGGGTGAAAAAGGATGTACAATTTTTTTTATTATCTTACTCAATGTTCGATATCTGTATTGAAGCCTGAGCTCGTTTTTGAGTACTACTAAATACAACCTTAGTGTTGAAGAAAATGATTAATTATTATACCTCACTGATCCAACAAAAAACAAATTAAACACCTACTACTAAATACAACCTCTCTTTTTCTTTCATTGACCTCCTTTTTGACCCTTTTGTCTTATTTCTTATTCCAAAAGCATGTCCACCAAATTGCTTGTTAAAAGGTTGATTACACTAGTCTAACCACAAAATCCCTACTAATAACATTTACTATGTTGAAATTAACTATCTATATTTAATTTGGACTTGGTAAACTTAGTATGTGTTTGGTAATTGGTAAGAACGACAATGAAAATTAATCTCACTAGTTTAGGAGTTAATACTTAGATACACTCTAGTTTACAATATTACGAATCTTATCAGATTTTGGTGCATCCAAATACATGTATCTCGGGATACATGGGGTCAAAATTAGGTGTAATTTGTTATAAATACACCGTATCTAAGTTGATTTGCATGTATGTGAGATATATAGACAAATCTCGCTCGCTTCCCACACATCTCGCTTGCCTCTCTCCCTATTTTAGTGTATTTGGTAGAAAAAATACATATATCTAGGTATATCTTCCTCAATATATGATAAAAGAAAAACTCTTAATTACTGATAAAATACGTAATTATTTATAGGTATATATAAAAATTAATATATTCATCTAATATTTCTTCAATTGTGGGCTTTCTCTGTGGCCCAAATGAGATCCAACAGATAGAGGATCCATGGGTCAAAATAGTGAATTAATGGACTCAAGTCCATATAAGTTCGGTTGCGAAGTTTCCAATAAACGGGTCATTTGCACTTTTGCCCTCAAAGTAAATAGCAATTATTTTTGCGAGACATAAATTTATATTTTTAAATCATAATATATCATAAGTTGACGGGAAACAAAAAAATATTACTAGATAATTTCTATGGGAGATGGAGGTGGGGATGGTACAGACAAGGATTAGGGGATGGGTGAAAATGAAATATACTGAAGAGGTGAACGATATAATTAATATGAAATGTCATTAGTAAAATTTGTTTTTCCTATTTTTCTTTAAAAAGTCATTTTCATTACTTTTAAGATATTTATTTCCTAAAAAATATATTTTTCAAAATATTTGATCAACCAAACATTAAATGCACCACAACACAGATTTGGAAGTGGCTGTTCTTCATATTCAAATGAATCACTAATATATGCCGAGAAAAAGAAAAGGCAGAAATATTTTAAAACACTCTTAAACTTGGCGTAAATTATTCCAATCTATCACATGACATAACATGTGATTTCAAACTTTTGTAAGAGCATGGAGCTCTTAATAAAACCCGAGAAAAGTGTTGAAAACATTCTTAAACTTACCAGAATTTAGGTATGTATTTCACTTATATAGCAAAAAATATATATATATTTAAAACTGTCAATAGTTCAGAGAAAAACTAATTATTCACATCGAGTTTAAAAATATTTCCAATACTTCTCCAAAAAGAAAATTTTAAGTGAAAGCACACACCAATTTAGCTCTTAGAAAATTAAAATAAGCACAAATACTTATTTTGAAGTAATCTAAAGACCACTATTACAATTTACACCAAATGAAAATTTTCCAACCATTCACAATATAGAATTTCATAAATTATCATGTCCAGACTTTTCACTCTCAAACTTAACATATATAAAATCCACCCAAAGGTTAAAAAAATAAATTGAAACACAAACTTAAAGCTATTCTATTTTACAACCTAACTTAGACAGATTCAAAATTTTAAATTTATGAATTCTAAATTCTAGAAACGATAACTTATTGGATCCTGAATCTTATAAAAAAAAATGGAGTAGTTTACTGAATTCTAGAATTCATAGCTCCCAATTACTGAATTGCGGGACTCATAACTAAAACTCTAGCTCCGCCTCCAGCAAAAAAGGCGTCAAGATCGGGAGAGTGAAAGTAGGCTGTATTCTTAGGCTTGTTGTACCTTTTTGCTGCTGCTCTGTTTTCACTCTTCTTCTTTTTTGGAGCTGGTGGACACTCTAATGGCGCTTGTATTCGACATTCTTGATTCTTCGGTGTTGTACACAATTCTTCCTCCATCTCCATCTCCATGTTCATCATTGTATTAGAAAAAAATTGTATTCTATTTTAGCAGAATAACAAGTATTCTTATATGAGAATTTGGTGTTTATTTTATGGGAGAAGGTAAAACAGAGAACGTGTTGACTGAAAATGGTGCAACTTTAAACGTGTGGAGAGAGGGAATAAATTTGTAACCTCTGACAGCTTCTGTCCTTCAGGTGAGCATTTTGTGCGCACCGAGTAATCTCCTACCTTGTAATAATCTGTAAACCACATAAAAAACACCGCACTAGATAAGCCCTATGCGATAAGCTCAACTTAGAAGGTATTGAGAGGGGATTGATCCCGGATCATCCGTGTGAATGACTACCCTCCAAACGAAATGATGCAATTTAAAAGTACCACACCCCTTTCATTTTAGAGTTTTTTTAGTTCTAAATATATTTAATAAAAAAAAAAAAAATTAACCCGTATAGATGTTTAATTGGTGCAATATGTGATATTCCATAACTCACAAGGAAGGTTCCACACTACCATGTCAATCATTTTTTAGTCGAACTTGTCACTTAAAACTTATCTAGTGCGGTTACATTTCTTATATGATTTGCAGGCTATAAAAGTTGGTTTATAGAATATGAGGTAGTGATCAGGAGTTTCCTGAAGATTGTAAAAAAAAAAAGATTAAAAATATTCCAATTTTAACTTATTATTTGATTTTTTACATATAAGAGTTAATACCACTTCTAATATTTAGTTATTACTGACATATTATGATTTTAATTGTTATAATATTCAATTAAAATACATTTAACTTCCCATTGTTTGACGGGTGCATTTTTAATCTCTTTACTTGTGAACACTTGCAAATTTTTTTGAAGTATTAACCATTTCATCATTTAATTACATATATTATATTAAGTTTGTATTGTTATTTCATGATGATAATATACTCCTGAAAATAATCAAAATATAATATATTTCATATTTAAAAAAAGTAAAAATGAATACTTTCAATTAATTAAAAATTAAATATATTGACTATAGTAAAGATCAAAATTAAAATTTACTCAAGTATTATTATTTTGACATTTAAGAAAACATTTTGTATGAAATTAAACATTTGAATAATTTAGTGAATTTTTATGAGTGGGAAATTTAATTATTTGAAAATCTTGAATTGAAACATTTTGGACCAACAAAATAGTCGTATGTCCCATCAATCAAGAGAATAGAATATTTTAGAATTCATAAATTGACAAATATTTAAAATTTATATTATATATTACACCTAAAATAGTTATGATATTGTATTTTTCATCATTTTTTTTATAAAATAAAATTGACAGTTAAGTATGGGGTGGCACCAACTGTGTAACGTGGCTCCACCTAAGACCGCGTATTTTTTGAACATTTCAAAATAGGCGGCGCCTTACATCTGTTTGGGTCAGCACATTTTGGCGGGAAGAATTCACGCTACGGTGCACTAAATTTTTGCTATGTATATGTTAAAAAAATAATCGGATTATAAGATTTTATTGTATTGTGGTCGTATCATGAGTTTACATGAAAGATTAATTTCGTAGCTTGAACTCATGATCTTTTAATCATATGAAATTAGTTTTACGTTGTTTGATTTGTCACTTGTTTTATGATTGATTATTTAGGGGCAGTTATTTATCTACTTTCTCTGTTCATCTTTACTTGTTCACTACACTAGTTTGGAATGTTCAGCAATATTTGTTCAATTTATTAAACTAATGAATAATTTTGTATGTTGTGTTTTATTTTATCATTGCTATTAAACACTATTCATTTTCAACGTTTAGATGACTTATATATTTAATAAGGATGATTTGGTAAAATTATCTCTATCATTTACTACTTTTTAATCTTTGTGTTAAGTCAATAGTGAACAATTATTGTTGGACAATGAGAGTAATAAAGAAGCAATTTAATAACTCAGTTGGTTGGTTTCCTGAACTTCCATCTTGTTAGTGAGGATTTGATTCATCATATCGTAATTCTCTCTCCATTTTTTTTTCCCCTAGCTAGTTAGAAAATAAACTATTCATATATAAAATAAATATTTCTTTCGTCTCAATTTATGTAATTAGTTTGACTAGATATGAAATTTTAAAAATCTGAAAAGACTTCTAATATTCTAGAACTATCCTTAAAAAGACTACACTTTTGTGGATGGTAATTCAAATAAATGGGACTCAACTTGACATATGCTCTCTCTGTCTAGTTTTATGTGAACATGTTTAATTGGATATGAAGTTTGAAATTTTTTTACGATGTGTGCTTTTTGATATTTTTATGGAATATAAAATTATATCAAAGATAATATGAGATAACAAATGGACTATGGAGTAATTTTCTTTTCCCTTTTGACTAAACCATGACAAATTCAATAAATGAAGAATGCCAAATGTGAAAAATTCAAGTGATTATGTCAATCACAGCTTCTAATCATGCGCTACAGCATCACAAATTACAAATTCAAAATAAAAAGGTCACAATAAGGATGGTTCTAAATTCTAATGAAACATGGACAACTAGGATTGTTGAAAACTTTAATGAAAAAAAAAACATCAAAAATGATCGAGAGTTGATTATGTGATTTATGTTGTCTAGATATCTATTGAAATTCGATGATTGGCCATAAATTAAGAGGTTTTACCTCAGATTTACATACTGAAAATCGAATTCTTCTTCCCCTGATCTTCTCTTCATTATTTTCTAGTTAAGTATCAAGTGAATATTTTGCTCCGTTCTTTGAGTTTGTCAAAGTTATATACTTTGAAGTGTCGCTATTACAAAATAGTATACTCCATACTATCATGCAAGTTAAACTATAATCTTAGACAATAATGAAGAAATAAAATTTCTTCAAAACATACGATATATACTTTATGAGTTCTGAAGTTTTGTTTTGTTCAACTAACATGTTGTTTCGGTTTATATTTTTATATACTTGCTTTGGATATAGAAGGATAACATTAACAAAAGTACTACGCATTAGGTGCTTTCATGGCTTTTTTTAAAACTATATATTTTAGCCACGCATTATATCTGTACGTTGAAGACGGGATCAATTGATACTTTTAATTAAACAAGACAATATAATAAGATAGTAAAAATAATTGAAAAATATAAACCTGGAGATAATTACTGAGTTTGATCAATATACTTATGTGTAGAGGTCGAGGAGCAATTTCACTATATTTCATATTATATTACTATAATATGATAAACATGTTGTTTTTCCTTTTAAGAGACGTGAATGAGAAAAATGAATACGTGTTTTCTGAAAAAACATCTGGAGAAAGTATGTAATTTAAATAATATTTTTTCATATTATTGAATATGTTGTGACTTTTTCAAAAAGAAACAATAACGTTGGTTCACACCACCTATTGTTGGCTAAAAATACCTCCCCTTCCTTCAATTTTAATATCTCAAAATTTATGATGTCTAGATTTATTATCTTAATGAGACTTTAATATACAAATATTTTAGAGATATATTGAGTCTTGTGGTTGGGGCCAATAATTTTTTAGCAAGTTCACAACAATTGGAGGAAGATATGAAATTGATTTCAATGAATGTATATTGTTGTGGTATCATTAAGGTTTCTTGTTCAGAAATGACTCATTAGTCAATGATACTATTAGAGTATATGTATACTGTTGTGATATCATTGAGGTTTCTTGTTCAGAAATTACTCATTAGTTAATGATACTATTAGAGTATATGTATATTGTTGTGGTATCATTAAGGTTTCTTGTTCAGAAATTACTCATTAGTCAATGATACTATAAGAGTATATATATATATATGGTATCATTAAGGTTTGTTGTTCAGAAATTACTCGTTAGTCAATGATAACATATACTCTTATAGTATCATTGACTAATGAGTAATTTCTTAACAAGAAACCTTAATGATACCATTACAGTATATATAAACTGATTTAGTATCAATTAAGCGAAATTATCAACCTTAATGATACCAATACAGTATACCCTACTGATTTAGTATTAGTTAATCAAAATTAGTTGGGGGGTATATAGTGTAATTATTTAGTAGGATATGAATGTAAAGGGGTATATATTTATAATTATTTACTTTTATGGGATATTTACCTAGTTTCCCCATAATACGCATTCACACGATTCTTCCTACTTTGGGGGTGGTTTTAAACTTCTATCCCTTAAATTTCCGATCTTTGATTGTCTTTAGCACTTTAAGCAATAAAAAATGGTTAAAAATATTCATAACATCGAAAAAAAAATCACAAGGCACAAGTTATAAGTAAGGCAAAAAACTAAAGATCATCGATTAGAGGGACAAAAATTAAAAACCATCTATCTAAGGCGCAAAGATTACAGATCATCCCGAGATAGAGGCAATCCGTCCAAAAACATGTTAAAGTAGAGATTCGTTTCAATCCTAGCCCAACTTTAAATCTATTAATGGCCCATTAGATCACATCAAAGAAGCCCAAAATAAACTTTACAACACTCTAGAAAAAGCTAAAGTTAACTTGACCTTTGATTGAACAAAAGAGCCATTTTAACAAAAATGCATTTATTAATTGTACACTACGTTTCAATTGTTGTACTTTTATACCTCTTCGATTTGTTCAATGATTTTTTTAGACTTTAATACTTTGGTTTCTCCGTCTTTCTTGGAGAGGAACAAGTTTGCTGACTGACACTTATGTAGTTAGATCCAACACAACAACCTCACATGGTACAAACCAACTTTTTAAAGCTTTTATGTCAGAAGAATCTATATTTATAGTCAAATCAAGATACCCCCTTTTGCATTTTTTTGCACTGTTGTTGTGATTTATTGTTGTCTTTGTAATGGCTAGGCCTCTGATTCAATCATCTTCTGTAGATCTTCAGAGTTCAGCTACAACAAGGGTAAAAAAGTTGTGCTTTTTAGTCAATTGGGAATTAATGTAGGTGATGTTTTTGATGTTGTTTCTTGATTTTGATGTTTTGGATTTGGTTATTGGTGCAGATCTTGAGGACCCAAGTGGGATTCTTGGAAGTTGAAAAACCCCATTTGAGATTTTTGAATTTGCCCATGTAAGCTTTTCTACATTTAGAACTCAATTGTGATTTGTTTGTTTGGTCTAGTGTGTAGATGTGGAGATAGAATTTTTAGTTTACGAGTTCTGAATAGATTATTTATACGTATTAAACAAGCATTTTAATACAAATACAGGGTTGGCTCTGTCCTGTTGAGTATAGGGGAATAATTAGGACTACGGAAAGTTTAGGTGTGCATTGAATTAATCGAAATTAGTTGTGATGTGTTTAGGGGGTCATCGAAAAGTTTAGGTGTGCATTGAATGTATTCTATCGTATAAGCAATGAATGCATCACGTAAAGATGGGATCTTGTCCTTTTTCCTGTACTGCATCCTTTGTGGAAAGACCCTGCCTTTTCCTATTATTTCACCAGGCATTGTTAGTTTATTGTGGAGTTCTTTGTGATATTGCATTAAGATTGTCTAGATTTCGGTGTTGTCAAAGGTGCGTTAAGCCTTGAAGCGAGGCGCAAAACATGTCGAGCAATTCGCCTCGCTTAGCGGGCGCTTTAGTGTCGTTAGCACAGCTCTAAGGCATGTTTTTCTAATCCTGAAGAGGCGACACTAAATAATTGTAAAAAAAATATTCAGTTTCTTTGTTCATATATAGTCTTTGACTACACATGTATATTTGTATTTTTTTTCTCCATTTGTGCCTTTCTTCATTAAAGCACATGCTTTATTTGCTCTTAAAGCCCCAACGGACCTCAGAGTTTTTTTGCATTTCTCGCCTTGGATAACACTGCTAGGTTTGCTTAATATATGGGTTATTAATTTAAGTTCTCGAATTGATCTCAGAATATATTTTGCACTGCAGTTGTAATTCAACTCCAAAATTGAAAGCCTGGAAGGGACCAATGACCCTGACCAAGGAAGTGGTGGATGAAAAAGAGATGAGTGCTTTGACTGAACGTGAATCAAATGAATTCACTACGTTGAAACATAGATTTTTGAATTTCAAGAAGGACAAGTACTTGTAAGCATCATCAGAAGCAAGCTACTGTTATTGCAGCTTGTTTGACAGTAAAGGTTTCTTCTCATTTAATTTTTTTTCTCTTTATTGGACAAGGAAAAATTTGGAGCAATATCGGTGTCTTGCAGACGAACAATCACCAAAGGTAACTTCTCTTTCACCTTTTAGACATTTCTTAAGCATGGACTTTATTTCACCATTTAGTCACTGATTTTTCTCTTCCTTTTCCCGTCTGTTTTCCCTGTTTGTGATTTGCTGTTCCTTTTCCAAATTAAAAAACATAAAAGTTAATTTTGTGGGTAGTGTTGAAGTGCTCAACTGACATATGAAGGGCAGTTTTTGGTAATCTCTTGTGCAGACTCTCGGGTGTGTCCCTCAAACATACTGGGATTTCAACCAGGAGAAGCCTTTGTAGTCCGCAACATTGCAAATTTGGTGCCTCCTTATGAGGTGTTGTATACTGCACTTGCACTTAATAAATGCTAAGGATGTGTTTTAACATTGTTCGGAATAAAAGATTGCATTTTGTTCTTCTGGTGCAGACTGGTCCTTCAGAAACAAAGGCAGCTCTTGAGTTTTCCGTTAATACTCTCAAAGTGAGTAAAATTTATCCAGAAATCCTACGACGTGTTGTTTCCTTTTATAGTTCCATCACTGAGATCTACATTTCATGGCTGCTTACTCTACTTTGGTGCCTGTTTCTGTTATCTCTTAGCTTTATTTGGAAGTTAGAAATTATGGAACGGGGGATAAAGTTACTTGAGAATGGAAATTCTAAACAGGACGTTCCAATAATACAATTTTGAGACCTTCGTAACTGGACTGTTACTCTTTGACTTTCCAAAACATGATTCTCATGATGAATTTATTTTATTTACCTTGATGTAATAGACCCTTGTGTTCCACCCCTTCACCGGCCCCGTGCATAGCTGGAGCATAGTGCACCAGGCTGCCCTTTTTACATTGATGTAAATTGTGTTGGAAGTCATAAATGTCCAAAATGCTAGGGGAACTTGGATGATGGATTTACTTTTGTTCATCACCAATGAATTTAGAGTTCATACAAGTTCATCTCGTTTTCTACCTCCATTTGTTTATTTCCTCTTTTCTATGTATTTATCTTTTATCTTTTGTGCAAGGAGGTGCGGATAAGGGGGAGTTGCAGTTATTGGTCTCTCTTGTTTTCATTTTCCTCAAGTTTTCAGGTTTGGCTTCTCTTATCTGCAGGTCGAAAACATATTAGTCATTGGTCATAGTCGCTGTGGAGGCATTCGTGCTTTAATGAGTATGGACGATGAAACAGATTCAAGGTTTGGCTAGTCTCTCTTCTTATCAAGTGTTATAGGCGGCTCTGACATATTAATTTCTTTATGAAATTCAGTAAAATAGTCACTTGTGTAATAAGATCTTCTATTAATTCCTTGTAGCTTCATTCGAAGTTGGGTAATTAATGGAAAATCTGCCAGAACAAGCACAAAAGCTGTTGCTTCCAACCTCAGCTTTGACCATCAATGCAAGCACTGCGAGAAGGTAAAGTCTCCTTTTCAAACTTTCGTTATGTTTTAGCTAGGGAAAATACATAAGTTACCCCTTAAACTTGTGCTCGAAAGCCAGTTACACTCTAACTTCACGGATGGTCCCTCCCCAAACCAATCTTGTTTGCAGTGCAGTTAATACCCCTCTAATGCTGAGGTGGCAGAGCAGCTGCTATCTAAACAATAGATAAAATATTGACGAACTCGAGGCTTGACTCCTTTGTTTCTGGTGACAGTCTCACCTCCAAATCTACACACCCCCTACTTCTCTTCCTGAAAACAATAATCTCTTCCCATTAAACTTGTTGGCCCGCCCACTCTGAACGGCAACGCACCTTACCCATCTGTAATCATAGTAGTGCATTAGGAACCGAACTCCCCATTGTTAGCATAGCTCCGACGAAATTCTCCATCAAGAAAGACCGTTTCAGATTACTCTTTGTTAAGAAAATTATACATGATCGATAATTCTTCTTTTTGTTTGATGTCTTCACTGATTCTTTTTGTATCTGAAACTAGCTAGAGTGTGTAAATGATTTTTTGGGACAAGTTTAGCAGTTACTGTATGTATTTTCCCTTTTAGTAAAAGAACAGCTCAAACACGCTTGAGGCATAGCCACCAAAAGTCATTCCATGGATAAGATTGTCGTCTTTCTCCTTTCTGATCACCGGAGGCACATAGATTTCCTTTTTCTTTTGGCAAGAACTTCCATACATTTTGCCACTTTCTTTTAGACATCTATAAGTCGCAAGTATTTTTTCTTCCTTAATTTAGTTTCCCATCAGAAAGAAAATTATGTCTAGTCGGAAAGTTGCATGCTCTACCTGGTGCTGCTAAGTTTGTTTATATACAAGATGTCTTGGTGTCATCAAAATTAGGTGTTATGTGTGCTTGCTTTGCAACTGTGCTATATTTTGTATATTTGGTAGTTCGAACGGGTAGCCTAATCCGATTCTTGAATATGGAGAACTTGAAATAATAGTTAGACATTGTAACTTTGTGTATGCATGTGATATCCCGAGTATTGAAGCAATGTACGTATTTTCTATGTTCAGGAATCGATCAACTGCTCATTGATGAATTTGCTTACCTACCCATGGATTAAGGAGAAGGTGAATAAAGGGGAGCTCTTAATTCACGGTGGCTACTATGACTTTGTTGACTGTAGTTTCGAGAAGTGGACTCTCGAGAACAACTCTCAAGTGGATGATCAAATCTCCATCAGGAACCGGGAATTTTGGAGCTGAGTAATTCTTCAAGTCCTTTATTTGTTTGTTGTATCATTTTTACTTGTAATACAAATCTCATTGTTATTCTTGTTGACAGACTAAATGTTGTATAAAATGTGGACTCTATTAGCCACTTGTATTGAAGAAAAATGATAATTTTCCACATTCAATTTGTTCTGCTTCTATCATTTTACCCAGAAAAATGATATATTCTTCTGCAATGATGTGAAATGAACCCAGTCCATATCCCTGATTGGTGAATGCAAAGCACCAGCATGAAAGAAGGGCTGAAATATTTTGGTGTTCGTGTACATCGGCCCTACAAAGGTAGGGAGTAAGGTCTGTGTATGCCCCATTCTCTTCAGATTCTCCTTATGAGACTATACTGAATATGTGATTGTTGTTGTCCGTGTACAAATACCAACGAAAAATAAGACAAAAAAATCTTGGGTACAGTAACTTTGTTAAAAGATTGAAAGTACATTTGGAAAGAGTTATGATTTAGGAACTAGGAAGTTAAGTCTACGGCTAAACATGAAAGCAGTGACTTTTTTGCTTAGAACTTGTGATTGATCTGTCAGATATTTATGTTTGATACATAAACGTATTCTTTAACTTGACTTTAGTTATTATTTATGCCCGCTAACTTTGTGTTTCTTCAAGTAGACGCTTAAATCTGTATGAAATTGAACAAGTAGATACACTTTAACTGATTTGTATTATTCCGTATAGGATGCATATTATGCCATGTAGGACATGTCTGTCTACTTGTTCAATTTCATACGAGTTTAAGTGTCTATTTAGGTACATACAAAGTTGAAGGTTATAAATGTCAGTTGAGGCTAAATTTAAAGACACGTTTATGTATTATGCTTTTCCGCATATTAAGCATGAAAGGAAACTTGGTTTATATGCATATTTCATTACTTGTATGAAATAGGCCAAATGTCTTAAGATTTGATAGTTTCATGCATGGGTTTTATAAGGCGATTTATAAGAATGACCTTGAAATTGGATGGTTTTAAACTTTTGATCTCGCTTGTTCTATGGGCAAAACTTCAAATTTACCAACTTTTGACTTTGAAAGTTAATTTGCCGATGAATCAAACAGAGGATCAAAAGTTCAAAACCATCCATTTTCAAGGTCATTATAGGTAATTTCTCGAGTTTTACACAGGGTTCGATTGCATATGTTTGGATTACACCATACGAGCTGGTTCACTTGGTGCGGGTTAAGAGTCAAATATTGATCGCATCATCCATGAATTTTGAGCATGCAAATATTTGGTATTGCTACACTAGATTCGAAGTGAATTTTAGGAAATTTATGAAGACGTGTCAAGTAGAATCCCTTTTATTGGTGTATCGTCCGTTGACACTTAAATCGAGGAGGCTGTAAGGATACTTGGGAAGTTTTTGCTTTCCCCTCACTCTAGAATCTAGATTGTGCATTTGTGTGCCTAAACTAAGTAGGCGTTTGGCCATGCGATACCATATCACGATATGAAATTGTGAGATAGAATCAGCGTTTGGACATGTGATTTCACGTTGATTCCATCTCATGATTTCATATCATGAGATGGAATCCCATATTCTCCAAAAAGCATGTTTTGAAAAAAATTTTAAATACAAAAATTGACCCACGAGTTTATATTTTATTGAAGCAACCCCACATTTATAAAGTTGTTATAATCACATAACAACTTTTTAAAATTTATTATTCTCACCAACATAAAATTTATTATTACTTTAAATTTGATGAATATAAATGATAAAGTAGGAATTGATTTGGTGAATATAAATAAGAATGGATCGACAGATGCAAGTTCAATGTGAGGAGATTGTCTGTACTATGAGAGCGGATTATATTAAAGACTAGTACTCTACAATTTATGTTCAATTTTTTTTATTGAATTAAAGTTTGATTAATTAAAGTTAAATGAAACAGTTGCTTAAGTGGAGAACAAATAACTTTGTAATAATTTATTATGCGATTTTATAAATTTTTGTTTATTTGGTAAGATTGAATAAACAATTGGGGCTATTTTAATACTTTTATAACTTATGGATTCTTATATTTATGAGAAAATATACAACACAAAAATTACATATCACATATCCAAACAAAACTTTAACTTTATTTCATAATTTCATATTATAATATCATATCATAATTCCATATCTCATGGTAAATGGACCCTAAGAAACATGATATACATGGACCATGGTATAGTACTGTATTAGTATAGCCTGGGCCTATAAGCTTTTTTGGGATAATGGGCCGTTGCAATTGACGGTGATTTGCGCAAAAGTCTGCTAGCCCAATCATTGAGGTCTGGGATATAACGTACACAGATTTTATCACTATCATGTGGAAGTAAAAATTAAAGAGGTTGTTTCCGAAAAACTCTCGGCTCAAGTGCATCAAATTCAAGTAAAATAAGAAGAAAACAATGAAGAAAGCAAACCAATTAATAAGAAAAGCAATGTAAAACATACTCGAAACAATAACAACAGCAAAACAGTGTGATACTCGAAACACAAACAAATAATATATGATAAGAACTACAAGGATACAACTGATACTACCACATGCACTAACAAGCTTAAACCTTCACAAGACAAGATAACACTCTAACCCTATTAACCTTCTACCCTAATACGCAACCTTCACTCCTTTCTATCTAGAATCATGTTCTCGATAATATGAAGCCGTGACATGTCCTGTCTAATAATCAACACCTTCCCCAATCGATGAAATTTACACGCTAGCCATTACCATCATCAGTCGCCATATAATTTGTTATGAAAAAAAATATTTTAGCAGTATGAAATTAGATAAATTTAGTATTTTATTTAAATTTTATACTTATTAGAATTTTTTTAAATGATGATAAGTTTTGTACATTTAGGAGTCATTTGGTTTGAATTCAAGTTATGATGAGATTAGTTATGATGGATAAATTATGATGGGATAAGTTATGATGAGATTATTTTTTATTAAGTGTTTTGTTTGTTGTATTCAAAATAATAGGCATTGCATAAATTTTAAGAACAATTTATTTGTTTACAAAAGTACCCTTCATGAATTTGAAAAGTGATATATAAAAAGAGTTTAAAAGGATAATTTTGTCATTTACTTATTTTATTCCGGGATTATTATACCATCCAAGGGGAGGGATAACTTATCCCGGACATACCAACCAAACAACAAATTAAGTAGCACTACAATTTAATCCCATGACTATTTGGTGTAATCCTTTACACCAAACGACCCCTAGATATTAAGAAAACAAACAACTTAATTTTTAAATATTCAAATATTAATACAATATCTTTATATTCACATTCAATACATATCTTGATTTATATTTTAATCTTAATAAAAATAAATAAGGCTATTTTTGGCATTTAACATACATAATTACCCCCCCTCCAAGCCTTTTTTCCTTCTTTGAAGGGTGAGTATTGTTTAAACAAGGCAAAAACACTGACCCTTCAAACTTGATTGGTTACTATCATACTATATAATGACCAAAAATTAAATTAATGGCCCAAAAAGGGTTGACTTTTGTGAAAAATTCCACCAATATTTGGTCACGGACTAATTGGAATTTTGCTAATAGAAAAATGAAACAATTATTTTTTTTGGCATTATTATTTTTTAACAGCTCCACCTTTCATATTCAGTCAACCCATATTTTGTCTCTCTTTAAAAAAAAACATACAAATAATTCATTATAAAAAAAAACTACCCCCACATTAATTGGGCCTTTCCAAGAATCATCATCATGGGGACTCTAAAAATAAAAGTCAACTACATATAGAAACAAAATTTTACCTGACTTTGAAGCAAACCACCATGTTGGATCCAAATGGGGTTGACTAATACACATAAAAAAATGAATAAAATATTGATTTGATTGTTTGTAATTGAAACGAGTATTCAGAATTTAAACTTGATTGATACGACTTTTAAAGTTGCATGAAAAAAATATATAGAATTTGGATGATTTGTCTTGCCTTAAGAGGTCCACCTTTTCATTGGCTTTGAACTCTTGTTAGTTAAAATGTTAATATTGATTAATTAATGTATTAAAGTATAGACATGCATTATGATTAAGCACTAATCAAGCCACCACTCTTGACCTTCATGGATTAACTTGTAAATTTGGTTAGGGTAAAAGAAATATCATAAAATCTATGAAATCTTATCTACCCATATCTTTATTTGTGCTATGTACAATGGATTAGGTTTTAAGTTGTAAATTAAAGTGATATCATAGTTCTAGTGATTTTTGAGACTGATTGATTTTCTGTCATAAGATAAAGTTAAATAATTTTCTGAGATAAAAGGTTATTAGTTAAGTGATCATACGAAGTATTAACTCTGATTTTAGAAGAATTTTAAGATATGTATATTTTCCATATTAAATTATATAAATACTTATGTTTATTAACATGAATCCAGATTGACTTATCTGGTGATTCGAATCTAATTCCTTTATGCATATTTATGAATGTGTCAAATTAAAAGGAACAAAATATGGCCATGTGTGCATCTAATGTTTTGATTGGATTCTCAACAATTTTGGTAGAAAAGATATGGATTATATTCTAATCAAATCATCAAAGATTTATAAATTTATAAAAGAAGATCAATGAACAATTTGACCCCTCCACTTTCACATTAATATTCCAAAAGATTAAAACGAATGGAATTGCAAATGTACGTGTATACAATATATATGTCCATTATTGTGTGATAATATTTTGTTTATAAAATACAATTAAACATGTTTTATTCTGTTTCTAAAAGATCCCAATGCATGAATAGGCAAAAAAAAATTAAAAAACTGATCAATAATTAGAGAAAGTATTTTTCGAACCATCACAAATAACAAATTATTTCTCTAAAATTTGCAAATGTGATTTTCAAATTGATTAGTCAAACAAAAATTATTACTTTCTTCAAAAGTATATTTTCGAAAACATTTTTCCAAATAACCAGATTGAAAACCTGGCTAAGCTGACTATAAATTTGAATATATTCATGTTTAGCGTAGTTTCACAAATATGAATCCTATATACAATTTTAATTAGTTTTTTTTTTTCAACGTTCCACCTCTATGATGGAAGAGTTAGACATCACTCCAACCCGAATATATACCAAAAAAATTTATAAGATAAAAATAACTTAACTATGCTAATGTATCACATAAAACAATAACTTTAAATCCAATCCACCCAAAAATAACAACAATTATTTTGAGAAATAATGAGTGATTTGAGCCAAATTACTAAAATGTGCAAATGATTCCTTATTCCACCTGCTTTTAGATAAAGAAATTGAAACCTCTACTTTAACCTCAATTATTGTCATATTAGATAATTTTAACATGAATTTTCAACTGCCCATGAAATGAGAACCTTTCCTAAAATGGATAAAAGGAATATATATATATATATATATACATACATATATGTTAAGACCAAATATTTTTGTTCCAATTATTAATTTAAGTATTACAAGTGTGTAGCATCTTTTCAAATCCTTCTTTAGTGGTTGACTCTTGTTCACATATCTACCGAATACAAGTCATGGTTCAGGTGGCCTAGGTCCCTTTTTCTTTTTGAGTCGATGTTCGATATTCATATTGAAGTTTAACTAATTTGAATTTACGCTTTGTAGGGTCCTGGAAGTGGCGCTTCCAACAAGATTTTTTTAATTTCCAAGGTTTGGACCTGATGTCTCTTATTAAGAATGGAAAAATCTCAACTATCTCATCACAATCCAGATTGGTAGGTCTACTTTTATTCAAAGCACCATATAGTAGGACAAATATACAAGATAGAAAAATTAGATAATTCAGAATATTTTTTTTTACAATTTAATATCTTCAATAAACAGTTTGTGACAGTAGTTCAACTGCAGTGCCAAAATTTCTATTAGTTTAAAGCTATACAAAAGAAAAAGAATATTACAAATTGGAATTAGAGCAGAATTTCTGCATGAGAATACCATTTTACAGAAAAAGTATTCCTCCATTCTTAATTAGATCAGATCTCGTATTCGAGCTTTGAAATAGAATCACATTTGTAGAAAGTGTTTTATACGTAAAGTGAAATATTCCAATGCGAATCTAAATTAATCAGGATCCAAAGCAGATATCAATACGAAATTAAAAAGGAAAAAAAAACTGTCACTAGCTGAGTAAACTGGTTCTTGGTATTTTATTGCCAATTATTAATTTGAAAGCAAGTTCAACTAATCTAAAATAATTCATTATATTCTTGTGCTTAGAATTAATACATTTTATTATATATTATACATAGGAATTGAAAATATTCCATGTATTGTACAATTGACACTTAGAAATCAATTTATTAAATTTTATTTTTTTCAACAAAAAAAAAAAAACAAATAGATTCTGCATACCTTATCCCTTTAAATTATAAATATGTACACATAAAGCATCAACTACCAATAATACTTTATAACACAACAAAAAAAACATCAAGAACTTTGATTCTCCTTCATCTACTCCACTCTCCCTTCACCTTTTTTTCTCAAAATTCTTTAAAATCCTTCATAATTGTTACCAAAAAATCTAGCAAATTAATTAAAAATATAGTCATTGTAGTGAAAATGCTAATGGAGAAATATTCATGGTCTTATGAAGATGAGTTGATAAAAGAACTTCTTGATGATGAATCACCATTCTTTTTATCACCTCAATATGACTCAACAACTTCTTCAAGTGATAATTATTATTCACTTGATGTAACAAAAAGCTCTATTTCTTCACTTTCCTCAGGGCCTAACAATATTCATGATGATATAGAGAGTGGTTTGTCCATGACAAGCAATGGAGTACTTCAATCACATGATGCTAGGTTTGAATTTTTCTCTTGATGTTTTTAGTTTTATAAGTTCTATGCACTGACATTATTAAAAAATTATTTACTTTCCATCTCTATAATAAGTTCATATTAATGCAGGAATTTAGGGTTGGGAAGAGAGTTAGACATGATGATGAGTAAACATGAGGCTCATGAGGCTAAATATACTTTGAGAATACAGACTTGTGGTAATGCAATGGCTGATGATGGTTATAAGTGGAGAAAATATGGCCAGAAATCCATCAAGAATAGCCCATATCCAAGGTATATATGCTCATATATATATATATAACTTTACCTCATTTTAGTATTTTTGGTTGAATACTTCAGTCCTATATGATTGGAGTTCAATTATTTTTGACTTTAGTCTTACATGCATGAACTCCGAACAAAAATGAATGTAGTCTGGCAAAGATAGCTCAATATCGAACTATGTACATTAAGTACGGCAAAAATAACTAAATTTCATTCATACATGACTAATTAGATTCAAATAAAAATGACTGAAGTGAGACAAACATGACTGAACATCCACGGTCAACTATATAAACTTCAGACATGTGTATGAAGTTATGTCAAGACCTACTTCAGACACTGTATATTTAAAGTGAATACACATATACTTGGCAAAAAATTAAATGACGACATCAAAATCGAGTATTCATGCACTTTTCACAAAATATTTGAATAGTTTTTTGATGTTATTCAATTGGTTTCAACAGGAGCTACTACAAATGCACTAATCCAAGGTGTGGAGCCAAAAAACAAGTTGAGAGGTCCAGTGATGAGCCCAATACTTTCATAATCACTTATGAAGGCCTTCATCTACATTTTCCTTACCCATTTATCACTATTGATCCACCTCAATCTCTTAATCAGCCCAATAAAAAGTCCAAAGTAACAAATTCAAAAGCCCATAACTATGAATCTGAAAACACAAGTGAAGTTGATGAAAGCCCAATACTTGTCAACCCAGGCCCAATTGTTGACCTTGAACAAGGATTGGGCTTTGGTGAAATGGGCTCACATGGATTGGGCTTTGGTGGAATGGGCTCACAAGGGTTACTTGAAGATGTGGTGCCATTAGTGGTTAGAAACCCATCTATTAATAATATAAAGCCCACAAACTCATATTCTTCATCTTGCTCTTATTCATCTCCACCAACTTCTCCTTCATTTTCTTGGTCAATTAATTAGTGTTTTTTTCTTCTAGTAAACTATTCTATGTATGATATTTATAGACTATATATTGTTGTAGGAAAATTATTATATGATGATTTTTAGCTAAATAAATTGTGGGTGAAAACCTTGTAAGATTTGTTACTCAGGAAAGAAATGAGGAAATATATATATCATTTAGATGAAATTGACTTTTTCCTATTCATCGACTCACTTGTCCTAAATCAATATAAAAAAGGATTTTCACACGGTATAGTTGCTCATCAAAATAATAGTCGATAAATGTATATTTAAAAAAAAAATATAAATGATAGTATAAATATAATATACATATTTAGTGTATATTTCTTTTACAAATTGACTAACGGATATAGTTGTTTTGGCCGAGCAGACAAATATATTAAACTCCCTATCAAAATAAACATAAATAAGAAAAGTATAATTTCACTTCCCCATCATCACAAATTTCAATAGTTATGTTCCTTATATTATTATTTTTTTGAGGTTTTTTTTTTGTTCTATCAAACTACTAAGAAGAAATATAAAGGGAAATGACTATTTATTGATCTTCCTCCCTTCAAAGATCCATCAATGTTAGACAATAGATTAAAAAAAGGGATAATCACGGATTTGAATCATTCGATCATCTACGTTACAAAATATGTATAAAGTATATAGGTTGTGTACAATGACGAAGTCAGAAATTTTGCGAAGAGTGGTCAAATTTGGAAAATAAATATACACTCCTTAACATTTAACCTCTGTATACCACATAATTTTTCGGCAAAGAGTATGTACCAAACCATCCTAACCCTAAGGTGGTTCCGTCCATGGTTGTGTATACTTTATACTAAATATATATATATACTATACATACAATATAATATATCTATTGCATATATGAACTAATAATGTATATATTATGATATTTCAGTCATGTTTATAAACTAGTTGGCCGAGCAGTATATATCCGTAACTTTCCCTACAAAAATTGGGCCCAAATGCATTCACCTTTCATGTCCATCAACTTTTAGCCCATAGATACAAAAATTGGCCCCAAATGAGTCCATTGTACCTCATTCAAACTTGTGGCCTATCCTATAACCACAAAGAAGAAACTACAATGACTAAACTACCCCTAAACACCTAGCAAACTAATTTTCCCTGCCAAGGTCAAATAAGTAAATTCACCTAGTAACCAAGACATTCCTTTCCCGGTTTTGCCCTGTTACCCAAATTTCTCTGATTCTGCAAATTCTTCGACCTAAACAATAGTTCCAAATGCAAAAAAATGCTACAAATCTGTGAAAATTAAACTTTTTGTGCTAATTTTTCGTCGATATTATCAATCGATTTACCTTAAAGGATACATTTTTCTGAATCGATTTCTAAGGGATTTGAAATTGTTGAAAAGGAAATTCATGTTAAGGAAATCACCAAAAAAAAATGATGCTTTCACGTATTAGCCGCTCTATATCTAAAGCTTCTCGCTCCAGCGTTCACCAAGTAAGCTCTTTGTGAATGTATAAATGTTATTGATGAAGGTGTTTTTTTTTTTTTTTGGAAATTTATGATTTTTTGATTGTTTTTCATTTTGTTTAGGGTGTTGGATATGGAGTGAGGTCGGCGGTTTTGAATGAAGTGGCAACGGGCGGCGCGTGCATTACACGCGTTGATGGTGGGTTAGGGTTTGTGAGAGCCTATTTGACGTTGATTGGAGGTGGAAGGAAGGGTTTGAGTAAGGCGTATTTGTCGGAGCTCGATTCGGTTTTGGCAAGCCCTAGGCTTAGGAGGTTTTTCTGTAGTGAAGGGCCAAAGAGAAGAAGTGAGAATTGATTGAATAATTGAGCTGTTTGATAAAGTATAGATTTTTGTTTGGTTTTCAATGCTTATTTGTGGAATTTTGTGTTTTTGTAGATTATGAGAACTATTATCCAAAGAACAAGAAAGAAATTCCCAAAACAAATGATAATCAAAAGGCCGAGTCGGGCAAAGGTATGGTAGTGCATTGTTTTATGTGTTTTTGTAAATGTATGGATTATGTTTAAACCAACAACGAGATGTCAATCTTAGTTGAAGTCGCTATATTGATCCCTTGTAGCCATTCTGATTCATTTTGAAGCTCTAATTGTGTATTGATTATACAGCATGGATATGCAATTTATGTAAGAAATTGGTTGTAGAATTATATGAAAAATCTAGGAGAAACAAATGTTCTTCTGTTTAAAGCTTTATTTCTGGGTTGTGTACAATGAACATTCTTGCTTTGGTTTGTGTTGTTGCAGAGGAAGGTTCAGGTGAGCAAGGAAATCCTCAGGAGAACTTCATTAAGCTAAACTACAATTTACTAACGCCCTTATTATTTATTGGGTTTATTCTGTCATCTATCCTCATGTCTCCTCGAGAGCAGCAGGAGGTTAGTGCTTAAACAGAGTTTTTTTCTCCCATGTTGATCTTGTCATTCCAGCTCCCCCCTACCCCTCAGGCCCGCACCCACACGCAAAAAAAAAAAACCCCTTTTGCTTTTTACTAGAAGTGAATGAGTTTAGGGCCTATAAGAAAACTTGATCTTAAACATTTCAATATATATATGAAGACCAATTTTACCTCTACATTACTTGTAATGGAAACAAAAACACAGTCAGCCACCTGTAAGATAATTAGTCACTTGGATAGAGGATGTTAAATGTACGGCAGCAATGGCACTTTTTTACCTTTCCATATATATATATTTTTAAAATCCCCTTTTATGGCTATAGAACATTTGCAGTTAAAATTTTCACAACTAATGTGATTTTTCTTGTTTAATTTGATGAGTTGTAAAATGGAAAAAATGATCAGAAATGGACGACTTTTGTAGGTTGAGTCATTATGCGGGAACATTTGCTTGTAGATACCGGATAGTAATATGGGGAGTCGTATCCTTTTCTAGATATTGGATTGTTGGTCTAACTCGATAAAAGGAAAACAATTTTCCAGTCTGCAATTATTACATTTATATGTCTTAGTTACTATTTGAAGAGAAAGGTTATTCTCGTTGACCATACTTTTTTCTAATACTTCCAAAATATTTGAATTGTTAACTATTGTGATTTATAGTACTTTTTATTTGCTTCTAATATGTAAAAAAAAATAATTGAAAAAGAAAATTCTATGTCCGAATACTCACCGAACATTAGCTAGTTTGATCCTCGTCCTCCAAATCAAGTCACATAAATTGAAATGGAAGGAGTAACATTTTTGGAAGACTTGATCATGTTTTCCATTATGGTCTATTTGGTAATATAAAAACTTAGGTTCTTATATGATACATAGGCTTTGTGTTCCTATTTCATATTACTATCTGTTTTTTATGTTAATAAATACAAATTTGGTTGTTGTCTAGCATAGAGTTTATAACACATGTCAGAACAAGTATCGTTTCTATTATTCTATTAACGACAAGTTTTGGCATGAGGTAATGGCCCTGCGTCTCACTAGCTTGTAAATTGCCTACTCGTTGAATGAGCATAGAAGAATCAGAATGAATCTCAGTGCTTATTCTACTTCATACAACCATCACCACTTTCCTAGAGCTCACTAATGTTGCTGATATGTTGTTCTTGCTCAAACATATATTTTGATGAAGAATTTCTCCTAGTATAACGATATAACTGTGAATTTATGAAACCATGCGACTTCTCCATATATGTATTGTTTAATTGATGAGATGAGTAAAACTGGTGCGAATATTATATAATTGAAGGGGCAGTTCTCTTATCTTTAGTTATTGGTTGTCTTCTGTAACTTGCTTCTCTTTCTTCTCACAGCAACTTTCCTAAATGTATATTTTCAGATTAGCTTCCAAGAGTTCAAAAACAAGCTACTTGAAGCTGGTCTTGTTGATAGGATTGTTGTTACTAACAAATCTGTAGCCAAAGTTTATGTGAGAAGCTCTGCACCTGGTCCTGATCAAATTGGTGACGACGCTGTTCAAGGTCCTGTAGCTGGTAGAAATGATAGAAGAAATACGAGCCAGTACAAATATTACTTTAACATTGGAAGTGTCGAGTCATTCGAGGAGAAGCTTGAAGAAGCACAGGAGGCATTAAGAATAGATCCTCATAATTATGTTCCTGTTACATATGTTGATGAACTGAATTGGTTCCAAGAAGTGATGAGGTTTGGTCCAACAGTGTTGCTTCTTGCTGTCCTTTATTTTATGGGACGTAGAGTGCAGGGTGGGATGGGTGTTGGAGGCCCTGGTGGAAAAGGTGGTCGTGGAATATTTAACATTGGCAAAGCGCATTTCACAAAGATGGATAAAAATGCCAAGAATAAGGTGAGTCTAAGTTTCTAACCATGCACGTTTCAAACTTTGGTGCAGATTCGGTAGTATTGATAGTGTTTTTAAAATCTATATCTTCATGACATGATATTTCATGATTAATTCTTGGAAAGTCCGTTGACATGTACTTGGTACAGGTCTTCTTTAAAGATGTGGCTGGATGTGACGAGGCAAAGCAAGAAATCATGGAGTTCGTCCACTTCCTTAAAAACCCGAAGAAATATGAGCAGTTGGGAGCCAAAATTCCGAAGGGTGCTCTTCTAGTGGGTCCTCCTGGGACTGGGAAGACACTTCTGGCCAAAGCTACAGCAGGAGAGTCTGGTGTACCTTTTCTCTCTATTTCTGGATCAGATTTTATGGAGATGTTTGTTGGCGTTGGACCAGCCAGAGTTAGGAGCTTATTTCAGGAGGCAAGGCAGTGTGCACCTAGTATAATTTTCATTGATGAGATTGACGCCATTGGTCGAGCAAGAGGACGAGGTGGCTTTTCAGGAGGACATGATGAACGTGAAAGCACTTTAAATCAACTGCTTGTTGAAATGGACGGTTTTGCTACCACATCTGGTGTGGTTATACTTGCTGGCACAAATAGACCTGATATATTAGACAAAGCCTTGTTAAGACCCGGTCGGTTTGATCGTCAAATTACCATAGACAAACCAGACATAAAAGGCCGTGATCAGATATTCCGGATCTATTTGAGCAAGTTGAAACTTGACCATGAGGCATCCTTTTATTCACAGAGGCTTGCTGCTCTAACACCAGGATTTGCTGGAGCAGACATTGCAAATGTTTGTAATGAAGCTGCTTTAATTGCTGCAAGGAATGAGAGCACAATAATTACAATGCAACATTTTGAGTCAGCCATAGATAGGGTAATTGGTGGTCTTGAGAAGAAGAATAAGGTATCCAATCCTCAGCTTTTCCCTTTCATTATCTACTTTTCATTGATATGTAGCACATTTTCAATACTAAACATTTCATATAATGTTCTTTGTTCTGGATCTTGGTTATGGAATACATTGTTTTCAGCTTGAAATGTTTAGATTTATGTAACTGATCGCCGTAATAAAAAGGAAAAGAGAGAAGTGCTTGGATTTACATATGCTTACTATTTCTGAATTTAAAAAGAGAAAAACAACTGGGGATATTATGTGGTTTACTAATATCTTAATCTTAGTGCCTCTCCCATGACTTTCCAGACCTACCAGCCCGGATCTACCACTCAGTTGCTACAGAAAACAAATATAATTGTGATTAGGGCATTATCAGAGCATGTTTTTATTACTTTCTTGGGGGAAGTGGTATTATGATATAAAAGTCCTATAAGCATTGGAGCTGATTACAAATTTGGAATTTCTCTGTTTCCTTTAGTACTAGTCAAGTATGTCTTTTGCTTCTCTTCCTCTCCTTTTTTTTTTTTTTTTTTTGTGTGGGTGAGGTGGGGGTTGGTTGGAGGTTATGAATAATCAATGAAATATTTAACCTGATAAAAAATGCTGTTGTACTTGTCGATAAACTTATGGTCATTGGGTGCAAAATACTCTTCTAAAGGCCAGCCCTGAAACTCCTTGTAGTAGGTGAAAATTTAGTTTTTCTTTTTGGGTGGGAAGGATCCAATATGCCCATTCAGTATTGTAAGAATAGCCGCTTTTATTACGGTGTCCCAAGTCAGTTACCACTGGAGTGACCATTTGTTGAATATCCTGTCACCCAAATTCGTTTGGCGGGCATCATAGATCCGAAGATATTCAATGTAAGAGCTCTTTCTGTAGGGATTTGAGTTGGAACTTGTGGTGACCGTTTGGTCCTTCGCAGCTACATCCAGGGATAACCATAAAGTTTTCTTGGAGAGTTTTGTTTTGGTTATTGAGCGCTTTTTATTTGTTTAAGAAGTAACATTATGGAGAATATTTGAAGTGAGAGTAGCTCTTGGTATACTCCACTTCAACACCATTATAACTGCTTCTTGTTGACTTGATATGAGTATGGAACCAACTTAGCATGGGGTGGTGGGCAAAATAAAGATTGACCTTTCTGTACATTCTGGTCCATTTTCCTTTTTATCTCTCTTTTTGTCAGTTTTATTAAAAAAGGAATTTGGGTGGACTCGCACTTTGGGGAAGTATGAGGTGGCTAGTATTCGAAATTTCTGGTCCAAGGTTGAGTTGTGAAGTTTGAAGGGTAAAAAATTTCTTTTGTTTCGGAATACATCACATCTCAAAGCTTTCCTGTGTGCTTTCTGCAGGTCATAAGCAAGCTAGAGAGGCGGACAGTTGCCTACCATGAATCTGGTCATGCTGTTGCTGGATGGTTTTTGGAACATGCAGAACCATTACTAAAAGTGACAATTGTTCCTCGGGGTACGGCAGCCTTGGGATTTGCTCAGTATGTTCCTAATGAAAATCTTCTAATGACTAAGGAACAGCTATTTGATGTGACATGCATGACTCTTGGAGGTCGAGCTGCTGAGCAGGTGAATATATAGGGAAAACAAATATTATCTTGCTTTCATATTTTTCCCTGTAGATGGACTTATAACTTGTTGGCCAAACTTCTAAAATCAGCTTATTTTGGAAAGTGTTTTTTCCAAAAGTGCTTCTAAAAAAAGTACTTTTGGTAAAAATCAGTTTGTGTTTGACCAATAAATTTTAAAAACACTTCTGAGCAACAATTAGTGTTTGGGAAAACTTTTTATAAGTACTTCTAAGTGTTCTTCTCAAAAGTACTTTTCAAAAAAGTGATTTTGGAGAAACTACACTATTTTTAAGCCTATGGCCTTGTGAAAAACAACTTATGCTACTTCCCAGAAGCACTTATTTTCTCCCAAAAGCTTGGCCAAACACCTCATTTTTTTTCTAAAATAAGCACTTTTGACACCTCCCAAAAGCTTGGCCAAACAGGCTATTGGGCCCCTTAGTTCAACCGGTGTCATCCAACACTGCTTCGTCGAAAAATATTACTACCTAAATACCTATATAAATAATATGCTAAAACAAAAAGAATATAGATGACCTTACTTAACAACCTGTTTCTTTAGGCTACTGGCCAAGCACTTTATTTCCAGAAGCTAGGTCTAGGGTTGAGTCCAACCCTGACACCTCATTGTGTAACATTTTTGGGCATCTGTATCTGTATTAAAGAGAAGAATAAAATAAAGGTTGTGTGGTTTCAAACCAGTGCTTCTCTGGAGCAAAAATAACCTAAACTACTGAGCAGAAACTCCTCCCAACATAGAAAAAGAACTATTTAGTATTTTCAGGAGTTGTTATGAAGAAATGTCAGAAAAATAAAATTCTGTTGAGGTGGTAATAGGTGCTTGAATTGTGTTTTATTAATATGATCTGAATCGCCTTTTTTAAAAAAAAATATTTTTTATATATATACATATACGATGTTACAATGGTTCATTTGTTCACTTCTTTAAATTTCAACACCACTTATAATAAAATTCCGTGTGCATCACCACCTGTAGATATTAATAATTGTTAACTTGAAACTATCTCACCACGTGGGCAGTGGGTAGGCCCCAAAATATAGAATCCAATGCTAAATTGTATTTCAGAAGCAAACTTCTTTTGAGTGATAGTTTTTCTTGGAGTGAATCCAAAAGCCAACTTTTTGGTACAGGGCAAACACCCTGTTATGTACTGTACGGATACTCTGTCTTGTGAGAGTGTTTATTTCTTTAGCCTGAATTATGTTAGTACTATGCGGAGGTATTGCATTACAGTGTTGAGATAATTTGGACTCAAAATCCTGCACATAATGGCGAAGGACCCACCTAAGACTTCCTCACCACATTCTGATAATCTAGGCATCAGCTACACTTGTTATTCTTTTTCCTTTTCTTTCTCTTTCCCCCTGAATTAAGGTTTGTTAGTAGCAGGTGAATATCTTATGACTTGAGTAGAATGTGATATGTTGCAAGTTCCACAGTTCTGCTTAAATATATTTTGGGCTTAAAGTTGATCAAACACATCTTTTGTGTCTTCTTACAAGGACATCTTTAGGCATAGTATTAAAGAAGGTATCTTCTTGCCAAAGACCTAACTTTTGCAGATCAATGAGTCTAAATTTAAAGGGGCCTGTATGTCATATGATGTATGATAAGTTTGTCTTTTTATATTATATGCTTTCTAACCTCAACAATAGTAGCTCAGGATATGATGGCTCTGATTTGAGTGGATTTTATAGGATAAACTTATTAGTTTATTGTCTGAGGAGATTTAGTACCTAGTTTACATGAAGAATTTTGTTTTTTAAATGCTAATCTGCAGCATCACTTTTCTACCATCATAGTATCTTGGCTTTTTTTACCTTTTTTTTTTTTGTGAATAAGATACCTGAAGGTAGTCATTTGGATTTCATTTGTTGACTAGGTTTTGATTGGGAAGATCTCAACTGGTGCCCAAAATGATTTGGAGAAAGTCACCAAAATGACATATGCCCAAGTAGCAGTGTATGGTTTCAGTGACAAGGTTGGTCTTCTTTCTTTCCCACAAAGAGATGATGGATTTGAGATGTCAAAGCCTTACAGTAGCAAGACAGCAGCAATTATCGACACTGAAGTAAGAGAATGGGTCTCCAAGGCATATGAACGCACTGTGCAACTTATAGAGAAGCACAAAGAACATGTTGCACAGATTGCAGAGTTACTACTTGAGAAAGAGGTCCTTCATCAAGAAGATTTGGTTCAGGTATTGGGTGAACGTCCATTCAAGAGTCTCGAGCCCACAAACTATGATATATTCAAGCAAGGATTTGAAGACGAGAACAAAGAAACCAAAGATAACCCCGAAAATAAGACTATAGAAGATAACGGATCACCACCGGTCGTACCTGAGGTTGTCCCATTATAGTTGTGGGTTGGTGCTTTGTAAATGATAAGGTGGTTTAGTTACTGTCTGGATATTCACTTCTTTTTAGAAAAGTTGTAGAAGAGAGAAAAATACACGTCTTGATATTAATAACACAGAAATCCATTTCTCATTTTGTGCACCCCATGAAATCACAAAGAAAATAATGAGCTGAAAGAAATACCGTAATCTAATTGTATCAGGTTTGTAAGGGCCGTCTTGCTTACATTTTTTCCGTTGCTAATCTCGCACTAATTATTATGCATATATTTTTGAAATTTTATTAATGATGTGATTATTATTAAAAATTGCAGACAATTAAATTTATAGTTTATTCTTTTTCTTACAAAATATTACAAGAAATGTTATACCATCAATTGAAAAAGAAAAATTAACTATTATAATCAATTATAATATATATATATAGCATTTATGAAAATAAAATATATAAAAAAAATACATAAACATAACTTCCTTTTCTAAATTTTGGCATGCGTTATTTCTGACTGTTTCCAATGCAGTAAAGTTACGTTGTTTATTTATGTTTATTGTTAGGGTGTTTTCATGAATTTGCGTTGATATCGTGTTTACATATGTCCTACCCTATTTAAACCTCACTTGTAAAATTGCGTTAATATATACAAACAAATATAGAAGTGGGCCTTTTAGATCTTTTAGATGTGGCAAAGTGTTAACCTATAGTCATCATCATTTTTCCTTGCAAACATTAATGGCAACCAAAAACTGTTAAATCATTGAGGATCCGTGGCATATAAAAGAAGAGTAAAGAATGCAACTACTATATGTCTTTTTACTTGGACCCTATGCCTAATTAATGCAAATAATAATTATAAGCAGATTCTATGGTTCTCAAAAACTCTGCGCTTTAGGATTCTTTTTCCTTTTCTATTTATTTATTTTATTTGTTGCGTCCGGAGTATCTAGTATCTGCTTTGGAGCATGACTTATACGGATTTGCGTTGGAAAATTTCACTTTGAGGGTTGGGGGAGGGGAGCGTAAAGAGCTCTTTATCACAAGCACTTCATACCAGGGTTCGAACTTGATACCTTTAATTAAGAATTGAGAAGTACTTGCTATTCTACTACGACCTTTGGTGGTCTCTTCATTTATATATGTTACTACTAGAGGAAATTCATTGGAAATTGGCTTAGTAAAACATTTATGATGAACTTTTCATCGAAACACCATAAAAATATGAGATTTCTGATAAAAACTCTCTCGAAAATATTTCTAACAAGCCAATTTTTGATGGATTTTTTCAAAAATTCATATTTTTTTTTAAGTAGTGATAATAATATGCTCTTTATATGAGGTGGTTAAAAATGTTGCAACTATTGCATCAGATTAGCACTACAATGAACCTCATCCCCACCACACACATGAGCTAAAATTTTGTGCACAAAGTACTATAGAAATGAATGGATGTGCTAAATATGTCAACTATAATAATATGCTTTGTCTTTACACTTATTATTTGGACTGGACTCACTAGATTTTGACAACTGGGCTATTGTAAATAAAAGCAAAGTTTCATCATAAAAAATTTAAAAAAAAAGAAGAGAAAAGAACCTAAATGACTTCCTACTTGGAAAGCAATAAAGAAGAAAATTGTACTTGCTAAAACTTTTTTTTTTAAAAAAATCTTAAAAATGCATGTTCAATCATTTTTTGTGTTACCTTCATGCTTGTATTATACTTTCTCTATCTGAAAATATTTTTCGTACTTACTAAAAGTACATGTTTCATAATACTTTTGTCATTTTAGAAGTACTATTTTCTTTTTCATTTTATCCTTAATAGTGATGGTTACTTATTAAAAACATCTCAATTATGGCGTATAAGAAGAATAAATATTTAATGAAAAGAGATTATATCTTAAGACATGAATAAAAATAAATAATAAAATGTTCCTCCTAATTAATGTTTTTTTTAAAGGTCATGTAAATGAAAAACATGACGAGTTTTTGAAACAGAGGGAATACGTAAATTTTTAATCAATAGGTAATTGGTATCTAAAGTTCGTTGACCTGGTTAATTCAGATTTGCTCCGCTTAGGGTCAATTTAATAGGGAAGCACTTCTTGCAAGAATTTTGCCATCTCTGTGGCACAAATCCTTTTATTTTTGGTTAAGAGATAGATCTCATCCTTCTCACCTCATCTCTTGACAGTCGTATTATATCATTAACTATCCAAAAGCTACAATATCAGTCTTTGCTAATGAACAAGGGTATTACCGGGGGCGTCTCTAGGGTGGTGGGAGTAGAAACTTCTGGGAACACAATAACTTTTGACGAAATCTTGTATTTAGATTGAGAAATTTATAGAATATATAAGAAATATCTATTGAAATTTCAGTAACAAAGTAGTCTCTTGCTCTAGTAGTAGAAATGAAACTTGCTTGAGCTTTGCTACCTTGACAAGGATTTGATTCCTTTTCAACGGTACATATAATAAAGTTTTTTAAAGAAAATCGAAATTACTAAAATCCATAAACTTTAAATTATGAATTCTCCTCTGGATTGTAATTACCATTTCCATTAGTGTGTAGTTTCTTAATATTTTTGTTAATGGTCTAATTATAGTACTTACTTTTTGAACTTTAATTTGTAGCTGGATATCATAGAAACCGATGCATCAACTAAATAGTACAGTGTTACTACTACTCTACTATGTTAAAATCAGAAAATCGAAATAGACTGAAAAATAGGAATAAAAAACTTTAATAAACAAATATTCGAGATCACGGAATTTATTATATCTGAAATATTGAATTATTTTCTCCCAAGATAAAATAGATATACATGTCGCAAAAGAAGTGATACCTAAAACACATACGAGGGTAATAGCTAGCCTGTCTATTTATAGATGAAATTTTGAGTTTGAAATGGCACGAAAAATATCTAGATGTAGTTTGAAATTCGATGCAGAAACTAAGGATAAACGTCTCTATTTATAATCGAAATTTTGAGTTGAAATGATGTGAAAAAACACCTATTCAAAAATAGGTTTGGTGTTCGTTCATCTAAAAAGTTTATCAATCAATCAAATCATTTAATCGAAGTCAAGCGACGATAAGTTATAATGACTGAACGAAGATAAACTTTCTTCCCAACTCTTTATTAGGTAGAAGAATTATTTCTATGTATAAGCACACTAATCTTTCTTTCCACAACCAATAAAAAACAAAGTTCCTATCAAAAAGGACTTTGCTTCAAATTTTTCATTTTTCTCTCTATTTCTCATTCACACCAATACTTAACTTTAAAAAAACAGATCAAAACATTTAAATTTACTGAAGAACTTGATGTGACGCCTAAAGCTTTTCTATATTTGGTACTCGTTTTTATAGTCGCCCATTAAAATAAAATAATCGAGAAATATATATATATATAAAATTGTATATTAACAAATATATACATATTTTATCCATAACTAGTGTATATTTAGCTAGATTCTTGTAATTATTTTTGGCCAGCAATAAATTTTAAGTAGTAATATGGAATAATGTTGTCATAGGTGGATCATATGAAACCATTTGAAATATTATTTACTATATCTTGGGAAAAAAAATTATTGGTCATGCCCTACCAAAGTAGCATCTAAAAGGAACAACTTACAATTATGAGAAGTGAGAACCTTAGAATTTGATTTCATGTTTATCATATTGTAGCATTATTGGACTTCTCTTTTGACAATAATAGTTTTACTATTTGTACATGACATTATTACATGAGAGTTTTTTTTTTTTTTAGGAAAGGCAAGATTTTATTTATTTAATAAGAAGGTTTATCCAATACAAAAAGGAATTAATCTAAAACAAATAAAAGAATCGTACTAAATAGCTAGCAACTTCAAGTGTTAAAATTAATTTTATAAATAGATAGTTATGTATTTGGATTGAAATGTTAAAATTGATAATAAGCCGTTGATGTATTTAATAATATAAAAGGAGTGGTAATAAGTTGTTATTGGTAAAATAACGGAAATACCCTTCATTTTTTTGACAGAGAATTATAAATTTAAAAATATCTATGCAAGGCAAAGGATGAACCACATATATGGATCGAAGAGGTTAGTGATTTTTTTAAGGAAAAAAGTCTTATGTGATGGGTGATGTGCATGTAATTTTACGTTTATTTTAGGAAGATAGAGAGCTTATTTCCTAAAAGGTAGTATGTATATAACCTTACAACAGTAAAATCATTGTATTCCACCTCTATTCTTCGAGCATTTTGGATATCCTAAAGATAACGTTAAACAATCCAATTAGCCACTTGAAAAATGTTATTGGGATCTCGTCATGGTTACGTTCTCTTGTTCATCTTACCTATAACCTCCTCAAACTTTATACCTCTACAATACCCAAAAATCTTCACTACTCACAAAATGGTCTAAATCGCCCAACACCATATTCTTGTCCCTCTCTTCATTTAAGAGTTTGTGGAAATATGTTTATCATCTTCGTCTAATAAAATCTGTCAAGAATGACCAGAAATATTATAATTCCTTTTCTTTTTTGGCAATATTTTAATTTCAACTTTTCACGTGGCATGTTTAAAACCACAAGATTAAAGGGCATTTTAGTACATTTGACATAACTTTAATTTAGGACCACAAAAGTGAAAAGTCTTCTTTATTTTCTTAAACTCGTGTCAAGTCAAATTGGGCCATTCTTTTTGAAACGGAGGGAGTAACTCTTTTTATATTTTCTCTATCATGTATTGGATGTACTACATTGGTACTAGTGACGGATCTAGGGTGTACCTAATGAATTCACTGGATTCAATAACTTTAACATAAATCTTGTATATGTGTTAAAAGTCTACTAATTATCGAAAAAAATGTTTGATCAATGACTTTGTTATGGTTATATATGTACTCGAGATCACTATAGAAACATATAAACTTCAAATTCTCTATCCGTCTCTGATGGACACTCACACACGCAATCAAGTACAAAAAAATATCTAAAGAAGTCGGGTCACAATAAGTTGGTATCACATATAATCTCCAATAATTTGGGCAAAATAATGAGTGATATTTTTAAGACACGTTATTGAAACAAGCTGTACATAGCACGAGCTAGCTACCAAAAAATAGCTAATTAATATTGTAGGTTGGTCCTCTTGAAAAAATAATGCAACTATAAGTTAAAAGTTGCAATAATAATAATAATATCACAGCAAATAGAGATTTTAGATTCAAATCTTACTAAATGATAATTTACAAGAGTATTTTTGGAAGTGAATAATCTCGAACTTTGAATTCTACTTGCCTCATGGCCATAGGCAAAATTTTAACTCTTGACTTTAAAGGCTTATCTATACGGAGATTAAAAGTTTAAGATCACACTCATTTCGAAAGTCATTGGATGCAATTTCCTACCTATTATGAAGTAAAAATAAAACATCTACATGTTAAGTCCATAAAAATAATTCAGACTTGCATATAATAGACGTGTTAAAAGTATAATTAACTAACTAAAAATATATCATAATGGTTGAAACTTTTAAATGACATGATAACCTAAGTTAACAATCACAAGTGTACAACTCAACTTTTGTCTTTTCCCTACCCTTTTTTTTTTGTTTGTAATATTGTTATAAGAAGGTGTTTAATGAGGTAGGTGATATTATGAGCTCATAGTTTGAGAGAGAGGAATTAGGTCTATACAGCAATATAAAGTGGGGTTAGCATCTATTTTAGGTTTGAGTTTGAAAGTTTTCCAACTAGTGAGAGCTAGCTGTACAGCAAATTATATAAATGCCAAGGGCTCACATTTGTCTTTATAAAAAAAGACAGACTAGTGCATTAAAATTCTGCTACGTGCAACGCTAGAAGAAAGGTAGGATTACAGAGGTCTGTTATACACAGTCTTATCTTGCATTTTTGAAAGAGACTATTTTGATAACTTGAACTCATAATATCCTGATCATATGATAACAAGTTTACTAATTAAGCTACGACTTACTATTATTTTTTTAGTTTTTTGAAGTTTATCAAAAGTTCCCCAAAATGTTAAAGAAAGTTTAATTTTCTTTAGGAGAATGTATACATTGTCATTTTCTCATTGACCTTTCTTTTGTGTTTGCTTTATGTGTGGCTTTCAAGAAGAAAGAGATGCTCCTTCACTTGGGGAATGCAATTGCAAGGTACAATGTAAGACCCACCAATTATATTAAGTGTGGACAAAATTGAATAATTCAAAGCATCTTAAGTGCCACCACAAAAAAAGTTTTCTCACTTAATGAGATATACTGTGTTGTTTGGTTGGGAACAAGTTATCCCACAATTAGTTATCTGGGATTAGCTATTCTGGGATAACTTATCCCACCATGTATGTGGGATAACTTATTCCATCACTATGGTATAAATGGTGGGATAAGTTATCCCAAACATGGCAACCAAACAAGACACAAAAAATTTATTCCATTACTATTTTTTTATTCCATCACTATTTATTTTTATCCCTCACACCAAACAACTTAAAGGATAAACAATGTATCATGTGGTTAGAAACTGGTCGGGATCATTCAATTCTTAATTATATATCTGCATTCGAGCTTTGGAAATGAAAAACTTTTTACAAAGAGTGTTTTACCGTAGTATAGTTTAGAGACTACTTTAAAATGTGAATTTTTAATGAATGTCCTGTCGAAATAGGCTCATTAAGGAATTTCATGCAAAAAGTTTGTCGGAAATATTTCAAATAATGAATAAATTATTTTCGTCAAAAATTTATTTTTCTGATTAATAATTTATTGAGCGAAAATCTAAATAGATCGGACGAATGGAACGAGAAAAAAAATTACATATATAGTAACTACCCAATAAGTTTTATTATATCAAGCTAATAAATATATCATATGCACATGTTAATTATGTAAAGTCATGTAGCCCTCTATGACAATAACTTTGCACCAAGTGACATTATTTTATGTCACACTAATGATATTTTATAAGTAAGGTGTGAGCCAAAAATCAAATAAGAGATATGCTTTAAATTTATAAGCCTTTGTATAAAGTACCCAAAAAATAAACATATAGTATAAAGGACTGATAATTCTGATGGACTAGATAAGATCTTTTTAATTAGAGAAATTTTGAGTTTGAGTTCTTAAAAAATATTTGCTTTTTTAATAGTTTTCATAAGGTATAAATTTAAATAGGTCGCATAAGACATCCCACAATTTTCAGCTCATCAAGAATATGACTTTAGATTGAAGGTTACAAATGACATATATTAGGGTACATGACTACTCAGCGGTAGTTTTACATTGCCTTGCTTCTCCTTTCATACACGCAATAGTAATATATATTATTCTTATAGTTCTTGTTCTTCAATTTTTCTTATTATTTGTTGTTTTTTTATACTTCGATATTATTTTTTTGTAGTTACCGTAAATTTTTATTGTTAGAGCATCTTTGTCTTTCCTTTTTCTTTTGTCATGCGTTGAACTGAGAGTTTATGGGAAATAGCCTATATACTTGAAATTTTCGAGGTAGAAATAAGGCGTGTATATACTCTATTCTCTCAGACCTCATTTATAAGTTTATATATTGGGTACATTGTTTATGATATTATTGTTGGTTTGCTTATTCAGTAAGATTGCATAAAAGTTAGGAAAGTTTCAATAATTTTCACAAATTATAAAAAATTTATGTTTATGATGAAATCATAAAGCTTAAGAAATTCTTGAAATCCAAATTATATGTTCACACAAAATTTTAACTTCGTATTTATCTGATTTTAAATCATAATTTGAAATTATGTCGAAATCAGCCCTACGAAAAAAGAGTATAAATCACAAGAAAAGTAGAATGAGTTTAAGTTTCATGCACTTTTAATTATTATTATTTTATTTTTTTTGAAAAGTGTCAATTCTTTTTTAACACTTTCACGTGAAATCTACTTCGACTTTATTTAATCAAATGCAATTAGTTTGAATGATTCTTCTAATTGTTTGCTTTACTTTAATTTAAATATTAAATTTTCGATATTCCAGTTGGTGAAATCTGGTTTCTACGAAAGCTACAGCAACGGGGATCTCTAATTATTACTAAAAATCGATTATTTCAATTTGATTATCTTTTAATTATTTTTAATTAGAGATTTAAGTATTTTTATAATTGTTTCTTTTGCAATGACATATCTACCTTTTTTCACGTGAATTGCTACATAAATAAATTGTCAGAGGTGAAGACAGTGACTTTTTATTTTTTATTTTTAAAAGGCATTTTATTCTTTATTATTTCTTTTTTTCTTTTTTGGAACATTTAAATAATACATTATATCATTATCCAAGGAGAACGTGAATCTCACATTCTTTTATAGGGTAGAATAAGAGGACTAACTCATAAGCTGGTTAAATTGGTTTATAATCATCGTTTGATTTATTTATCGATCTTTCTTTAAAATAAAATATATTACATTAGGAAAAAGGTAAAGTGAGAGAAGGAAATGCTACGCTACCGATAGTGTTTGAATATTTTATATTCTACCTCAATTAAAAAGATAGGTCAACAAGAATTGTCCTAGAATGATAAGTATTTTTTTCATTCTTAATTAAAAGTTTCGGGTTCAAGTATCTCTAGATACAAAATTACCTTTGTTAGGCTGTGTTTTACCCTCCAATATGAGACTTTTCGATAAGAATCTAAATTTATTCAGACTCTAATACGAATATCGAACATATGTTGACAAACCAAAAAAATAGAAAAAGATCGAAATTCACTAAGTACCGATTAAACTATAATGATAAGAGTATAATTTTCCTTCTAAAATTATTGTATATATGTACTAATAGCAAGTAATTATTACATTGGACTTTTTTGCTATAAGCTAATTTTTCTCCTAGATATATATGTAAGTTGTACGAAATTAAGAGGATCAGGTTCTTTTGGATTCCATGATTTTGTCATTACTATGGATGCCAAAATATTTTGTGTGAAAGAACATGGATTGATTTTTGTATTCTCTAGTATCATGTTCTTATTTTTTGTCTTCTAAGTCTGGTTTATATAGATAGGAAAGAAGGTCATAAATTTGAGTTATGAAAATAATTATTAATATTTGTATTTAGAATAGTAGATTATTTATATCATATTTTTGGAGGTGTAATTATTACTTCAGTAAATCTTATTATTGTAAAATGATTTGTGCATCGAACTGTCTTTTTTATTTTACTTGTATTTTATGCATAGGTTGGGTTGGGGGTGGGGTTGGGGACAGGTTCAACTCTTCATACACTTGGTGTAGCTAATGCCATGTCATAATTAAGTTTTATAAAAAATTGAGGTGATGTGCCAATGTTTGTTTGTGGAGTCATCTTATCTGCCTTTGCACATTAATTTGTGGCTAAAATAAAAAAGAGTTTTAGTTGTATTGTATATCAATATATACTGTAATGTAAAAAAATAATGATGAAAAAATCTTCATAAAATCTTGTGTTTATAAATAGTAAATTAAACTCGTCTTGCCAAATCATTAGCTTTGATACTAATCCTTGGGTAAATGATAAACCCAAAGATATATTTAACATGTATTGATATATATTGTTCATTTTTGGGTAAGCTTATACGACTTTTTTTTATAAAGATCTTACATTATTAAGAGTATTTATGTATTTTATATATAACTTTTCAATTTTTTAATTATATATTTGTTAAAGTGTGTGATAATCTCATCTAAAAACTAGAGTTACCAAAAACTTATGTTAATACTATATATATATATATATATATATATATATGACATTCTAGCATTATGTTACTATAAACTATAACCAAACAAAATGTGTTTTGTCTTTACATGCCTACTATATGAACAAGAGATTCTAGCATTATGCCTTTTTGAGTTTATAAAAGCAGCCATGAAAAAGCCCCTAATTAAGTGACTTTCCTACTTGGAAAGAAGCAAAGAAGAAATTAAAAACTAGACAAAACTTCAAAAAATAATTTATTAATCCTAATCATTTGGTAGTGTTTCTAAATCTACCTACTTGGCCTCAATTTAATGTCATTCATTAGTAGTCTTTTTAAAAGAAATATTATCATATTTGCTAATGAAAAAGGGATTCTTTTATAACACATTTTACATATTCCATTAATGTGTGCTACATATATAGTTCCTTAAAACAATTGTTTATAAAGCGTCAATCACGAGTATGATCTATTTGTCAATGAAATCAGTAAATTATTATTTGAGATTAGGATTGAACTCTCGATTGAAGCAAAAAAACATATCTATCTAATATCTTGTCGACGAAATTACTAATCCTTTTTGCTAGTTGGAAGTACTAGCAGATTAGGTAACATAATTGAGGTGCTCGCAAACTTGCGTTATTAATATAAAATATTTGATAATGGACTAATTTAAATGCCCTTTCGGATTCTTTAATCTTTATTAATGCTTTTTGTTAAAGTTTCCAATCTTAGTTATAGTGGAGTAATTATGACAAGCATACATGCACTTGCAACATTAAAGAAACAACATAAGCTACAAATTGTTGTAAGTATACAATATATACAATACCACAAACACCATTTACCATTAGTCAAAACCAAAAGGAAAAGGAGGAAAAAAAAGTCTAATATATGATATACTATTTGGCTTTTTGCCATGCTGGGCAAGGCAAAATGTATTAAAATAAAAATCATCTTAACCACTTTTCTAACTCTTGTTATTGGGGTTTATACTTTTATTAGTCAAAAATTAGCTAGTACTTTTTTGTACTTTAAGTGGTAGTTAGATATTTCTTTAGATTTGATGTTTGAAGTAGATATATATTCTAGTTCAAAGCACCTAATAATTAAACTAGCTCTATGTAAAATAAATAAATTAGTTCGTTTTTCAATCAGTAATTTTTAATACGTGTCTCAGTTATATTCCTTCTTGACTTTGTTATCCAAACACTCGTTCAATTAGGGGTGAAGCTAAAATACGATTTATGGATTCATCCAAACTTATTAATTTGGGTTTAATTTTGTATTTGTCTTAAGAAAATTATTGATATTATTAATTTTGAACTCAATAAATTAAATGGATTAAAATTTTCAAACTTATATACTTTACATCCCTACTCCATCTCTATATTCAATTAATCTCTTCTCGTTCTGAAGAAGAGAACTACATCACAGAAGAAAAGTAAAGAAAATAATTTATTTGGTGTTCAAGTATGCAAGGTTTCGCCTCTTGTACCTCTAATTCAGAAAGACTTGTAAAAAATTATCGATTAAATTGATACAATCAAGAAAAACATAGTGCTTTTGAATGTTGTTTGGACTGAGTTAGGCTACCTAATTAATATTGAAACTTAGAAAGTTAAGTTTTTTTTTCAATCAATTGACATACTTTTGAACATACTTTGACACGTATAATATATTGTAGCTTGCAAACCTAAAACAAATACAAGTTTCTTTATAATATGGCATAATATATCGCTAACCTCTTAACAAATACTAACAAATTTCATTTAGATACGTAGACTATCGTTTGTTGTTCCTATATATTTGACATTTTCGATAAACTTTTGCGCATATTTTCAAGTGCTTATTAAGTAGTAGTTAAGTTAACAACATAAAATATGTCATTTCCTTTAATTATACACATCACCCTCAATTGAAACATGTGTAAGGTTTTACATCTCATTGAAGCTAATACATATAATCAAAGGACTATGTAATAGACACTTGAGAATACGAAAAAAAAAATTCCCAAATTTAAACAAAAAATTATTCAATTGAAATGCTATATTATCGATTCAGATACTCAATTTAAACAAGTCATAATTCAAATATACGAAAAATCTTGAATTTGAGTCTGGACATAACATCTATAAGAAATTTTTTCTCGTACGTACTTGGACCAAGAACAATAATTAGGCACGGATTGAATGTGAGATAGCGTGTAGATAATAAATAAAATAAATAAAGTTTTTTATCTTCAACATTTTTTTCAAAAATAAGAGGACACAATTCAATACAATGAGCTAGATAAGCAAGAAATGTATTTATGGTGTCATATGGAAGGTTCTTAATATGATGACAAGTGACAACTATATCATGTTATATACGTGTCATGGAAACTATTTAAAACATTATTTAGGTTGAAAAAATCGATAATCTAAATCTCTTAAATTTATTTAGAAACTCAAATTACGTTATGTTTTAATTAAACATCTAAATATATGATAAATATTCCTATTAAACACTTTCAACTCGCATCTTAAAAGGTTTTTGCACGGGAATGTGTCCTCAAACGTTCATTATGTAAGTTAATCGCGTAAATAAGTTACCTTTTTATTATACGCATCAGCCTCAATTAGAATAGAACTGAATTTTACAACTTAGTAAGATTAATACGTATTATTAAATGAGATGATAGCATAATTTAAGTGATTAACTTATCTACGGATCAATATATACACTTGAAAAAAATACCACACATAAATTTTTCCAAAATTTAAGTTGAAGTGTCTAACAAAAACACTTTCTCATATAATCAAATATTTAATCAAAATAAATCACCATTCAAATATTTAAATAAAATTTACGAACAAATTTAAATATTTTCAATATATTCAACCTATTATTATATTTACTATATACTATATCTTTGAAGTGCATTATTGGTCATGTCCTGCCAAAATTATGCGTCTAGCACATAACAACTTACAATTATGAGAGCAATTTGAAAACCTTATAAATTTGACCTCATGTTTATCAACTTTCTAGCATTATTGGCCTTCTTAGTTGCCACTAGTAGTTTAATTAATTATTTATAAATAATCTATATTTAGTGCTTGAGATAATGACAAGTCAAAGAATTTCTTAATTATGTACACACTAGAGAATTTACATATTAGTTTCAAGCATTCCCATTGGATAATCATGTGATTAAAGAATTCTTTAAAAAAATTAGAGAAAAAATCATTTAAAAATAGGAATTACATATGGACAGATTTCGTAGCAAAACAATAAAATTTGTAACTAATCAGATTTAGCGGCAGACGAATTTTATAGCTAAACAGAAAAAAAATCACTAACAATGGACTAACAAAAAAATATTAGAATATTTTGTTAGCTATGAACCTTTTAGCAACATGTTAACAACGAAATTCGTAGTTAATTTCAGTCTTTTTATTATAGTGATCAATGGTAACTAATATTTAATTTATTCTTGACTTTTGATAATCTAGATATGTAACAATTCATATGAAATTTGATGGAAATGTCACTGCAAAAGGGAACAAATATAAAATGATTAAATAATTAAAACTAATGAATATATGAAATAAATTAACAATTCATATGAAATTTGGTGAAAATGTCACTTCAAAGGGAAAAAAATACAAAAATATTAAAGAACTTAATTAAAATTAATGAAAATATAAATAAATTATTTTTTAATTAATCAAATTGTAAATAATTTATTTTTGGGAGTAACGATCTCCGTTGCCGTAGCTTTCATAGATACCAGACTTCACCTACCGAAAGGTCACGATATTCAAATTAATTAATTAATTACTTTAATTTAATTAATTAATTAACGCAAACAATTAGGAGTATCATTTAAAAAATTAATTTGATTTAAATATGTGTCATAAATCATAATCATAGCCAGCCAGGTGATATTAATAATTGAAGAATAAGATTTCAAGTGAAAGGGAACTAATTATTATAGAAATCTACCAATTATTAGTATGTGACTTTATTGATCAATTGCGTATTGATCTTTCCCTTTTCTTTTTTAATCAATACTACCTTCGTCTCAAATTATTTATTGTAATTTTAAAATAAATAAATATATATCTTAAATTATTTGTCATTTTATAAGTTTAAGATAGAATTAATTATTCTTTTTCTATTTTATCTTTAATTGTAATTGTTCTTGTCTGATTAAATTTCAATTATGGTGTGTGATGAGACATAAATAGAGGAAAAGCTCAATTAAAAAAGATTATATCATTAGACATAAATAATGGAAAAATAGTCAAAGAATTTCCTAATTAAGAGTATTTTCTTAAGAAACGTGTAAAAGAGAAATACAATAAGATAATTTGAGACGGACAGAAATAATCATATGTACTATTGGCATAACAAATATTTATATAATTATGTCATTTATAAAATAAATTTATATATTAAACATTAATTAGTAACTTGTTTTTTTTTTTTTTAAAATCTAACTTACTATTATAGAGTAGTATTTATTTTTAATTCTATCACTATATGAATTAAATCGATTTAATAGTGTGTATTTTATTTTATACAACAAGAAGTGTGAAGGAGATATTTATTAAAGACTAATTATAAGGGTCTATTTTTAGCCCTTTATTTAAGGGGACTTTTGTAGTTTGTAAATTTTACTTATAGAGTAAATATGGCTATATATGTTCCAATTATTGTACTAGTTTATTAAACAAATCATGAATTTTTTATTGTCATTTTATGCTTAGTCATTTTCAATTAGGTAATGGCGGCACATACTCTATTTAGATTTGTTCTTTTTGTTAATATATTATTTATATTTTAATTACCACCCAAATGGGAGAAACATATATATTGTTGTGTCATGCATCATAATTTATGCTGTCAAATTAAGACATTTCTAAAATTTTAGGCATTATTATATTTATACTTCGTAGAAAGTTTCAAATTACATCTCCTATTTACTGTTAATTCAAATGTATATTGTATATTGTGTGAAATGGACATGTGTGAACTATTTACATGTATTCTCTATTTACGTTTACTTGTTTATTATATTAAAAATAAATATTTATATTTATTTATTCAATTTAAAAAATCAAGAGATAAATTGTCACTAAGTTCCTAATATTTATTTATTATTAATTATATATAGCCAATTTTTTAAATATATTTTTCAGAACATTGAATTTATAATATTCAAAAAATAACACAGTTAAATTAATGTATTTTATTTATTGCTCTTTAAAAGAAGTGTCAAATCAAATACTGAACAAGTAAAAATGGACGATAAAGATAATTTAAGTCAAGTATACTAAAGTACTATTAAATTTAATTATTTTAAAATCATGTCAGGTAAAAAATATCATAATAATAAAATGAGAATACACCTAGCTAGGGAACAAAGATAGGAACATAATTACTGTCCAGATGAAACGAGAAGATGAATAAACATAATGTGAAATCAACATAAGATGGATGCAATCATTTCACAATTATTAAAGGTTTTGAGTTTGAACGAAGGAACAGAAAATAAAAATCCTACTAAAGGGAGTTTTCCCTTTATAAATTATACGTGACACAAATCTATATTAATTTAAAGAAGAATAAATTCCACTCTATTCGTCAAAGATTTTGACTTTTGAGATAGGTAAAAGAGAACAAATTAAACTCAAATGCTTAAAGAAGTGCAGTTATCACTAATTCTAATTAAATTCTAATTAGCTGTATTCAACCAAGAGTCTTTAATTAGAGATGCTTTTGTCCATTTGTATATTTGGTGAGTTTTACATTACCTTCCATCCCCAAAGACCATATAGAAACCAAGAAGATCTCATTATGAGTAGGTTACCTAAACAAACATTACTCAAAAATAACTTTTTATTTTAGCATCTTAGCTGGAAAGTTTTGGTATACTTTTAAAATTAATATGAAATATCACTATCATTAGTGTAGCGGGATGGTTAGGATCCCTTAGAAATAGAGTTAGAGTTCTAGTTACAGATTCGACAGAACCCATTAGCTTCAATCAATCTATATTTTTATCAAGAAATCCACTAAATATATGTATAAACAATAATTTATCCAAAACTAAATATATTCAAAATTCTGAATCTAATTCTGAAATCCTTTCGACTTTTGATGAGTACGAATGCTTTATTAGGACCTCCTCGTGATTAATTAGCTAGTGAAATACGAATACCAGATGGTTAAACTAACAAAAATGAATTGATCTTTTTGGCTAGCTTCTAAATAATCAAATATTACCATAGGCTTTAATATTTGGTGGACAGCTAGATCTCACAAGTTAGAATTTGGAAGATAGTTCAAATTAAACACACTTTATTTCTGTATAAACCTAATTCCTCTTATTTGAAACAATGAGATTATAATTTCACCTTCCTCATTAAACACCTACATTCATATAAAAAGAAAAAGGTTGAGCTGTACACTTTGTAATTGTTGGAAATTATGTTGTGACATTTGATGGATCATGTACATTGTAATGTTCAAAGAACTAAACTTTGGCTTCTTTTTTTTTCATTTGAAGCATGTGATTAGTGAGAGTATATATATCTTGAACTTTTTGGATCTTTTTTAGGTACATAGAGAGAGATATGTGGCCAAGAGTATCCTCCACATCATTGTCAAGAAAAATAGGTTTCAGACGGCATTTAAGGGTGTGACCTAAAAAATAGTGAAACAGATGAAAATCATAAAATATCAACATTTTAATTCTTACAAACAGACAAAAAATGATGAGTGTTTTCTTTATATTTATCTAAGCTTTTATAATTAGAGTTATCTGAATTTGTACAAGTAGAAGAAGATAGCAATCAGAAATTTATTTACATATATAAGTTCCTTAGAAAAAAAAAATGATTTAAGTAATGGGAGGGAAAACAAATTTCTTAAGTGACGTTCATATTTAATATGTTCCCTAAACCCACCCACCCACCCACCCACCCCTTGATCGACCCCCAACCCCTCGACCCACTCCCACCTACACCGCATCTTCATAGTGATTTCCTAGATTATATATAAATATTTTTGAGATTAATTTTTTTTTTTTACTTACCCAACACTAAAAAATAAGTAATAAAATCATTTGTTATTCAAGTAATAATTTTCCAGAACAACATTTTCCATAAACAACATTTTCTTTCCTACCAAACACAATCTAAGTCGAGACTAGAAGTGAAATTAGCTAGCTTCAACTTTTGAAAAACAATTTGATTTGTCTTATTTTGTTTTTATGAAGAAACTGTGTGTTTTTAATCCATAGTTTTAGAAAAATTTTGAATTGTCACCTCTATTTGCACCTTATTATTAATAATAATTATTAATTAAGTGACTTTGAATAACACTAGTCATATTCTTTGAAATATCTTAAAACCACGTTGCTATTAATTATAACATGTTAGCTTTGTCCCTCAATAAATAATATATTTGAGTATGAACACAACATGCACATTCATGTGCCCTAACTTATTTATAGATTGTTTCAGTGTAAATTCATGCAATAAACATGGCTAGACTGCTGATCTTCTAGAATAACTTTACGAAGAGAAAAAGATTGTAATTTTTTAAAAAATAAACACGTTGTATATGCATTTGGAAAGGTATAATTTCCACGCATTTTTGAGAAGCCAAAAAAGTTCGTTTTTTTTAAAAATAAAATAAAAATAAAGGTAAAAAATGATTATTTAGAGAGTTTTAACCAAAGCGTTTAGGAAAAAAATTATGTTTAAACAGTAGTAGCAGAAGCTAAAAAAATAAAAAACAAAAAACAAAAAACACAACTTCTCCCTGGGTATATGCATTTTTGCAACCTTGATCAAGCACAATTATTATTTTAATATTGATAAAATATTATTCAAATTAATTATTTAAACACAAACTGCTATTTTCTAAAAGTATTTTTTTTCAAGAACTCATATAAAAAAAAATGCTTTTCAAAATAATCAGATGAAAATTTTGATCTTTAGAAAGACTAAAGATCGATTTTTCTTGTCATCGTCTTTTTAGTTGAGCCAGTGAATTTACATTTTTTGTGTAATTTACAAATTACATAAGAACAAATTTACTTAATGCGCATTTACTGAAAAATAACAATTGCGAATTTTCTGGATTGTATTTTTATGTGATTGGTAAATTATTGCACAAAAATAAATTTACTTAATATACACGTGAAAAATAACAATTACAAGTTTCCCATGAAGTACTAATTAATTTAATGCCTCTAACCTACCATGGCTTGAATGTAGAAGCTTTGAGTCACTTCCATATTGTTATTTGATATATCTATGCAATTAATACTACACCTATCTAATTATTTACAATATTAATTTTGAATTAATCACCTGGTTGAACCCATGGGTTTAATGGTTTTTATTTCAAATGTTGTGTACTTGTGTTTATATATGGTAGACAAATTTTTGACATTAACCTTGGATTTTTTTTTCATGGGTAATGCTTTGAAATATTCATATGATATAAGTTAAGTACACTTTAAAATAAGTATTTTGTGAATTTAGTTGAATAATGCTCTACCAATAATCAATCCTTCATTTTTTTTATTGTATTAAAAGTTGCAAATAAATTGGTAATTATTGAAGGACGGAAATTAAATAAGAGACAACTTCAATATTTTTAAGTCAATAAGTTCAGAATACCACTTCATCGATAAATTTTGTTAGGTGATAACAATAATGATTCTCTACAAATCTTCCTTTTTTTAAAAAATATTTATAATGATATAACTCGATTAGAAAGCAATAAATATGTTTGCGCTTACCACGCTACCAATACTACAAATCTACCCTCATTAGACTTTCTAGAAACACATACTATATTCTACAATTCATACCAACCAAAATATATCTATAGGACTAAACTGTCCAAAAGGAAATTGATCCTAAAATATCAATCAAGGACTAGCTATATATCATCATGTATTATTTAACATGTTTTTATTGCTAACTATAATTACATCATTCTGAATTTAATTTCAAATAATATTTCCCTTTTTTTATTTTTAATATTTGGAGAAATTATCCATTTGATTCATATTGAGTTTAACTTTATCTTAAGTTTATGGCTAATTTAATTTCAAATAATATTTCCCTTTTTTTTATTTTTAATATTTGGAGAAATTATCCATTTGATTCATATTGAGTTTAACTTTATCTTAAGTTTATGGCTACCAAATTTCAAAGAGAAGGAAGAGGATATAATTTCATCTTATTATTATTAATTATAGATAAGAATTTGGACGAATATTCGTTTGAATAAAAACACCAATCTTCTAAATAAATTTTATTGCAATCTTGAAAGTTGAAATATATATTGAATAGAGATAAAAGATGGAATATCCTGCATAATATGGCTCTATTAGACATTAGTACCCTTACAACAACACAAAGGGACGTTCTATTAAATATCCCAAAGTCTTCAATTAATTTATTATATTCGGTGTAATCTCTTAGGTGATATCTGTTGAGTGTTTAATGGGGAAATTTGAAATATAAACGTAGGAGAGCACAATTACGAATTTCTAATGAAATGAATTGTAATTTATTATGATAAGAATAATTCAAATTAATTTTTAAAATTACTTTCATAATAGGAAGTCGTAGTAATTAATTATGTGGTCCTTACAATATCCATATTTAACTAGAATTTGGAATTCTATTTCCTACGGAAAAAGGAGAAGACATAATTTTCAGTTTCAGATTTGAACTGGGAAAAGATCCCTATAAATAAGGGTTCTCCTAACCTAGAAAATCCATTAGTTTTCTATTTGAGAGCGTTCAGCAAGTGGCGTACGTAGGATTTATTGTAAGTAGTGTCACATTTTAAAATGAGAAAAATAAAAAATAAATAAAATAATGTAACATATTAAAAATGAGACTATAGAGATTTGAACCAAAAACCTAGACTACAAATCTTGAGAACAAAACCATCTAGGCTACATGCATCCTTTATTCAAGGAATGTCACTTATAATATAAATCCGTTATTTCTGCTTCAGTTTCTTAATAGTATTCACCTGTTGAGTAAATTTTTCCCACGAAGTAGTGTCACGTGACACCCCTTCCACCTTCCTAAATCCGCCCCTGTGTTCAGCTGTGAATTTGGTATCATTAACTTGTAGACTACTTGCTTGAAGATATTTGTGATCACGCTTCAAAAGGTATTTCTAGAATTAAATTTCAGTTAGTTTATGTGTTCTAGCATGATCATATGTGTTTTAACATAAATATGTGTTATCTATTATTGATGTAAACAGTGGCGGATCCAGGATTTCAATTAAGGGGGTTCGAAAAACCTCTAACCTTACATTTAGGAGGTTCAAAATCAATATATAGACATAAAAAATCTTTAGAATACCTTAAATATACAACGTAGTTTTTTGCCGAGGGGGTTCGGGTGAACCCCCTCAGCAACCTCTAGGTCCGCCCCTGGATGTAAACAATATGTTTCTGAAATACTTTCGCTATGCATATATTTTTCAACACTATCTAGGAAAAGTACTAAAGTGTACACAAATCTTACTCCTACTTCTTGAAAATAAAAAAATCTATTTTCGAAAGATACTCAACTCAACTAACGCATCTCAAAATAATATAAAAATACATAAATAAAGAAATCATAACAAATAGGAGCAATAAAAAAATAGTATTTGTGACACTGAAGATATGTACGCAATTAGATGGTTAAATTACGTGCAAACTAACACCATTATATAAAATAATAATAAAAAAAATTGAGTAGTATTTAGAAGGGGGAAATGAAGAACAAAAAGAGAGGACAAATTCACAAGTTTCAACAAATATAGTCCATAAAGTACAACGGAGAGATCAATTGCGATGGGATGGTCGATGATTTTTTATTCTTAACTAGACGTCTCAGATTCAGATTTTTGAAAATATATAAAAAAACTTGTAAAGAGAGGCATAACTTACAATACATGAATTTGAATTTAGTCGGATTTCAATATAGATATCAGACACCGAGTGAAAACCAAAATAGAAGCAAAAAGGAATATGCAAAAAAGAAAAAGTCTTTTTATTTTAATTGATGGAAAAGTCGAAGAAAATCCTTAGGCGGTTTTTTTATAATCAGTTATTATTACTTTCAATTCTTTTAAAATTGGGAAAAGACGCTACTCTTTTGCCTATATAAACCCAACGAATGCCTACTAATTTTCCTCCTCCTTCTTCCTTGTCTTCTTACAAACACTACTACACTTTCACTGCAAAGAAATATTCTTTGTGAATCTTCGTTTTCTTCTCTCAAATCATCCCCATTTTGATTCTTGGTACGTTTTTCTATCTGGGTTTTTCTCCATTTTCTCTAATTTTTGTTTTTGCATACTGTTTGGTTAGAAATATTGCAAAATCTGGGATTAGTTATGGGTTTATTTTGATGTTTTTGATAACAAAGATTGTTCATTTTGTTGTGTATGTTGATGGGTCGAAGTTAATTTTTTGATCTTTTCCTTCTTGGTTTATTCATTTTACTCTGTTATTATATGTTATATTTGTATAATGATGGGTGGGGAAGATTGTATTTTGATGTTTTTGACACCAAAGTTTGTTCCTTTTGATGTGTATGTTGATGGGTCGAAGTTATTTTTTTTGTTTTTCCTTCTTGGTTTATCCATTTTTCTCTATTGTTATATGTTATATTTGTATAATGATGGGTGGGAAAGATGGTATTTTGATGTTTTTGGAACTAAAGTATGTTTTTTTGATGTGTATGTTGAAGGGTCGAAGTTAATTTTTTGTTTTTCGTTCTTGGATTTTTTTATTTTCTATGTTATTGTATTATATTATATTTGCATAATGATGATTGATGGGTGAGAAAGATTGTATTTTGATGTCGTTGGAGCCAAATTATGTTCATTTTGATATGTATGTTGGAGGGTCGAAGTTAATTTTTTGATTTTCTTTCTTGAATTTTTATTTTCTCTGTTATTGTATTATATTATATTTGCATAATGATAATTGATGGGTGAGAAAGATTGTATTTTGATGTTGTTGGAATCAAAGTATGTTCATTTTGATGTGTATGTTGGAGGGTCGAAGTTAAATTTTTGATTTTCTTTCTTGTAATTTTTATTTTCTCTGTTATTGTACTATATTATATTTGCATAATGATGATTGATGGATGAGAAAGATTGTATTTTGATGTTGTTGGAACCAAAGTATGTTTATTTTGATGTGTATGTTGGAGGGTCAAAGTTAATTTTTTGATACATTGAACTAATTTTGGTTAAAAATGATAATTATATGTGATTGAAGAATGAAGAATGAAGAATGATGTTTTCTTGGAATTTTGTTTACAATATTTGTCTTGTTAAAATTTATTCTGTGATGAATTGTGCTGATTCATGAATGTAACAGTTTTGTAAAGAATGATGAGAAATCTAAGGGGAAAGTTTCCTGCTTTTTTTCTTTGATAATAATTTGCTGATGTTTGATGTTAATTTCTTGGATGATTAAAATGATGCTGTTAGTTTATGAAATGCATTAGCTTTTCTTTTTCATAATAATAATTGTTCTAGTGATTTGTACTTTTGAAGAAGCTTGTAGTTTTTCTATTTGGAGAAGTTCTTTTAAATTTTTTATTTTGTGAATTCTGAGGGTCAAGGGTCCACTTTCTTTTGGCTTGATATAAAAAATGAGTAGTAGGTTATGGACTTGTGGATTTTGTTTTTATATGAACTTAAAAATTAGTAGGGATATATCGAATATTAGCCCTTTTCTTTTGCTTGTAATAATTATATATATGTGCTGATTCAAGATGTTTTGTGAAACTCAATAATTGAGAAGCCATCATGAAGAAGTGTAGATTGAGACTTAGATTGAATTTTCAAATTGGTTTTTATGGATATAGATTATCTTTGTCATCTGTTCTTACGTATTTCACTTCTTTACTCAAGTTTTTTTAGGCTAAGATGGAATATGGACATGTTCAGACGCCCAAATACGACTGTCTTCTTTTCGGTATGTTATCTTTTCTGAAAAATTTAGTTGTTAAATCCCATTTGTTCATTCATTTCATCTTTTATTTACCTTTTGGCAAGTTTGATGATAAGGCATTTTGGAATTTACAGATCTGGATGACACTCTTTATCCCCTTAGTGCTGGTCTGGCGACTAGTGTTCGCCAGAATATTGAAGGTATACTTGATTTTTCGTCAAAGTTTTAAGACTAATACACCCTTTTAAAATGGTAATCTTGGTGCCTAATTTAGGAGTTAATGTGCTTCTGCAGATTATATGGTTGAAAAGCTTGGTATAGAACAGAGCAAAATTGGGAAGTTGGGTAATTTACTGTACAAGAATTATGGAACCACAATGGCAGGCCTCAGGGTAATTTTTTACCCTTTTAGCATCAAATTTTGATCATCCAAACAGTTTTATTTTGACAACTTTTTAACTTAATGAGACAACTTGTTTATTTTTGGCAGGCAATTGGCTACGATTTCGACTATGATGAGTACCATAGGTGAGTAATTGTAGCACTCAATTGATTCTATACTCACATTGTATTAGGATGTTGAACTTAAGTTGTCAATTTTTTTTCTGCAGTTTTGTCCATGGTAGATTACCTTATGAAAATTTGAGGCCCGACCCTGTTCTGAGAAATCTTTTGCTAAGCACTCCCATTCGCAAAGTTGTAAGTCCATAATCACAGTTCATATGCATTTCCGTTAACATTTTAAAGCCATCGAAAATGGCTGGTTGTGTAGCATTTCCTAAATGTGCTTTTTTTTTCGGTGTAACAGATCTTCACTAATGCTGATAAGGTCCATGCTCTAAAAGCTCTGAGTAAACTTGGACTGGAAGATTGTTTCGAAGGGATATTATGCTTTGAGACACTGAATCCAGTTCACAAGAGCACTCCATCAGATGACGAAGACGACATTGAGTTTGTTGGATCAGCCACATCCTTCAACGCCGCTGCTACTAACGGCTCTGAGATCTTTGACATTATTGGACATTTTTCTCAACCTAAGGCTGGATCAGTGTTGCCAAAGACACCAATTGTCTGCAAACCTTCAGAGGTTGCCATTGAACGGGCTTTAATGATTGCCAACATTAACCCACACAGAACAGTAAGAGTTTTAACTGTTTCATTCTTGAATATACTACTTCAAGAATCATTGTTATCTTAACATGCTCATTTGGAAAAATTTCTATTTTACAGCTTTTCTTTGAAGATAGTGTCCGTAACATTCAAGCTGGCAAGCGTGTAGGTCTTGATACAGTATTGGTAAGTAGTTGTACTCCCTTTGTTTCATTTTATACGACACTCTTTCCTCTGGTCCACAAATAATGATTCATCTCTATAAATATTTGAGAAATTCGTAACTTTAAACTTCATATTTAACCATTAACGAGACACTCCTTAACCCCATGAGCATGTTCAAGACAGCAAGTTCTAAGGTTGTGTTATGGTATATTGGCAGTAGTTTATCTATCCTAAATAGTCCTACACTGGCGAAACGAAGGGAACAGTACTTACAAGAGTAATCTCGTGCACTATTACATCAACATACCCATTGTAGTCCCCCAAGTGGGATATGTACGTAGACCTTACCCCTACCTTTGTGGGGTAGAGAGACTGTATCCGACAGACCCTCCGTTTAAAAGAAAACTTTTTGTAGCAAGGAAAATACAATAGCAAAATACAAAGCAAATGAAACAAGAAATAGTACCACACATTGAAGAACAATAAACTAACTTACTAATAGGAGGGGGAGGGGAGGGGATGGGATGAGGCAAGCCCCCTGCCTCTCCCACACACAGTGCGGCAACACTCGACTATCAACTAACCGTCAACTTTAATACTCTACCTTCATACCTTCCTATCTAGGGTCATGTAGCCATGTCCTGTCTAATCTTGTGCACTATTACCTCTTATTTTTGTTGTCTTGCTAATGCTGAGTTGTTGCTGTCTATTTTCAGGTTGGAAATTCCCAAAGAGTTGCAGGTGCAGATTATGCATTGGAAAGCATCCACAACATAAGGGAAGCATTACCACAACTTTGGCAAGTTGACAGGCTGGCTGAAGTTAACTACTCTGGTGTAGCTGTGGAGACATCTGTCACAGCTTAGAATTAGTAGTACTATATCATCATCATGCTGTTGACAGAAGAAAAAAAATTTCAAGAAGGATTATGGGCAGATCCAAATTTTCCCTGTCAAATTTGATTTAAATGATGTAGATGTTTTGTTGTCATTATTATCAATTAATAACTAGTTATAGTATTTCCTTTCAATTAGTGATGATCCATCCACAAATCTTGTAAATAAATTCTATATTTATCAGTCTACCTTTCTATGATTATATAATAAAGTTGAGTTATTATTATTCCAAAGGATAAAGTTCTGCATCTCTTTCAGCTTATTATGATTGGTGGGGGCTATAAACCAACCATAGCCCACATATTTTGTAAGGGTTTACAAAACTTGTATTATTATCCAAATGACTCAAGAAGATTGGTTTAAAGATCATACTAGATTGCAAAATCTCCATGACGTCGTTAGTCTGGATATAGAACATATAATATAGTATAACATGGATAATTTATTCCAAAGATTATTTAACCGTTATATTAAAATGTTATCAACAAGATGGCGTAACGCATCAAACATGAATCACATGGGATGGATATTGATACTAACACGTTATTTACAAATATAACAGATTATGATTAAGATGTATAATCAATCTGGCATCAGCACAATAATGTGGCTTGGAGTTTTTTGTTATTTTTGAAGATTGTGACTAATTGACATCTTGTGTAATTATTAGGTTTGATGGGTACAAATGATGTCATTTAATGGACTCCCATTTCCATGTGAAGCCAAACTGATATTATTAATAACAACTATATGTTGGATATACCATAAGTTGGTTTGAGGCCTGTGTGGATGGATTGCAACTAGGCAAATTTGTGGAAGAAATGATTTAGAAATTAAATTAAGAAAGAGTTAAAAGTTGAGATAAAAATATGAAGAAAAAAAAGTATTGATAACACAAATATTAAGGTTCGTCCAAGTAAAAGAAATAACAGTACTAAAAAATTGAAGCATAAGATAATGCTACTGATCTGAGACCAAAAATATATTTTCTTATCATTAATTGCCTCATATTTATTATTTATATTTGTCCTTTTTTAGCATGGATTTTATGGATTGTGCTAAATAGTGTATTTTATTTGTAGATTAAATTGGTGTAAAGTTGAAGAAGTTTGGAGCTAAAACGAATTAAAGATGGAAGGTTGAAGAAGAAAATCAAGCAGACAACTTAATGGATTAAATTAAATATTATATTATATTTATATATATACATATTCAAATGATTTGTTGCAAATTAAAGGATTCCAACGCGGCTAGAAATCGAAGACACTCAAATTGTGAGGCGGTTTCACGAGTAAAAAAAGGAATTCAATTCCGTTTTGGTTTTGGGTTCCTAATTTGTTTTGAACTCAGTTATTTTATTCAGGGTTTTCTACATCTATAAATAGTCCATAGAAATAAGAATTGGAGGAGACTTGGTAAGGAGGATACTTTGTAAGGAAAAATTGTCAATACTTTTTAGGGTTCTTTTCTTCTTCTTTTTCTTAGGTATTAGTAGCTAAAGACCTTTGTTCTGGGGCTGCGGCCATGGGTAATTGTTGAACATCGATTGTTTTGAATTAATTATTGGTTATCGCTTAAATTACTTTTGTGTTCTTGTTTTAGTATTTCATGCTAGGCCACCATAGAAATAAATCTATTGTCTATTCTTGGACTCGAGAGATGAAGAGGTAGATAGACCAGAGAATGCAAAGAGCTTGTTCTAACTTTGTTTAGATTCGTGTTCAGGAGTGACGCCCAGACGAACACCTCGCTTGGTTACGAAACAGGACGAAATATAAATGCTCGCCAATTAGGACTGCCTATCCCCGCTCAACGATGTTGTTAGACAGCTAGTTGGAGTAGGCGATTAGAGGTCGAGAGATTATGATCATAAAATCAACCCTGTAAATCAGTAATTTGATAACCTTAGTTAATTCATTACATGAGATGCGATACATGAAACCCTATGCATGTTGCAGCCCTGGAATTGTCCCAATCACTGTAAGTTAATCTTAGTATTTAATTTTTGCATTCTTTTATTTCTTTTGATACTCTTAAATAAATAATTAGACTAGTATAATTTGGTAAATAGTTAATTGACAAGTCTCTGTGGGTTCGATATTCCGGTTCTTAAAGAGCCACTTATTACTTTTGCGACCACGTACACTTGCGTGTGCAATTGGAAGCAACAAGTTTTTGGCGTCGTTGCCGGGGACTTAGAAATTAACTATTCTTCTAGGTTATACTTTTTCTTTTTTTATTTATTTATTTATTTATAATTTTTTAGTTAATTTTTTTTTTCTTTCTACACAATTAAAATTTTTTTTCCTTTGAATAATTTGGTACTCTTATTGATATGACTGATTGGGATAAATAGTGGTTGGGTGAGAAGTATCCTTGTAATTATTGTAATGGACCCCACTTGGCTATCGAGTGTCCTATTTGTCATATATGTGGTGGTCAATTTGGTCATTGGAATGGTTGTCCTAACTCTTATTCCCCTCCCCCTCCCCCCTATTATGATTCTTCTGTTATCTGTGATGTTGACAAGGGTGATGAAGTGGGGAATGCCCAAAGAGGTGGAGGTACACAGAATTGTGGGAACACGTATAACTCAAGTTGGTGGAACCACCCCAACTTCTCATGGGGTGGAAATCAAAATCAACACCAAAATCAGGCTCAAGGGCAGAACCAATATAGACCACAAGGTAATGGACAACAATTTCAACAGCCAAATAATCAAGGTGCGAAGCAAGGGGGCATGACTAAGGAGGAGTTGTTCCAAAAGCTAAGTACAGAAATCAGCAACAAGTTGGGAGAAGAGTTGAGAAGCACCCAATTAGCGCAGAAAAATATGGAAAGGCAGTTCGCACAATTGGCTAATGCAGTCAATGTGCGTCCTCTTGGAGGTCTTCCGGGTGACACGGATCCTAACCCAAGGCAACTGAATGCGGTGAGCACAAGGAGTGGATTACAACTGGAAGAACTAGCTCCAAAAAAGATAAGTTCTGAGGTGGTGAGAGAAGAAAAGAAACCCGAAGAAGTGGTTCAAGATGCGAATGTTGAGAGGATTGTTCCTCAAATAAAACCACCCCCTCCGTTTCCTCAAAAGTTCAAAAAGCAGAAACGAATGCTTCAGTAAGTTTTTGTCTCTCCTTAAACAAGTTCACATTAATCTCCCTTTGGTTGATATTTTGCAGGGAATTCCTAAGTACGCCAAGTATGTGAAGGAGATAGTGGAGCAAAAAGAGGAATTCCAACCATTCAACTATACCTTATTCCTTAATGTCAATGTTGAGAAAGAGTACAAAAGTGAGAATGTTGTAAATAATGTTGCTTTGGAGTTGAGGCATCTAGGATCTCATTCAAAACAATTGACTATAGATGAGGAACAAGGCCCCGACATCCTAAAGTTTTCTAATCCACGTAGACAAAACGAGATTCCTCACATAAGGGCCAAGAAGTGCTAGATGCGGCATTTATTACTTGGTTCTTTTATCTTTATACCACCGCCCCTAGAGAGGAGTAGAAAAATTGATGCAAAGTTAGGGGTACAATTCATAAGTTCAAAGTGGAAAGAAAAGTGGTGAACTTAATTAGGTCGTGCCGCGACATTAAATTAGGCGCTTATTAGGAGGCAACCCAATTGGTAGTGTAGCTTCTTATTTTATTTTATTTTTAATTTTATAGTGTCATTTTTTCTTTTGGTCTTGTCTTTATAGGTTTTGGAGAAGTCTGAGTATCCAAAATTTGGAGCTAAGGAGCACATTTGAGCTTAAGGGTGGGGTGACGACTCTTGATGAAAATTAAGAGAACATGCTACTAGCTAGGTCTAGAGGCCTCAGGGAGTTTTCCTTACGCTTGTTTTGAATTTTATTTGATGCTTTGGGGACATAACATCTTTTTAAGTGTGTGGTGGAGGAATGAATTCCTAGTGTTTACTGCTTTATCGAGTCTTTTTGTATTTTTAGGTGGGTTCCTCGGCTTTTGTTTTCGGTACTTTTCCTAAGGATAGTCCCTTTGAACCGATAGGAAGTAAATTTTTATTTATTTATTTATTTTTAGAGAAAAGAAAAGACCCTTTTGAGTTGTGTGATACTTGCTATTTAGGCCTAATTTTAAGTAGTACGTTCTTGTGAATGCTTGATTGCTAATGAAATTGCAGACTCTTTGACACTTAGGTTCATGGTCGTGACTTTGTTTATAGCTTGTTTTATTTTGTAGTTTGTTATGATCCTGTCTCTCTTAGAAGTGGAATTGATCCATCTTGATTGATACTTGTGCCATGTGTGGTGAGAATTTGCTTATTCCATGTTTTGCATCTTAGTCTAGAACTTGCCCTGCATGTTATTGAAGCGAAATAAAAAGTGTTGCTCAGTTTAGGAGATGATAATAGGCTTTCTTTGATTTGTCTTGTAAATTTTAGCCTTTTCAGATATTATATCACTAGTTAGCCCTTTTTGAGCCTGTAACCTTTTCTTGGTAGCCATATTTTGCCCTTAACTATTTTGTTGAATCCCTAGTTTTTGCACCTTGCTTCCTTGAGCACTGTAGCATAAACTTATTATGATTGGTAAATTTGAAGAAAAAAAGGGATGGTTGAGTGAAAAAAGGTAATCAATGATAGCTACAAAGTGATGAAAAAAAAAGCCCTCTTCGAAAGAATGTGACATGAAAAAAAAATAAAAATTCTTTGAGAAAAAAATATATTATTGTGAAAGAAAAAAATGATTGAAGCATTCTTGAGATGATGAGAATTACTTGTGAAATAATTGTTGAAGAGAGGGCTGAAAATAAAGAGAAGAAAATAATGGGTGATGAAGTCTAAAAATACAAAGTGCTTAGGGAAGTGTAAGTCACTATTATATAGGGCTGGGCGTTCGGTTATTCGGTTCGGTTTCGGTTTTTTCGGTTTTCGGTGCTTGTATTTGTTGTACCGAATACCGAACCGAAATAATTCGGTTTGGTTCGGTTTTAATATTTCGGTTCGGTTTTTAATATTTCGGTTCGGTATTTGTTAGTTTGGTTTTTTGTTATGGGCCTGCTTAGTGGGCTTTTTAAAATTTAAAATTTTACAATTTTTATTTTTATTTTTCAGCTCAATGGGCTGAAAATATGTGTTAAAGTTATTACTCTATTAAATATAAAGTGATAAAAATTTTTTGGTGCTTCACTATTTATCAAATTTCAAATATGAAATATTTATTATTTAGTAAAAATCCATAACAATATGAAGGAATAAGAACTTCCAATATTTTACCAACAAGTCAACAATGATTCCATAGTTTCACGTAAATAGTAATGACTAGCAATCTAGCCAACTATAGCCAAAAAGGCACAAACAACTCAAGTAATGACTAACAATATTTAGTAATGACTATCAATCTAGCCAAGTATACTAGACATTTAACAAGTAAAGATAATAAAGCCAACAAGGCACAAACAATTTAACAAGTAATAAAACTTCACTAGACTTCACAATAACAATGATCAATTGATATTTTATCATGCCATTACACAACAACATAATAACAATCTAACAAGTAACAAGTAACAAAGTACAAACTAACAATAATGCACCAATGTAGTTTCTTCCATAAGACCACTTTCAAGTTTAAGTGCCAACAATAACAAATAACAATAATGAGCAACAAGCCAACAATGTAGTTTCTTCCAAGAGATCACTTTCAAATGTCTACAATAACAAATAACAATAATGAGCAACAATGTAGTTTCTTGACTTTCTTCCATGTGACCACTTTCAAGTGCCAACAAAAACAATAACAAAACTTTAGTGTTTTACGTCTTTCTTCATTGTCTTGACTCTTGAGTCTTGACCACTTGAACTTGAACCTTTTAAGATAAAATCAAACGTTAGAATACTATTTTTAAGATAAAAATTTAAAAATGACATAATTAAATAAATAGCGTATTGAACTCACCACTATTAAATACTTGAAACTTGCAATCATAGATCAACAATACAAGAGTTTCTTCCACTATTTGCCATCTCTAATAATTAGAAAATCAAATATGTCATACTACACAATAAGTATTTTATTTTTTGCGAAAACAAATAAAAAATATAAAGTCTTACCAAGTTCAATTTTCTCAAGAAACTCCAAGTTTTCTTCAACACAAATAGGATTAGTTTCTTGTCTAAGCCAATCTTGGACACAAATAAGGCATTGCACACATTTGGGAGTCAATGAACTTCTAAATGGATCAAGAATACGACCACCGGTGCTAAATGCACATTCTGATGCCACACTCGACATAGGAATAGCCAATACATCTCGAGCCAACTGTGAAAGTATAGGAAATCTAGGAGAATTAACTTTCCACCAAATTAAAATATCAAAATCCTCAGATTCAGGCTCTTGGTCTTCAAGAAGATATCTATCCAACTCAGATTTAACACCTAAACTTCCAGAATCTTCCTTTTGTTTTTTCATGTAAAATTTAGTTCTCAAAGAATTTGTTTTCACATTTTGAGAAAGGCCACAAGTAGCTGAATCAGATGAGTCAGATGAAGTGTATCCGGGTGAAGATGATTGATTTTTAGAACCTTTTGCATACTTGTTTACATAGACCGCAAACAATTTCTTCAAGTAAATATCTACTTCATTGTTCACTATCTTTCCCTTTTCTTCCCCAAGTAATTCTTCAAGAGCAAAACTAACATACACAAATTTATTGCGAGGATCCAAAACAGAAGCAATAAAAAGCATTTTGTTCATCTTTTCAGGAGTACCCCAATATTTCTTGAACTTTTCTTTCATCCCCAAAGCCATTTTATACAAATCAACATCATCACTTGTCATACATGACTTCAAATATGCATCAAGCTCACATATATCCTCAAAATGAACACTACAAGTAACATACCGTGAACCTGAAACTTTTAATGTGAGCTCATAAAATCTTTCAAGAAACTTTGTGACATTTCTCACGTTAACCCAATCCTCATTTTGAATTGAACCTGCAATACTTCCATCTTCACAAACATCAGTAGCAAGAAAAGAATTAAAATTACCATCATAAAGATCAAACCTCTCAAAAGCCTTCTCAAACTTTTCTGCCGTGTCCAACATCAAATAGGTGGAATTCCACCTAGTAGGCACATCTAAAGACAACATTTTATCACATTCTATCTTTTGCATTTCAACACATTTCAAGAAGTTTCTTGTTCTTGCAGAAGATGATCTAACATATTTCACCATTTGTCTCACCCGTTTGATAGAAGGACCAATTTCTTTCAAACCATTTTGCACAATTAGATTTAGTATGTGAGCCATACATCTCACATGGAGATGCTCACCATCCATCATATTAGTTCCCCACATATCTAATTTTTTGGACAACTCTAAAACTGCTACATCATTTGAAGAAGCATTATCAACCGTAACAGTGAAGACATTGTCCAAGTTCCAATCAAGTAAACAATTACTAATAGACTCAGCTAAATGCTCACCTTTATGACTAGTGATAGGACAAAAATTCAATATTCTTTTATGAAGCACCCAATCCCTATCAATAAAGTGAGCAGTCAAACACATATAATTGATTCTTTGCACCGAGGTCCATGTGTCTGTTGTAAGACAAATTCTTGGTTGTATTTCTCTAAAATACTTTTTCAAATTCATTCTCAATTCACCATAAACTTCATAAGAATCCCTTGTTATGGTTCTACGTGAAGGAATCCGAAACAAAGGTTGGACTTTGCTCATAAACTTCTTAAAGCCTTCTTTTTCAACAAAACTAAAAGGTAGTTCATCCAAAATTATTTTCTCAACTAAAGCTCTCCTAACTACCTCTTGCTCAAATTTCCAATTCTCTATTGAAGAACTGTCACTTTGAACACTTAATAATTTTTGAATACTAGGTGCAACAGGCGGGGGCTTATAGACTTTACATCGGTTAGTCAAATGTTGTCTCAGTCCACTTCTTCCATTTCTAGATGTATTCGCAGCATAATTTTGTTTACAATGTAAACACTTTGCTTTAAATAATACACCATTTTCAAAAAATTTATCAAAGTGTTGCCAAACAGTAGACGTAGGATCCATTTCTTTTCTTTTTTTTGGTTCCTCTGTGCCAATTGACGCATCATTGCTACTAGTAGGTATATTATCCGTAGAACCAGCCATACTTATTTGACTTTGATCAGCCACACCCACATTTAATTGATTTTGATTAGCCATCTATATATATAAAAAAAAATCACAATTCACACACTAACTAAGGCTAAAATCAGAAAGAAAAAAAAAAGAAAACAGAAGAAGAAATCAACAAAAAAAATCAAAAATACCTCAACTTAGAGACTGGTTGCCGGCTCTCCGCCGCCGCCCGCCGGACGCCGGTCGTCTACTGCTGGAGTACTTGTCGCCGCGTCTGCTGCTGCTGGTCCTCCAACACCAGTCGCCACTGCAGCGCTTCTGGTCCTTGTCGCCGCTGCTGCCTGCTGGAGTGCTGGTCGCCGGTCGCCGCTGCTGGAGTGCTGGAAGTAGAAGTGGAAACTGGAAAAGGGGATTGGGGAAAGCAGGCAGCAGCTGCTGGCCAGTGGCCACTGTTGAGTTTGGTGTTGAAAAATGAAAAATGAAAATTTTGGAGTTGGAAGAAGATTGACCTAATACTAAATACTAAATAGTAATGCTTATAAAAATATTAAATATTTATTATTTAATGTTAATAATTAATATAATATTAATTTTAAATATTATTATAAATTTATAATATAGTGTATTTCGGTTAAACCGAAGTACCGAATAATACAAAATTACATATCGAATACCGAACCGAATTACCGAAAATATGAAAACATATACCGAAATCCGAAACACCGAAACCGAAACACCAAAAAAATTCAGTTTGGTTCGGTGTTTCTGTTTTTCGGTATTTATGCCCAGCCCTACTATTATATAGTTTTCCTACCCGTCCCCTAACCTACATTACAACCCTTAAAAGTCCTATTTGATTCTATTCGAGCATGCTTAATTAGTGGAGATGTACATAATGGGCAAGCATATGGTTCTTTGAGCATACATGTGAATTTTATTTGTGAGTGTGAGATTTGATCTTTGATGTGAAGTCCTTAATTTATATTCAATCTTTTGAATTGAGTGTGTGGACTATTTCTTCTTGTGAGGGCACTTGTTTCATGATAGATAGGTGATGTTATTAACTTTCTTTGATGAGAGTAGGTGAGCAAACTTAAATTTGATGAGTTCAGAGTCTTTCCTTGAGGTTAGGAGGTTAGAGGTATGTTGTTTATTTGGATGTCTTGCATAATGAGCGGGAATTGTACTTGATGTTTTCAAATTTCAATATGGCCTAATTGTTTGTACCAACCAAAGTGATGACTTCCTAGTATGGTTTTTGAGATGAGCTTTAATGTTTGCTCGAGGACGAGCAAAAGTTTAAGTGTGGGGTGTTGATCACCATAATAGTAATACATCTGGTATGAGAATAGGCAGATGGATGCTCTAGACTGGAACTCTCCACTATCATTGTGCAAAGTGAACGTTATAGCTAGTTCCTACTAATCATTTGTCCTAATACTCGACTTTCATATTTTTTTATTTAGAATCATATCCTTCGTGAGCTGCAGATGTGTCATGTTGTCCTATCTAATAACTTCTACCTCGATTCATACCTCTTCCTCTTCTCAAACATATCACCACCAAACTCTCGCACCTCCTCACTAAGGCATTTGTGCTCCTCCTTTTTAGATGCTCGAATCATCTCAATCTGCTTTACGCATTTTGTCCATATATATAAGTTGACTGTTAAAACAACATTTAAGTTATTAGCATACCATACGTTTATATTAACTCTATATGTGATACATTAACCCAAAACTATCATTAATATACCATATTTTTTGCTACTATATATGTATATATCATCAATAATCAATATACTATTAAATATATCATATTATGTTTATATTTACACTAAAGTTCCATTTGAGATTTTTAAATTTTTGGGTTTGGGTAGGTGGGGGTGGCAGGGTGAAGGATCATGTTTTGGGTGGGATTGCGTTTATTTCTTTCTTCCTTTTATTCATTTGTCTTATTCTCCTTTTTATATATTTTTTTATATAGAGGGTAGATTATTAAATAAAATTTCCATATTAATGGGATTGGAAGTTTTAACTGAAATTTGGATTTCGATGATATTTAAATCATTGTATTTTATTATGACTTTGCTTTACTATTATTTTATTTTCTTGATTTTGAATCAATTGTCCCTTAAATAAATTGATGTTTAATTTTTAAGTATTTAATTATTGTATGTTGTCTTCAATTATTCAATAAAAAATTTGTGGATAAAAGTACTCTTACATTTTCACAGAATATAAGTATAACTATCCCCAAATGCATACAATCAAAAGTGTACATAAATGGTTCATAAAGTCCATTTATGATACACACATGCTGCATACACTAAAAAATACAAGTGTATATTAGTTGTATGTGTGACATTTCGAAGTCATGATGTTAAAGTGTATTCAAATGCATTGTATATGCTTATACAACTCACATAGAACGCGAATATAATGTATTTCACTTGTGTGCATATATAATATATCTAATGAAATTATATCTGCTGAAACAACTAGATTGAATAAACATATACAATATATCCAGCAAAATTGTATATATTAATACAACTAAGTTGGGCAACCAAATATAATATATCCAACAAAATTGAACTAATAAATATAACTAGATTGAACGAATAAATACAACTCCAATATTATAATTATAAATCGTAATTAAACAAATTATAACCACTAATGATAATCATACATGGAAAAATTGATTTCTAATGAAGATTGACACCCTATAGTAAATGTGGTAAGATGTATATAATTATTACCATTTCCTTTTATTGAGCGAGATGAAAAATATTGTTTGCGAGCGACCATAGTTGTTATGTCAAATGAGAAGAAAGATTGTATATGCAATACGTCTTTAGGCCCAATGATAGGGTGTGACTCCAACCCATCAGGTTTACTTTATATTATCATGACTCGCCACTCTATCATACAAATTAGGCTTACAATAAAATGAGAAGTCTAAGTCCGTGACAATAGGTCGAACAAGTAGACCATAAAATCCCATGAGAAGTTGATAAGGTGACATGAAAATCTGACAAATGGATAAGAAAATGTACAAAAATCCCAACTAACTAATACTATAAAATAAGTTCACACTATATTTGATTCTTGAATGGACTACTAAAAAAATAAGGTCTTTGCTATAAAAATGGCTGCCTTGACACGTGTATCTCCTTACCGATGCCATAAATTAAGTTTGGTAAATCAGAGACTTCCAGAATTGTCTCCTTCACTTGTTTCATTTCCAAAGAAAAACAAGAAAATTTGCAGATTCTCAGTGTTGGCAATGGCTGATTTGAACACAAGCACTGTTCTTGTTACTGGTGCTGGTGGAAGAACTGGTAAAGTTTCCTTTTTTACCTTTTGGGGTTTTCTTGATTTTGATAATCTTTCATGAAATTGTGTTAGGTTGAGTGTTTTTCCTTTTGGAAGTAAGAAGGGTTAGTGGTAAAGTTGTCTCCGTGTTACCTATAGGTCACGGATTCAAGCCGTGGAATTAACCACTAATTCTTGTATTAGGGTAGGCTGTCCTGGACATCTTGGGGTGTGGCCCTTCCTTGGACTCTGCTAACGTGAGATGCTTTGTGCACTGGACTGCCCTTTTTTAATGTGGAGTACTGCTGTAACTACTGCTATTTTGTGGCTATGGGGTGTGAATTAAGTATGAAGATTATATTTTTTTCCAAATATTGTTTATGTAGTTTTTTAGGGTGCTAATTCTTGGGGATTCTGTTTGTAATTTTGGCTTTTGGGGAACTAATGTCAATTGGTAATGTGGGATTGGGCCATTGGAATTTGTACGAGTGTGATAGCAAAGAGACCAGTTACGGCACATGATGATTACACAATGGTATTATTTGGTAGAAAATTGTTGAGAGGAGATGAGCTGATACATTTTTATCGTGGTGCTCGGGATAGCTTGATCACACCTTGACTAATTCCATGGAGTTCCCGGAAGGAATGGGGTACCTGTTACCTTCCGTTAGTGCAGGTACCTAGTAACTCTATCCAGCAAGGCTGGAACAGATGAGAAGAAATCAGTAGTGTTTTGGCGAGCGGATTGAACTTGAGTCCTCATGGTTCTCAATCCACTTTATTGACCATTAGAACACATCTTTTGGTGCAGATCAGTGATTCATATTGTTCTAGAAGATAAAGCTTTTATCTTTTTTTTCCCCTTTCAAAAAGAATACTCTACAAGAAGAGATAGGAGCTCAAGGGATGAGATTCATTTTCGTGTTAAAGTCCTATTACAACAATATGTAAACTGTTGTCATATTAGCATTGCTTCTCAAATTTATCAAGGAGGCTCTTGATAGCTTTCAAGAATGTACTTTTCTTCTGTTTGTAGTTGTATTTATCTATTCTTAGGAGTTAGCATCACCCATCAATTAGGTCGATTTCAATATTTATCATCATATTTCAATTGGTTGTTTGTTAAATAAACACATGACTGAACTTAAAAATGTTTAAGAACTTTCACACAATGACTTAATTGTTTCTAATTGAAGAACATTCAACCCGACTAAACCAGAGACACAACTTCTGTTGGAATTTTTTCTTTTCTGTTCTTGGGCTTCTTGGTAAATGACTAATGCTAGAATCGATCATGTCAAGTGGCTGTGAGCTTTATAGTATGATGTAAGCTGAGATATTCTCGTTCCTAACATGATCAACAATTCTGCTGATCTTTTATTGTCGCATTGTTCAAATTGTAGGATCAATTGTCTATAAGAAGCTGAAGGAGAGGTCAGAGAATTATACAGCTAGAGGATTGGTTAGAACAGAGGAAAGCAAACAAAAAATTGGTGGTGCAGATGATGTTTATATTGGTGATATCAGGAATACCGAGAGTCTTGTTCCTGCTATACAAGGTATCGATGCTCTTGTTATTCTTACAAGTGCTGTTCCAAAAATGAAACCCGGGTTTGATCCAACAAAAGGTGGAAGACCTGAATTCTATTTTGAGGATGGGGCATATCCTGAACAGGTACATCATGCTTTGGGTACTCATATCCATCCTTAGGCTTTTAGTTGTCATTGTCTGACAAAAAACTCACTGACTTTGTATATTTAGGTAGATTGGATTGGCCAAAAGAACCAAATAGATGCTGGTATGGAATAATCTTGGAAATTTTGGTATTTAAAATGTACTTCTATCTGCTTATCTAAGATATACAATATGCATTTTACAGCTAAAGCTGCTGGTGTGAAGCAGATCGTGCTTGTTGGGTCAATGGGAGGGACAAATCCTAACCACCCCTTGAACAGTTTGGGGAATGGGAATATATTGGTGTGTAACTTGATTCTTTTCCTTGATCTGCAAAAGTACTCTCTTTCCTTTATTTATACTTCCATTTTGACGGCCACATTGCCCGACCATTTCCACGGCTGCAAAAATATTGTGGCTGCATGCATAGTGTTACCTGTTCCATCTTTCTACAAGTTTTTGTTTCTCAAAGTCGAATATCAGAAGCTATTTGAAGTCATACTAGATGTAATATACTCCCTCCATTTCAATTTGTTTGTCTGGTTTTGACTTGGCACGGAGTTTAAGAAATTAAAGAAGACTTTCAAATCATGTGGTTTTGAAATAAAAGATATGTAGAATGTTCAAAAATGTCTTTTAATCTTCTGGTCATAAACATGTCATGTCAAAAGTTGAAATTAAAGAGTTTCCAAAAAAGGAAAGTGACATTCTTTTATTCTTTTTAAAACGGACTAAAAAGTAAAAGAACACGGACTAAAAAGAAAAGTAAGACAAACAAATTGAAACGGAGGGAGTATAACTTTTTAAATAAGTGCATTCCTCAATGATGCTGCCATCTCATTAACATATTAGATGTCATAACTTATATAGATGTTAAGTTGGTCCTATGCTCTCATCTTAGAAGAGGATAATTGTTTTCTAGTTATGCGTATTTAGAAAAGAATGTAACTTCAAGGGAATTGTTAATGTTACATCGCTGACTACTGTCAAGCTTTTTATTTGGATGATGCTTGATTAGTTTCTCACTGTTACCTTTTGACTTTCTTTCTTTTTTGGGAATTATTGTCATTCATAAATTCTGGAAAGACTAACTTTTATGAAGGTTACAGATTTGGAAGAGAAAGGCTGAACAATATTTGGCTGACTCTGGAATTCCATATACAATTATAAGGTTTGTTCAATGCTCATATCTGTATCAATATTCCTTTGTGGCTGTATAAATATGGCAAAAGCATTGAATGTTCATTTATAATAACCAAAGGTTCTCTTAAAAGATACTTATGCCATATTAGGTGTGAAATAAACCAAAAAATGTGAGTCGCACTATCCTACTAGTATAGTAAGTCTTTTAGAAGCTTTTACTTTTAAACAGTTTGTAGAGTATATTCTCTAAGGCTTGGAAATGTGATTTTTTAATCGGTAAAAGGATTTGCATATTTGAAAGAAATAAGAAGCAAATTCGGGAAATGAATTAGTAGTTGAGAATAATTCTGTTGAGCAATGCTGGGTCAGGAATATATGGTACTGTGATAAGGAAAGAGGATGGCTTTATTATGATGTCCATGATGGGGGGAGGGTGTGTGTGTGTGCTGATGAGGACGGGTCAAAGAGAATAACTGACAAGCATCTAAGCTGCCAAGCTTCTGAAAAAGGTGTGCATATGATACCATAGGCAAATCCCACATCAGAAAGGCTGAGAAGAGTAAAGTGCTATAAGAGCACAAGTTCACATGGTCAACGCATTTGGGCTCGTTGATGGTGCAGCTCAAGGGACAAATTTGCTAGATCTGTTGGGTCAAAGCGGACAATATGTGCTATGGGCTTGGACTGTGATACCTATGGTCGCAGTACAATGCGGGGAAAACTCAGTGAGGATGTTGTGTCATGAAGGAGGGCTGTATGACTCCCATGATGGAAGTTGGGTAAATGGAGGGCAGGTCAAAGAGTAGGATTGCTAGGCTTCTAGGCTGACAAGTATTTGAAGGGGGCAGGGGAGATATGTGTGAAGTGCTATATAAGACAGAGCACAAGTTAACATGGTATGCATGCTTTTGGGCTCATGATGGCTTAGTTGAACGGCGTAACTGAAGGAATAAATCTGTGAGAGTTGTTAAGCCAAAATGGACAGGCTTCAGGGAAAATGACAGTTTCTCTTTTCTTAGGGCTAAATTCGTCCCACAAAATACACTTGTGTGCAAATGGAGTTCAATATGCTTCAAAGATAAAGTGAAACAAAAAAAAACTATGTAATGCATATAGAACCAAATTCCTGAGCATTTACTAGGAAGAGCAGAGTATCTAACCTACTGAAGGAACCCAATAATATTTCTTGGTATGCTGATCAAAATATTTAAGAAAGGCAGAAGAGATGAATTGTTGTATAATTTGTTTGTATCTCAGTGTTGTCTACGGAGATCAAGTAAATTCTAAGAACACGCTTCGACCCCGGTGTTCCCTTTCATTGCATTCTTTTTTAAAAGATCATCATTTATGATTCTAGTCAAGAACACTTGTAAAAGGAAGGATCAAGAATGAAAAACTGTTATATTTTGGCAGCAGTTAGCTCTCTCTCTTACTTGAAATTTGATAAGAGAACTGTGAAAAGAATTCTTCCTGTAATAATCCTTGTAAAACATATCCATTGTAAAGATATCTATTATCTTCCATAAGATAGGGAAACAAATTGTCAATCAATCAACTAAACTTCACCCGGAGTCTTAGCTAATGTAAAGTACCCTATCAAGAACCTGAGAAATTCATCAAAAAGCTTTCACTAGAATCACCAGTAAGAAATATATTTATATCATGCTTCCAGGTATCCTGTGTCACTAGTAGATAAAGGTAATCTCCTCTTTGGGATGGAACTCAAGCAGAAAAGGAGAAATATTATACCTGGAAATAACTGGTAATTTGAGTTAAACAGTGGTTCTTACCTAGTTGGTGATGTTGAAGTACGCGACCAACTAATCTAAAGGATTAGGCGGTTGGGAAGAACACTCTTATTTATGTAAGGCATAATACATAGAATATAGATAGAAACCTTAACTTGTCAACTAAACTCTAACTTTGAGGATGCACATCTAGACACCTCAACTTGTCACCATTGTGTTAGTTGAACACTCCAACTTACAAAATGATCATCAAGACACCTCCATAACTTATGTCCCACATCAGCATCGGGTGTCCACGAGACCTAGTAGGGACGAGGATGTTGTGCATTCTCAATGCTGGAGTGTTTAGTTGTCAATTGAGGCCAATTTAAGGTGTCTATCTATGTATTATGCCTTTATGTAATTATATTTTCACTTTTTTAAAAAAGCCCCTCGCATGTGAGCCCAGTTCTTTTTCATTATACCAGCACATGGAGATTTTTTTTGATAATTCTTAAGGTGAGACTCGAACTTAGAATCTCTGCCTGCTCTCTTACCATGTTGAAGTGTGTGTCCAACTAGTTTAAAAGCTCAAACTGTTAGACAAAGTACATATACTTTTATATACTCAATTATGTCTTTAACTGGTGGATACAGAAAACTGTAGTTCTTCTTTAACAATACTAAATATACGTAAGGTTTATACCCTCATTTTTATTATTATTCCACTCGCTTGTCAATTATTCCTGTGAAGTGACCTCTATTTTACAATCTTCCCAAATTTCATTGCTTAAGATTTGCTGTTTGATCACTATTTTTATGTTTCGTTTTTGTTCAGGGCTGGAGGGCTACAAGATAAAGAAGGTGGTATAAGGGAACTACTTGTTGGAAAGGACGATGAACTTCTCGAGACAGAAACTAAAACTGTTGCAAGGGCTGATGTTGCAGAAGTCTGCATTCAGGTATATTAACGGCCTCGGATCTTTTTGGATTCTATATAGGTCCTTTGCTTTTAGTTTGGGCAGCTTCAACATTTCATGCTTTCATCAACCTCATTCTCTAGAGCTTTACTGCCTTTTTGCTCATCTTCTATGACTAAACTCTTCGATGCATTTCGGTGTTGACAGGCACTTCAGTATGAGGAAGCAAAATTTAAGGCATTTGATCTGGCCTCAAAAGCTGAGGGAACTGGCACTCCAACTAAGGATTTCAAGGCTCTATTTGCACAAATCTCTACTCGTTTCTGATATACTTCTCACTAGGACTGTGTCCAAAATCTTCATCACTCTGTTCTGCCAACATTTGTTCAAAATGGGAGGCTATAAACTTAGGGGCCGTTTGGTTACTGGATAAGGGCAAAGTTAATACATGAATAACTTGGTTATTCATGTATTAATTTTTATACCATGTTTGGTTTGTAAATAGAATAAAAGTTATCCTTGTGTTAGTTTTATACAATGTTTGGTTATATTTTTGTAATTCTACATAACTAATACTCACATAAATATCGAAAAAAGAAAAACCGAACCGAACCAAATTAATTCGGTTTTTCGGTTCGGTTTTTCGGTGTCGGTTTTTCGGTTCGGTTTTTCGGTGTCGGTTTTTCGGTTCGGTTTTTCGGTGTCGGTTTTTCGGTTCGGTTTCGGTGTTTTTTTTTCAAAATTTCGGTTTTTTGGTTCGGTATTCGGTGTCAGGGTAAGAAAAATTCGGTGCACCGAAAAACTGAAATTTTATTAACTAAATTTAAAATAATATTTTAATTTTATTAATTATATACTTGGTAACTTGTGTTTGTGAGTTGTGACTCCTATTGTTTTTTATTTGAATGAAGTTAAGGCATTTTTAACTTTGTATTGTTTTAACTTTTAAATTTCAAGTGTTGAATTCTTGGTTTAAATTGTTGGCTGCTATTACAAAGAGTGTTTGTTGAAACAAAAAATCGGAAAGAGAAAAAAAAACTTCTTTAGTTCTTTGTTGGAAACTTTAACTATTAAATATGTTAATTGATTATTTCGAGTTTTCAACTTTTATCTTTAGTTAAACGTTTTGATAATTTAATTTTCACTTTATTTTTTATTTGCTTGCACCGAAAAATCATTTTAAAAACACCGAATTAAACCGAACCGAAGTTTAAAAAACCGAACCGAACCGAACCGAAATATTTTGATTTGGTATTTGGTGCACATTTTTTCAAAATCGAACACCGAACCGAAATTTAAGAAAATCGAACCGAAGAACCGAATGCCCACCCCTAGTTGATAGGTTTTTAAATATTGTATAAACGTTATTTATGTATTAATTTTATACGGTGTTTGGTTTGTAGGTTTAAAATGTTGTATAAAAATTATTCCTGCATTAGTTTTATACAATGTTTGGTTGTGTTTTAGTGAATCCACATAATTAATACTTACATAACTTATGAGGAAATCTATGTATAATTTTATGCAGGGTAGAAGGTGGAATAAGTTATGTGGGTATTAGTTATACATGGATTAAATAATATATTTACATATTTACCCTTATTAATTAACTTTTAATTTTTTTTAATTATGTGTGCTTTTAAAAAAGTTACTATTTATTTTTGTCTTGATAGTTGCTTAATTATTTTTAGTTTCTTTGCTTTATTTTTTATTAATTATTTTCTTTGGAGATAAGATAGTGCCGGTTAATTGTAATTAGTTCTTTACTTAGTTTCTTTGCTTTATTTTTTATTAATTATTTTCTTTGGCGATAAGATAGTGCCGGTTAATTGTAATTAGTTCTTTACTTAGTTTCTTTGCAACGCACGGCCAATACATGTATTATAATATTTTTAGTTATTTCTTATTTACTTAATTACTTATCCTATTCAATACAAATTACTTAACTTCTTTTAGTTATTTGTTATTTACTTTAGTGTTTTTAGCTATTGACATTTATTTAAATTTTAATGTGTTATTAAGATAGTTGTTTATTTTAATGGATATAATAAATATTAGCTCGCTAAACATTTTTGGAATTAAGAAATAAAAATTAGTTTACTGTATTGTAATTTGTACATAACTAAATCATGTATAACTAATACATATATAATTAAACCCTGCATAACTAAACCATGCATAATTAATACCTGCATAACTAAACCCTGCATAACTAATACCTGCATAACTAATACCTGCATAACTAAACTCTGCATAACTAATACCTGCATAACTAAACCCTGCATAACTAATACCTGCATAACTCTAACCAGTAACCAAACGGCTCCTTAAGGTAGATAGGCATCTGAGTTTGGTTGTACTATTGCAGCTCCCCCCCTGCGTAGCAGCTAACCTCATCGACACCATGGCACACACAGAGATGGCTTGCCAATAGTTCAATGATACAGTAGAGGTTTATGTTATGTGCCTCTTATCTTGATTTTTCTGATATTTGAAAGACAAATAACTCAATAAGCATTGTTGACCTAGTGCAAGAGGCAAACCACTATGTTATTATTACTTGCTTGCATTTGCATGCTTCACCAAATAAAGAGTAAGAATATCCGTTTAAAATAATTAACAGGTAAATGGAGGGAGAAATAAAAAAATTCAAAAATAAATAAGAAACGAAACCGAACTCATCTCCCTCCATTTACTAGTTAATTATTTTAAACGGATATTTTTACTCTTTACTCACCCATTTTAATATATCAAGATAAGATAATTAATAAATTAAAGATTAAATCGCATTCATCGAATGCGATTTATGAGTTCGGTTTCGTTTCGTATTTATTTTTAAATTTTTTTATTTCTCACTCCATTTATTAGTTAATTATTTTAAATGGATATTCTTACTCTTTACTTACCCTTTTTAACATATCAAGATAAGATAATTATTAAATTAAAGTGCAAATTGCATTCACCGAATGTGATTTATGAGTTCAGTTTCGTTTCTTATTTATTTTTAAATTATTTTATTACTTCCCCTATTGACTTGTTAATTCTTTTAAACGGATATTATTACTCTTTACTCGCCCATTTTAATATATCATGATAAGATAATTATTATTTTCTATATTATCCTTAAATTAAAGAGTAAATTGCATTCAACGAATGCGATTTATTAGTTTCGTTTTGTTTCTTATTTATTTTTGAATATTTTTTATTTCTACCTCCATTTACTTGATAATTATTTTAAACGGATATTTTTACTCGTTATTTGCCCTTTTTAACATATCAAGATAAGATAATTATTAAATTAAAGTATAAATCGCATTCACCGAATGTGATTTATGAGTTGGGTTTTGTTTCTTATTTATTTTTGAAATGTTTTTATTACTCCCTACATTTACTGGTTAATTATTTTAAACGGATATTCTTACTCGTTACTTGCCCTTTTTTACGTATCAAGATAAGATAATTATTATTTCCTATATTATCATAAAATTAAAGGGTAAATCGCATCCCCCGAATGCGATTTATGAGTTCGGTTTCGTTTCTTTTTTATTTTTTATTTCTCCCTCCATTTACTTGTTAATTATTTTAAACGGATATTCTTACTCTTTACTTGCCCCTTTTAATATATTAGGATAAAAAAATTATTATTTCCTATATTATCATAAAATTAAAGGGTAAATCGCATCCACTGAATGCGATTTATGAGTTCGGTTTCGTTTCGTATTTATTTTTAATTTTTTTTATTTCTCACTCCATTTACTAGTTAATTATTTTAAGCGGATATTCTTACTCTTTACTCACCCTTTTTAACATATCAAGATAACATAATTATTAAATTAAAGTGTAAATAGCATTTCCCGAATGTGATTTATGAGTTGGGTTTCGTTTCTTATTTATTTTTGAAAGTTTTTTATTACTCCCTCCATTTACTAGTTAATTATTATTAACGGATATTCTTATTCTTTACTCACCCATTTTAACATATCAAGATAAGATAATTATTATTTCCTATATTATCCTTAAATCAAAGAGTAAATCGCATTCACCGAATGCGATTTATGAGTTTTGTTTCTTATTTATTTTTGAATTTTTTTTATTAAACATTGCTTTTACTTGTTAATTATTTTAAACGGATATTCTTACTCTTTACTTGCCCTTTTTAACATATAAGGATAAGATAATTATTATTTCCCATATTATCATAAAATTAAAGGGTAAATAGCATCCACCGAATGCGATTTATGAGTTCGATTTCGTTTCTTATTTATTTTTGAATTTTTCTTAATTCTACATCCATTTACTTGTTAATTATTTTAAACGGATATTCTTACTCTTTACTTGGCCTTTTTAATATATTAGGATAAAATAATTATTATTTCCTATATTATCATAAAATTAAAGGGTAAAAATCGCATCCACCGAATGCGATTTATGAGTTCGGTTTCGTTTCGTATTTATTTTTAAATTTTTTTATTTCTCCCTCCATTTACGTGTTAATTATTTTAAACAGATAGTCTTACTCTTTACTCACCCTTTTTAACATATCAAGATAAGATAATTATTAAATTAAAGTGTAAATCGCATTCACCGAAGCCGTGAAAATTCCTGAGGCTGCACCGGCTGCACCCAGAGGTACTTACGGAGGGTCCCCAAAAGGTTTCAGAAAAAAATTGACTGGAAGCCATATCACAAAAATATTCATGGGCTAACACACACGAAAAATGAGAAAAATCGCCTAATTCCTATTAAATGCCTCGCAAATGCCCAAAAACGCCGTGAAAATTTCCAATGCTTCACTTGCTACTCTCACGAGTACTTACGGAGGGTCCCCAAAAGATTTTCAGAAAAAAATTGACCGAAAGCCATATCACCAAAATATTCATAGGCTAACACACACGAAAAATGAAAAAAATTGCTTAATTCCTATTAAATGCCTCGTAAATGCCCAAAAATACCGTGAAAATTACTGAGGCTTCACCTGCTGCTCCCCTGGGTACTTACGGAGGGTGCCCAAAGGATTTCGGAAAAGACTGTCCGGAAGTCATATCACCAAAATATTCATGATCTAACATACTCGAAAAATAAGAAAAATTGTCTAATTCCTATTAAATGCCTCGTAAATGCGTAAAAACACCGTGAAAATTTCCGAGACTTCGATTGCTGCTCCCCCGGGTACTTACGGAGGATCCTCAAAAGATTTTAAAAAAAAATGGACCAGAAGCCATATCACAAAAATATTCATAGGCTAACACACATGAAAAATGATAAAAATTGCCTAATGCCTGGTAAATGCCCAAAAATACAGTGAAAATTCACGAGACTTCACCTGCTGCTCCCCCGGGTACGTACAGAGGGTCCCCAAAAGGTTTCGAAAAAAAAATTGATCGTAAGCCATATTACAAAAATATTCATAGGCTAACACACATGAAAAATGAGAAAAATCGCCTAATTCCTATTAAATGCCTCGTAAATGCCCAAAAATGTCGTGAAAATTCTCGAGCCATCACCTGCTGCTCCCCCGGGTACTAACGGAGGGTACCCAAAAGGATTCGGATAAAAAACTGACCGGAAGCCATATCAGCAAAATATTCTAAGGCTAACACACACGAAAAATGAGAAAAATTGTCTAATTCCTATTAAATACCTTGTAAATGCCCAAAAATGCCATGAAAATTCCCGAGGCTACACCTGCTGCTCCCCCGTATACTTACGGAAGGTCCCCAAAAAGTTTCGGAAAAAAATTGATCGAAAGCCATGTCACAAAAATATTCATGGGCTAACACACACGAAAAATGAGAAAAATTGCCTAATTCCTAATAAATGCCTCGTAAATACCCAAAAACGCTGTGAAAATTTCGCGGCTTCACTAGCTGCTCCCCCGGGTATTTTCGGAGAGTTTCCAAAGGGTTTCGAAAAAAAATGTCCGAAAGCCATATCACAAAAAAATTCATGGGCTAATATACACGAAAAATGACAAAAATCGCCTAATTCCTATTAAATGCCTCGTAAAAGCCAAAAAACACCGTGAAAATTTTCAAGGTTTCATCTGCTGCTCCCCCAAGCACTTACGGAGGGTCCCCAAAAGGCTTTGGAAAAAATTGACTGGAAGCCATATAACCAAAATATTCACGGGCTAACACACAAGAAAAATGAGAAAAATCACATAATTCCTAGTAAATGCCTCGTAAATGCCCAAAAACGCCGTGAAAATTCACCGGAAGCAATATCACCAAAATATTCATGGTCTAACACATACGAAAAATGAGAAAAATCACCTAATTTCTATTAAATGCCCAAAATACCGTGAAAATTCTCGAGTGTTCACCTGGTGCTCCCCCGAGTACTTACGAAGGGTCCCCAAAAGGTTTCAAAAAAAATTTGATCGGAAGCCATATCACCAAAATGTTAATGGGCTAACACACACGGAAAATGAGGAAAATCGTCTAATTCCAATTAAATGTCTCGTAAATGCACAAAAACGCCGAAAAAGTTTTCGCGGCTTCACCTGCTGCTCCCCCGGATACTGACGAAGGGTCCCCAAAAGGCTTCGAAAAAAATTGACCGAAAACCATCTCACCAATATATTATGGGATAAAACACACGAAAAATGAGAAAAATCATCTAATTCCTATTGAATGCCTTGCCCAAAAATACCATGAAATTTCCTAGGCTTCACCTGCTACTCCCTCCGGTACTTACGGAGGGTCCCCAAAAGATTTGACAAAATATTGATTGGAAGCCATATAACAAAAATATTCATGCGCTAACACACACGAAAAAGGAGAAAAATCACCTAGTTCCTATTAAATAACTCGTGAATGTCCAAAAACACAGCGAAAATTCTCGAGGCTTCACCTGCTGCACCCCTGGGTAATTAAGGAGGGTCCCCAAAATGGTTCGTAAAAAAATTTGAACGGAAGTCATATCACAAAAATATTCATGGGCTAACACACACGAAAAATAAGAAAAATCGCCTAATTTCTATTAAATGCCTCGTAAATACCCAAAAACGCCGCTAAAATTCCCGAGGCTTCACCAACTGCTCCCCCGGGTACTTACGGAGGGTCCCTAAAAGGTTCAGAAAAAAAATTAACCGGAAACCATATCACCAAAATATTCATGGGCTAACACACACGAAAAATGAGAAAAATCGCCTAATTCTTATTAAATGCCTCGTAAATCCCCAAAAACGCGGTGAGATTCTCGAGACTTCACCTGTTCCTCCCTCGGATACTTACGGAGGGTCCCCAAAAGGGTTCGGAATTTTTTTTATCGGAAGCTATATAACTAAAATATTCATTGGCTAACACACACGAAAAATGAGAAAAATCACCTAATTCCTATTGAATGTCTCGTAAATACAAAAAAACGCCGTAAAAATCCCCGAGGCATCACATGCTGCTCCCCGTGGGACTTACGGAGGGTCTCCAAAAGGTTTCGAAGAAAAATTGATTGAAAGCCATATAACCAAAATATTCATTGGCTAATACACACGAAAAAGGAGTAAAATCGCCTAATTCCTATTAAATGCCTAGTAAATTCCCAAAAATACCGTGAAAATTCTCGAGAGTTCACCTGCTGCTCCCCTGGGTAGTTACGAATGGTTCTCAAAAGGATTCGGAAAAAAATTGACCGGAAGTCATATAACCAAAATATTCATAGCTAACACACACGAAAAATGAGAAAAATTGCCTAATACCTATTAAATATCTCGTAAATGTCCAAAAATATTGTGATAATTTTTTATGCTTCACCTACTGCTCCCCGGGTACTTATGGAGGTTCCCCAAAAGGTTTCGAGAAAAAATTGACCGGATGCCATATCACCAAAATATTCATGGGCTAACACACACAAAAATTGAGAAAAATCGGCTAATTCCTATTAAATGCCTCGTAAATTGCCCAAAAGGCAGTGAAAATTCCCGAGGCTTCACCTGGTTCTCCCACGGGTACTTACAGAGGGTCCCCAAAAGATTTCGAAAAAAAAAAGACCAGAAACCACATCACCAAAATATATTCATGGGCTATCACACACGAAAAATGAAAAAAATCTCCTAATTCCTATTAAATGCCTCGTAAATGTCCAAAATCACCGTAAAAATAGCCGAGTCTTCACCGGCTGCTCCCCCAGGTACTTACGGAGGGTCCCCAAAAGATTACGGAAAAAAATTGACCGGAAGCCATATCACAAAAATATTCATGCACTAACACACACGTAAAATGAGAAAAATCGCCTAATACCTATTAAATACCTCGTAAATGTCCAAAAAACGTCGTGATAATTTTCAAGGCTTCACCTGCTGCTTCCCCGGGTACTTATGGAGGTTCCCCAAAAGGTTTGGAAAAAAAATTGACCGGAAGCCAGATCACAAAAATATTCATGGGATAACACACACGAAAAATGAGAAAAATCGCCTAATTCCTATTAAATGCCCAAAAGGATAGTTAAAATTCTCGGGGCTTCACCTCATGCTCCCCCGGATACATACAGAGGGTACCCAAAAGGTTTCGAAAAAAAATTGATCCGAAGCCGTATCACAAAAATATTCATGCACTAACACACACAAAAAATGAGAAAAATCGCCTAATACCTATTAACTGCCTTCTAAATGCCCAAATACACCGTAAAAATTGTGGAGGCTTCACCGGATGCTCCCCTAGGTACTTACGGAGGGTCCCCAAAAGATTACTGAAAAAAATTGATCGGAAGCCATATCACTAAAATATGCATGCACTAAAATACACGAAAAATGAGAAAAATCACCTAATACCTATTAAATGCCTGGTAAATGCCCAAAAACGTCGTGAAAATTCCCGACGCTTCACTTGGCACTCCCCCGGGTACTTACGGAGGGTCCCCAAAAGATATCGGAAAAAAATTGATCGGAAGCCACATCACAAAAATATTCATGGGCTAACACACACGAAAAATGAGAAAAAATAGTCTAATTCCTATAAAATGCCTCGTAAATGTCCCAAAACGCCGTGAAAATTCTCGAGGCTTCACCTGGTGTTCCCCCGGGTACTTACGGAGGGTCCCCAAAAGATTTCAGAAAGAAATTGACCGGAAACCATATCACCAAAATATTCATGGGCAATCTCACACGAAAAATGAAAACAAAAAACCTAATACCTATTAAATTCCTCGTAAATGCCAAGAAAAGCCGTAAAAATTTCCGAGGATTCACCTGATGCTCCCTCGGGTACTTACGAAGGGTCCCCATAAGATTTCTGAAAGAAATTGACCTGAAGTCATATCATCAAAATATTCATGCGCTAATACACGTGAAAAAAGAGAAAATCGCGTAATTCCTATAAAATGCCTCGTAAATGCCCAAAAACGCCGTGAACATTTCTGAGGCTTCATCTGTTGATCCCCCTGGTACTTACGGAGGGTCCCTAAAAAGTTTCGGAACAAGATTGACCGGAAGCCATATCACTAAATTATTAATGGGCGAACACACGAAAAATGAGAAAAATCACTTAATTCCTATTAAATGCCTCGTAAATGCCCAAAAAGGCCGTGAAAATTCTCGAGACTTCCCCTGTAGTTCACCCGGATACTTACAGAGAGTCCCCAAAAGGTTTCGAAAAAAAATTGACCGGAAGCAATATCACCAAAATATTCATGGGCTAACACACACGAAAAATGAGAAAATCGCATAATTTCTATTAAATGCCTCATAAAGAGAAAATGGTCTAAAAACCCCCCAACCTATACTCGAAATCCCGACTACACACTTAATCATTACGGGAGTCCTATTACCCCCTTACACTATTTTAAAGTAGAATTATTTGCTCCCTAAATGATGAAGTGGTAAAGAAAGTGTAGTTCACTCTCTCAAAGATAGTGAGAGGTAAAAATAATAATTAAAACTTTAATTTTATAAGTATTTCTTAAATTTCATATTATAATTTTTTGATTCTTCAAAAATCTTTATGTTTCATTAAATTTTTTTTCTTTTTACCGTCTTCTTCTTCTCTTCATCAAAGCAACATCGTCGGCAACTCTGCTCCACCACCAGGTCGCCTCCCTCACCAACCTTTCATCATTAAGTTAACTTTCATTCTCAAATCACAAATTTCTCACAATAAATTCACTTCTCATCGGTATGAAAAATTGACAATAACCCAAAATCAATATCGAAAGTCATCGGCAGCGGCTCTGCTCCACCACCAGGTCGCCGTCCTCACCAACCTCTCATCATAAGTTAACTTTCATTCTCAAATCACAAATTTTCACAGTACATTCACTTCTCATTAGTGTGAAAAATTGACAATAATTCAAAATCAAAATCGAGAGTCAAGAGGATCGAACTTTAGAGTCATTAATGGAGAAAAAAATCATTAAGTAATAGATCCATCAATGTAGAAGAACTCATCAATGAAATCATTGGGTGAGAAAACCATTAATGAAAAAGACCCAATAATCGAAATGGGTTGCTCAAAATTGTTAAATTCTAGCTTCAATAGAGAACATCAAATTTTTACTAGTGTTCATAACTCCGATGAAGCTCGAAGAAGATGGTGGCAGTCATAGAATGTATCCACAAATTTGGAAAATCAATTTGTCAAAATCAAAGAAAAGAGGAATGGAAAATGAAAGTGAAAGACAAAGAGGGAAATATAAATGAAAAATAATTGTAGAAAGAAGAATTTTTTTAATAAAAAAAGTTAATATTACGTGGCAGGGCGCGTGCAATTCACTTTTTTATATAAATATGGGTGTGCATTTTTAAGGGGGTATATATTATACTTTTAAAATGTTCAGGGGGGTAATAGGACTGCCGTACAAAATAAGTGTGTAGTGAGAATTGGATAATAGATTAGGGGGGTTTTAGACCATTTTCTCCCTCATAAATGCAAAAAAACACCGTGAAAATTCTCGAAACTTCACTTGCTGCTCCACCGGGTACTTACGGAGAGTCCACAAAAGATTTTGGAAAGAAATTGACCGGAAAACATATCACCAAAATATTCATGGGCTAACACACACAAAAATGTGAAAAATCGCCTAATACCTACTAAATGCCACGTAAATGCCCAAAAACGCCGTGAAAATTTCTGAGGCTTCACCGGCTGCTCCCCCGTGTACTTACGGAGGGTCCCCAAAAGATTTCAGAAAAAAATTGACCGGAAACCATCTCACCAAAATATTCATGAGCTATCACACACGAAAAATGAAAAAAATCGCCTAATTCCTAATAAATGCCTCGTAAATGCCCAAAAATGCCGTAAAAATTACCGAGGCTTCACCGGATGCTCCCCCAGGAACTTACGTAGGGTCCCCAAAAGATTACGGAAAAAAATTGACCGGAAGCCAAATCACAAAAATATTCATGGACAAACACACACGAAAAATGAGAAAAATCACCTAATACCTATTAAATGCCTCGTAAATGTCCAAAAATGCCGTGATAATTTTCGAGGCTTCACTTGCTACTCCCCCGGGTACTTCCAGAGGGTCCCCAAAAGGTATCTGACAAAAATTGACCTGAAGCCATATCACCAAAATATTCATAGGCTAACACACACACAAAATGAGAAAAATCACATATTTCCTATTAAATGCCTCGTAAATGGCCCAAAACGCCGTGAAAATTTCCGAGGCTTCACCTGCTGCTTCATCGGGTACTTACGGAGGGTCCCCAAAAGGTTTCAAAAAAAAATTGACCGGTAGCCACATCACTAAAAGATTCATGGGCTTACACACTCGAAAAATGAGAAAAATTGTCTAATTCCTATTAAATGCCTCGTAAATCCTCAAAAATGCCGTGAAAATTCTCGAAGCTTCACCAGCTACTCCCCTGGGTACTTACGAAGTGTCCCCAAAAGGTTTCAAAAATAAAATTCACCAGAAGTCATATCACCAAAATATTCAGTGGCTAACACACGAAAATGAGAAAAATAGTGTAATTCCTATTACAAGCTAAAAAACGCCGTGAAAATTTTCGAGACTTCACATGCTGCTCTCTCGGGTACTTACGAAGGGTCTGCAAAAGGTTTCAGAAAAAAATTGACCAGAAGTCATATCACCAAAATATTAATGGGCAAACACGCACGAAAATTGAGAAAAATTACATAATTCTTATTAAATGTCTCGTAAATGCGCTAAAAATGGAGTGAAAATTTCCGAGGCTTCACCTGCTGCTCCCCTAGGTACTTACGGAGGGTCCCCAAAAGGTATCGAAAAAAATTTGATCAGAAGCTATATCACCAAAATATTCATGGCTAACACACACGAAAAATGAGAAAAATTACCTAATTCCTATTAAATGCCTCGTAAATTCTCAAAAACAACGTGAAAATTCCCGAGGCTTAACTTGTAGCTCCCCTGATAATTACAGAGGGTCCCCAAAAGTATTCGAAAAAAAATTGAATGAAAGTCATATGACCAAAATATTAATGGGCTAACACATTAAAAATTAGACAAATCACATAATTCCTATTAAATGCCTCGTAAATATCCAAAAACGCCGTAACATTTCTCGAGACTTCACCTGCTGCTCCCCCGGGTACTTACGGATGGTCCCCAAAAGGTTTTGGAAAAACAATTGACCGGAAGCCATATTACCAAAATACTCATGGGTTAACGCACACGAAAAATGAGAAAAATCACCTAATTCCTATTAAATACCTCCTAAATGACTAAAATCGCCGTGAAAATTCCCGAGACATCACCTGCAGCTCCCCCGGGTACTTACGGAGGGTCCCCAAAAGGTTTTCAAAAAAATTGACTGGAAGCCATATCACTAAAATATTATGCGCTAACACACACGAAAAATGATAAAAATCGTCTAATTCCTATTAAATGCCCAAAAACGCCGTGAAAATTTCAGAGGCTTCACCTGCTACTCCCCCAGGTATTTACGGAGGGTCAAAAAAAGTTTGAAAAAATTATTGATCGGAATCCATATCACTAAAATATTCAAGGGCTAACACACACGAAAAATCGTCTAATACCTATTAAATGCCTCGTAAATGCCCAAAAACGCCGTGAAAATTCCCGAGGCTTCACATGCTGCTCCCCCGGGTATTTACGGAGGGTTCCCAAAAGGTTTCAAAAAAAAAATGACGGGAAGCCATATCACCAAAATATTAATGGGCTAACACACACGAAAAATGAGAAAAAAATCGTCTAATTCCTATTAAATGCTTCGTAAATACCCCAAAACGCCATGAAAATTCTCGAGGCTTCACATGCTTCACGCTCGGGTACTTTCAGAGGGACTCCAAAAGTTTTCAAAATTTTTTTACCGGAAGCCATATCACAAAAATATTCATGAGCTAACACAAACGAAAAATGAGAAAAATCGACTAATCCTTATTAAATGCCTCGTAAATACCAAAAAACGCTGTGAAAATTCCCGAGACTTCACCTGTTGCTCCTCCAGGTAGTTACGGAGGGTCCCCAAAAGGTTTCGGGAAAAAATTGACTGGAAGCCATATCACTAAAATATTTATGGGCTAACACACACGAAAAATGAGAAAAATCGCGTAATTCCTATGAAATGCCTAGTAAATGCCTAAAAGCGTCGTGAAAATTCTCGAGACTTCACCTGCTGCTCACCCGGATACTTACGGATGGTCCTTCAAAGGTTTCGAAAGAAAATTCCCGGATGCCATAACACCAAAATAATCATGGGCTAATACACACGAAAAATGAGAAAAATCGCCTAATTCCTATTAAATGCCTCGTAAAAGCCCAGAATGCAATGAAAATTTCCGAGGCTTTAGCTGCTGCTCCCCCGGGCACGTACGGATGATCCCCAAAAGGTTTCGGAAAAAAATTGACCGAAAGGCATATCACCAAAATATTAATGCGCTAACACACGAAAAATGAGAAAAATCGTCTTATTCCTAATAAAATGTCTTGTATATGCCCAAAAAACACCGTGAAAATTCCCAAGGTTTGACCTGCTGCTCCCCCGGATACTTACGGAGGGTCCCCAAAAGGTTTCTGATAAAAATTGACCGGAAGCCATATCACCAAAATATTCATGGGCTAACATACACGAAAAATGAGAAAATCGTCTAATTCATATTAAATGCCTCGTAAATGCCAAAAATGCCGTGAAAATTCCGAAGGTTTTACCTGCTGCTCCCCCGGGTACTTACGGAGGGTCATCAAAAGGTTTCGGAAAAAAATTGACTGGAAGCTATATCACCAAAATATTCATGGGCTAACACACACAAAAAATGAGAAAAATCGCCTAATTTCAATTAAATGTCTCGTAAATGCCCAAAAACGCCGTGAAAATTCCCGAGGCTTCACCAACTGCTCCCCCGGGTACTTACAGAGGGTCCCCAAAAGGTTTCGGAAAAAAATTGACCGAAAGCTATATCACCAAAATATTTATAGGCTAATACACACTAAAAATGAAGAAAATCACATAATTCCTATTAAATGCTTCGTAAATACCCAAAAACGCCGTAAAAATAGTCTAGACTTCACCTGCTGCTACCCCGGGTACTTACGGAGGGTCCCCAAAAGATTTCAGAAAAAAATTGACCGGAAGTCATATCATCAAAATATTCATGGGCGTTATACACGAAAGATTAAAAAAATCACCTAATTCCCATTAAATGCCCTATAAATGCCCAAAAACGCAGTGAAAATTCTCGAGACTTCACCTGCTGCTCTTTCGGGTACTTACGGAAGGTCCCCAAAAGGTTTTGACAAAAAATTGACCGGAAGCCATATCATTAAAATAATATGGGCTAACACACATAAACTATGAGAAAAATCTCTGTATTCATATTAAATGCCTCGTAAATGCCAAAAATGTCGTGAAAATTCTCGAGGCTTCACATGTTGCTCCCCAGGTACTTGCAGAGGGTCGTTAAAAGGTTTCGAAAAAAATTGACTAGAATTCATAGTACCAAAATATGCATGAGCTAACACACATGAAAAATCATCTAATTCTTATTAAATGTCTTGTAAATGCCCTAAAATGCCGTGAAAATTCTCGAGACTTCACATGCTGCTCCCCCAGGTACTTGTAGAGGGTCCCCAAAAGGTTTTGAAAAAAAATTAACCGGAAGCCATATCACCAAAATATTCATGGGCTAACTTAACATACAAAAAAATGAGAAAAAACGCTCATTTCCTATTAAATGCCTCGTAAATGCCCAAAGACGCCAGGAAAATTTCTGAGGTTTCACCTGCGTCTCACCCGGTTACTTACGGAGGGTCCCCAAAAGGTTTCGGAAAAAAATTGACTGGAAACCATATCACCAAAATATTCATGGGATAAAACACACGAAAAATGAGAAGAGTCGACTAATTCCTATTAAATGCCTCGTAAATGCCAAAAAACACCGTGAAAATTCTCGAGGCTTCACCTGCTGCTCCTTCGGGTACTTACGGAGGGTCCCCAAAAGGTTTTGAAAAAAAATTAAACGGAAGTCATATCACCAAAATATTCATAGGCTAACTAACACACACGAAAAATGAGAAAAATCGTCTAATTCCTATTAAATGAATCGTAAATGCCCAAAAACTCTGTGAAAATTCCCGAAGGCTTCACCTGCTGCTCTCCCGGGTACTTACGGAGTGTCCCCAAAAGGTTTCGGAAAATTTTTTTGACCGGAAGCCATATCACCCAAATATTCATGGTCTAACACACGAAAAATGAAAAAAATAGCCTAATTCCTATGAAATGCCTCGTAAATGCCCAAAAATACAGTGAAAATTTTTGAGTCTTCACCTACTGTTCCCCCGGGTACTTACGGAGGGTCCCCAAAAGATTTCAGGAAAAATTGACTAGAAGCCATATCACCAAAATATTCATGGGCTAATATACACGAAAAATAAAAAAAATCACATAAGTCCTAGTAAATGCCTCGTAAATGCCCAATAGCGCCGTGAAAATTCCTGAGGCTTCACCTGTTGCTCCCCCGGCTACTTACGGAGGGTGCCCAAAAAGTTACGGGAAAAAAATGCCATGAAGCCATATCACCAAAATATTAGCATGCTAACACACACGAACAATGAGAAAAATCGCCTAATTCCTATTAAATCCCTTGTAAATACCCAAAAATGCTGTGAAAATTGAGAGACTTCACCTGTTACTCCCCCGGGTACTTACGAAGGGTCCCCCAAAGGTTTCATAAAAAAATTGACCGGAAGTCATTTCACCAAAATATTCATGGGCTAACACACACAAAAAAATGAGAATAATTACCTAATTCATATTAAATACCTCGTAAAAGCCCAAAAACGCAATGAAATTCCCGCGGCTTCACCTACTGCTCTCCCGGGTACTTACGGAGGGTCCCCAAAAGGTTTCCAAATTTTTTTTACCGGAAGTCATATCACCAAAACCTTCATGGGTTAACACACACGAAAAATGAGAAAAATCGTCTAATTCCTATTAAATGCCTCGTAAATGACCAAAAATGTCGTGAAAATTCCTGAGGGTTCACCTGCAGCTTCCCCGGGTACTTACAGAGGGTCGCCAAAAGGTGTCAGAAAAAAATTGACCGGAAGTCATATCACCAAAATATTCACGGGCTAATACACACGAAAAGTGAGAAAAATCGTCTAATTCCTATTAAATTCCTCGTAAATGCCCAGAAACGCCGTGAAAATTCCTGAGACTTCACCTGCTGCTCCCCTGGGTACTTATGGAGGGTCCCCAAAAGGTTTTGAAAAAAATTGACGAAAGCCATATCACTAAAATATTCATGGGCTAATGATGTGTCGTTATTTCACAGCACTTTTGATGCTCAAAACAAAAGATTAAAGCGAGAAATCAAGTGTTTCTATGTGAATATGATGTTTTCTTTTGTGTTAGTACAGGTAAAACACTTGACGTCAAAAGATAGAAGGAATGAAGGAAAATGAGATGAAGGCAGGCTATCACGAAGCTCTTGACGAGCCTTGATCAAGACCATGAGTCGTTTGATGACTCGTGGTGAAGCTATGGAATTTGCACCTAAGTGAAGACCACGACCAGTCGAACGAGTTGTGAAGCAAAGCATGAGTCGTATGATGTCGCGTAAAGTTGAACCAAGTGAAAGTTGCATTTGTTTTGCCAAACACTGATCTACGATACACTCCACGATCCGTGGAGCACATTACAAACCGTGATCTTCCTCGTGGAGACGTACAACATGAGAATCTAAGTCTGGACCATGAAGCATTGTACGAGCCGTACAACACTACACGACTCGTGAAGTCATTCGTGGAGGCTGGCGACAAAAGAATCCCAATTAGTAGAATAGGACTTGTTTTCATAGACTATTTAAATCATTTAGAGTTTATTGTTTTTGGGGATCTTTCATTATCAACTGTTTTTGAATATTTTGTGAGCGGAGAAAATCTATCTTCAAAACTTAAACATCAGTTAATCTTTATTACTATTTTTTTTTGGATCTAGATTATGTTATTCTTGGTTTAGCATCAACATTTAAGAAACATTTGGAATTCTATTATTGTAAGTCATATAATTATGCAGTCAATATTGTTTTACTTTATGTTTCTTGATAAAATGAGCAGCTAAATACCACATGTAGGGTTGTGGGAACCATGACGTAAACATAGCTCCAAATTTAGCAAGAGTGAGGCCAACTTGTAAACTGTCAATGTTATTTTTGCTTTCGAAATAATTAATCTCTAATGAGTGCGCGCATTAGAGGCAGCCTGTACTTCTTACTTGTTTTAGAGAAAAGTAATAATTGGGATAAAGCGAGAACATACTCCATATACGTGGTGTAGTTTGTTAGAGTTCGAGAGAAGATAACTGTTACACTAAATAAGCAAAGGTTAGATTTCAAGCATTCTGAGACTGAGAAGAAAAGAGTGGAAAAACATCTAATAAGACTGAGAAGTATTTAGATGTATCAATCTTTCTAGGAACATCAGATTAAATGAGCGGAAATCATTCGGGCTATATCATAAGAGAACAGTAATGTCATGGGGAACATAACCCTAGTCTCATTCACAACTTGATAAAACCTTAAGAATATCATTTCTCCGGTTCAACTAAAGTGTTAATAACTCAACAATTAGTGTTAAACATCAAACTCACATTATTTACTTTCTTGCATTTTATTTTAATTTTTGGAAATATCAACATCAATTGAATAAAAGTGCCAGTAAAACAATTTCTTTAGTAAATTCCCTGTGGGATCGACCTCAACTCCAATTGAGTTCTATAAGTTGACTTCGACCGTTTGTACCTCTAAATTGAGGTATAAGTTTGGATGTATTAGCTAACACACACGAAAAATAAGAAAAGTTGCCTAATTCCTATTAAATGCCTCGTAAATGTCCAAATACGCCGTGAAAATTGCCGAGGCTTTACCGGCTGCTCCCCCTGGTACTTACGGAGGGTCTCCAAAAGGTTTCGGAAAAACATTGACTGGAAGCCATATCACCAAAATATTAATGGGCTAACACACACGAAAAATGAGAAAAATCGTCTAATTCCTTTTAAATGCCTCGTAAATACCAAAAAACGTCGTGAAAATTTTTGAGGCTTCACCTGTTGCTCCCCTAGGTACTTACGGAGGGTACAAAAAGGTTTCAGAAAAGAATTGACCGGAGGCCATATCACCAAAATATTAATGGGCTAACACACACGAAAAATGAAAAAAATCGCTTAATTCCTATTAAATGCCTCGTAAATGCCCAAAAACGCCGTGAAAATTCTCGAGACTTCACCTGCTGGTACTTACAGATGGTCCCCAAAAGGTTTTGGAAAAAAATTGATCGAAAGTCATATCACCAAAATATTCATGGGCTAACACACACGAAAAATGTGAAAAATCGCATAATTCCTATTAAACGCCTCGTAAATGCCAAAAACGCCGTGAAAATTATCGAGGCTTCACCTGCTGCTCCCCCGGGTACTTACTGCGGGTCCCCAAAAGATTTCGGAAAAAAATTGACCGGAAACCATATCACCAAAATATTCATGGGCTAACACACACAAAAAAATGAGAAAAATCGCCTAATTCCTACTAAATGCCTTGTAAATGCCCAAAAACGCCGTGAAAATTCCCGAGGCTTCACCTGCTGCTCCCCCGGGTACTTACGGAGGGTCTTCAAAAGGGTTTGAAAAAGAATTAACTAGAAGCTATATCACCAAAATATTCATAGGCTAACACACAAAAAAATGAGAAAAATCGTCTAGTTCCTATTAAATGCCTCGTAAATGCCCAAAAATATCGTAAATATTCTCGAGGCTTCACCTGCTACTCCCCCGGATACTTACGGAGGGTCCCCAAAAGATTTCAAAAAAAAATGTCCGGAAGCCATTTCACCAAAATATTCATGGGCTAACACACATGAAAAATGAGAAAAATCGCCTAATTCCTATTAAGTGCCTCATAAATGCCAAAATATACCGTGAAAATTTTCGAGGCCCAAAAGGTTTCGGGAAAAAATTGATCGGGAGCCATATCACCAAAAATATTCATGGGCTAACACACACGAAAAATGAGAAAAATCACCTAATTTCTATTAAATGCCTCGTAAATGTCCAAAAACGCCATGAAAAATCCCGAAGCTTCACGTGGTGATCCCCCGAGTACTTACGGACGGTCCCAAAAAGATTTCAGGAAAAAATTGATTGGAAACCATATCCCCAAAATATTCATGGGTTGACACACACGAAAAATAAGAAAAATCGTCTTATTCCTATTAAATGCATCGTAAATTTTACAAAAATGCAGTGAAATTCCCGAGGCTTCACTTGCTGCTCCCCCGGGTACTTACGGAGGGTCCCCAAAAGGTTTCGGAAAAAAATTGATTGGAAGCCATATTACCAAAATATGCATAGGCTAATACACACGAAAAATTAGAAAAATCGTCTAATTCCTATTAAATGCCTCGTAAATGCCCAAAAACGCCGTGAAAATTCGCGAGGCTTCAGTTGTTGCTCCCTCGGGTACGTATGGCGGATCCCCAAAAGGTTTTAGAAAAAATTGACCGAAAGTCATATCACTAAACTATTCATGGGTGAACACGCACGAAAAATGAGAAAAATCGCTTAATTCCTATTAAATGCCTCGTAAGTGCCCAAAAACGCTATGAAAATTCCAGAGGCTTCACCTACTGCTCCTTCGGATACTTGCCAAGGGTCATCAAAAGGTTTCGGAAAAAAATTGACTGGAAGCCATATCACCAAAATATTCATGAGCTAACACACACTAAAAATAAGAAAAATCGCCTAATTCCTATTAAATGCCTCGTAAATGCCCAAAAACGCCGTGAAAATTTCTAAGGTTTCACCTGCTGCTCCCCCGGGTACTTACGGAGGGTCATCAAAAGGTTTCGGAAAATATATTACCGGAAGCCATATCACCAAAATATTAATGGGCTAACACACAAGAAAAATGAGAAAAATCGCCTAATTTCATAAGATAATTATTAACTTAAAGTGTAAATCGCATTCACCGAATGCAATTTATGTGTTCCGTTTCATTTCATATTTATTTTTGAATTTTTTTTATTTCTCCCTCCATTTACTTGTTAATTATTTTAAACAAGTATTCTTACTCTTTACTTGCCCTTTTTAATATATTAGGATAAAATAATTATTATTTCTTATATTATCATAAAATTAAAGGGTAAATCGCATCCACCGAATGCGATTTATGAGTTCGGTTTCGTTTCGTATTTATTTTTGAATTTTCTTATTTCTCCCTCCATTTACTTGTTAATTATTTTTAACGGATATTCTTACTCTTTACTTGCCCTTTTTAATATATTAGGATAAAATAAATATCATTTGCTATATTATCATAAAGTTAAAGGGTAAATCACATCCACCGAAAGCGATTTATGAGTTCGGTTTCATTTCGTATTTATTTTTAAATTTTTTTATTTCTCCCTCCATTTACTTGTTAATTATTTTATACGGCTATTCTTACTCTTTACTTGCCCTTTTTAACATATAAGGATAAAATAATTATTATTTCCTATATTATCATAAAATTAAAGGGTAAATCGCATCCACCGAATGCGATTTATGAGTTTTGTTTCGTTTCTTATTTATTTTTGAATTTTTTTTTATTTCTCCCTCCATTTACTTGTTAATTATTTTAAACGGATATTCTTACTCTTTACTCGCCCTTTTTAACATATCAAGATAAGATAATTATTAACTTAAAGTGTAAATCGCATTCACCGAATGCGATTTATGTGTTCCGTTTCGTTTCATATTTATTTTTGAATTTTTTTTATTTCTCCCTCCATTTACTTGTTAGTTATTTTAAACGGATATTCTTACTCTTTACTTGCCCTTTTTAATATATTAGGAAAAAATAAATATTATTTCCTATATTATCATATAATTAAAGGGTAAATCGTATCCACCGAAAGCGATTTATGAGTTCGGTTTCATTTCGTTTTTATTTTTGAATTTTTTTATTTCACCCTCCATTTACTTGTTAATTATTTTATATGTATATTCTTACTCTTTACTTGCCCTTTTTAACATATCAGGATAAAATAATTATTATTTCCTATATTATCATAAAATTAAAAGGTAAATCGCATCCACCGAATCCGATTTATGAGTTTGTTTCGTTTCTTATTTATTTTTGCATTCTTTTTTATTTCTCCCTCCATTTACTTGTTAATTATTTTAAACGGATATTCTTACTTTTTACTCGCCCTTTTTAACATATCAAGATAAGATAATTATTATTTCATAAGATAATCATTAACTTAAAGTGTAAATCGCATTCACCGAATGCGATTTATGTGTTCCGTTTCATTTCATATTTATTTTTGAATTTTTTTATTTCTCCCTCCATTTACTTGTTAATTATTTTAAACAGATATTCTTACTCTTTACTTGCCCTTTTTAATATATTAGGATAAAATAATTATTATTTCTTATATCCTCATAAAATTAAAGGGTAAATCGCATCCACCAAATGCGATTTATGAGTTCAGTTTCGTTTCGTATTTATTTTTGAATTTTCTTATTTCTCCCTCCATTTACTTGTTAATTATTTTAAACGGATATTCTTACTCTTTACTTGCCCTTTTTAACATATCATGATAAGATAATTATATTTCCTATATTATCATAAAATTAAAGGGTGAATCGCATCCACCGAATGAGATTTATGTGTTCGGTTTCGTTTCTTATTTATTTTAAAAAAATTTTATTTCTCCCTCCATTTACTTGTTATATTTTAAACGGATATTCTTACTCTTTACTCGCCCTTTTTAACATATCAAGATAAGATAATTATTAAATTAAAGTGTAAATCGCATTTACCGAATGCGATTCATGAGTTCGGCTTCGTTTCTTATTTATTTTTGAATTTTTTTTATTACTCCCTCCATTTGCTTGTTAATTATTTTAAAGGAATATTCTTACTCTTTACTTGCCCCTTTTAACATATCAGGACAAGATAATTATATTTCCTATATTATCATATCATTAAAGTGTAAATCGCATCCACCAAATGCGATTTATGAGTTCGGTTTCATTTCTTATTTATTTTTAATTTTTTTTTATTTCTCCCTCCATTTACTTGTTATATTTTAAACGGATATTCTTACTCTTTACTCGCCCTTTTTAACATATCAAGATAAGATAATTATTATCTTAAAGTATAAATCGCATTCACCGAATGCGATTTATGAGTTCTGTTTCGTTTCATATTTATTTTTGAATTTTTTTAATTTCTCCTTCCATTTACTTGTTAATTATTTTAAATGGATATTCTCAACTTTATGATTTTCATTTTATGCTTCCTTGATGGCAATCAAACTTATTTGGTGGATGAGGGCCATGGTTCTATAGCTCATATGTAAATGGTTCTCTAGAAGGGAAGCCTTGGCGTAACTAGTAAAGTTGTAAGCAGGAGGTCACTAGTTCTAGCTATGAAAGCCTCTTGTAGAAATACAGGGTAAGGCTGTGTATAATAGACCTTTGATGGTTTGGCCTTTCTATGGGCCTTAAGCATAGCAGGAGCTTAGTGTAACAGAATAGGTTTTTTTTTAATGTAAATGGTTCCCTAGGAAAACATTTTGAGTAAACCCTGTAATCATGAAGTGTTTTTAAAGGGAAAGAAAAATATGTTGAACATCTATTAGACTTGACCATTTTCAAGATCTAATTTTAGTAGTCTTACAATTATTTATAAGTGGTTCCTTTGACCCTGTAATTCAAAAGGCAATAGAGAGGGTGTGTTTGGTATGGAGAAAGTTTTTTAAGAATTTTTTAAAAATTTTCTCACATTTAGTTGGTCAAAATTATTGAAAAATATTTTCTCAGATAAAAATAAGTTTTTTAAAAATCAAGAAAATGACTTCTGCATTAAAAGTAGAAAAAATAAGTTTTATAATTGACACAAAAATGACTTCATGTATGAGGTTAATAAAAATATGAAGATAGCTTAAGACAATTGTTTTGGTATACATCTACAATTTTTTTTTTATGTTTGTAAGCTAAAAGCCACCTAATAAATATGTGCATAAAACAAACAGAAATATATATTTCAGAATCCACTCTATCAATTCAAAATTCATAACGTCTAAATTCTGAAAAATCGCATATGAATACTTATTTTCACAACAGTAAGCATACCGCGTTAAGATATTTTGAAGAGATTTAAAGCAGCAAGAAGGTTGAAAAAATGATTGATTTTTTTTAATTATTTCTTAAATCTCATTAATTATAGGGCTTTGACTATGAATATCAAATTCAAATATAAATGAAATATTAGACTCAGTCATGATTACATCTGTAATTTGTTGATGTGTTATACTCCCCCTCCACTTTTAATTGTCATGATGCATTTTTCGAAAGTCAATTTGACTAATTTTCAAAGTTAAATTAGATTGTATTAATTCAATATTTTAAACAAAAAATTTAGATGTTTAAAAACTAAACGAAAAATACTATAAATTGCAATTTTTTGCGTATCAATATGATGAAAAAATAAATCGTAAAATATTATTCAAAATTCTTATAGTTTGACTCTAAAAAAGGAAACCATGACAATTAAAAATGGACGAAGGGAGTAGTATCAAGTTCTTTAATATCTCATTGGTCGAAGAAAACATTTATTATTTCTATGAGAAATTATTGGGAAGCACATGTCTTTATCAATAACGTTTCAGCCGTTATTTGTGCTTATATCAACATATATTATATACACTAAAAAAAACATATTATATACTAAGATTCTTTTTTTTTTTTTGCTGGTTTTGACTATGATTTAAATTTAAATAATAAGTCCCATCAAAGTCTCTGAAGAACACCATGCATTGTGGTCCCTAAACATGAGACATTTCAAAACTTGATTCTCTCTCTTTTGAAATTAATTCTTTAATTGTAAATCTTACTTCAGGGAAAGATGTGCATTAATATCGAGAGTGAATCCTGAATTTAAAGTTTATATGAGTTTTTATAGTAATTTTAAATGAATTTATAATATTAAAAACATTCATAGAAAAATATATGAACAAAAATTATTGAATCTCCGTGAATTAATACGTGTTGAGATTTGGTATTACTTGTATATTAGTACAATGGGGCAACACTACACTATAATGTATGAGTTTGGACGAATCTATTAATTTTTATTTAGATTATATATTTATAAATATATAAATATTTAATTGTGAATCCAACTTAAACTAGTTATGGATTCAATAGCAAGTTCAAATCTCATAACTTAAAATTTTAGTTCCGTCTCAATCATGTACCTCGAGTTAGTACATCTTCAACACAACCTCCCACCTTTCTTTTAGTATTTACCATTATACATAAATAGAGGAGAAAGAAATCACAAGGTGATAAATCGAACCTCAATAGTACGGTTTAAATACAATTAGTCAATCAACTAAGCTACTAAAATTTCTATTTTGACACCATCAAAGTCTTGAAAGAGCACTCTACAATATGAATAATGAGCTAAAAATACTCATAAGAATCCTAAGAATAAGCTCTGCTTTCTGTCCCACAGCTAAAGGACATCACAATTTTCAAAGTTTTGTTATCAATTGGACTTAAAAGTCCCCACAAATATTTTAAATGCAATTTGTTAAGAAGTCACCTGGCAAATCATGAAGGATTTTCTCTCATAAGAAAAAATGTATAGTTTAAAACAATGTAGTATGTACTATGACAATGCATAATTTTGTATACCATCAGGTTAAGTTACTTGCAGTCAAATTACACTAGTAAAAAAAAAATCACTATTAGTGTGTATAACTCAGCTTCAAATAAGGTTACAAGTATATTGAACAAACTAACATATACTGCAAGTTCACAAAATTTCAGAATACATATCTGATGCACACTCTGCAGAAATGGCTTGTCAGCTAGCTCGTCAACGAATGATTTTATGGTCTCGGTCATTCTTCTATGGAGTATGGATTCAATCAATTCAACTCCCTTGTATTGTATGCTGATGATCATCACCAAGGACATGCACTGAAGCCTCGTCTTGTCTGATTATCAGATGGTTATGGAAGCATACTCGTCCATATTAGAAACTCGAAGAATTTGGAAATCAAATGATCTTCTTGTTACTTATGCAAGCAGTCTTAATTACTGTATCAAGACACTGAGAAGCCAGTTACCTGTGACATTGGCAAATTGTGTCAAATTTTAGAGTATGAGAAAAAAATTATACAAATACATCAAGAGCCTTACAAACTGTATTGCTGCATTTGATCTTCAAATATGTGGATGGACTTGGGATTCAAAAGTAAGTAAGTGTTTCAAGTTTCTTACACAGGTTTCCAACAAGATAAGGCGTAAATTGTTCTTCCTTTCCACCCCAGCAACAACCACCGGCTATCTTCATCGATTACAAAGTCTCTATGATATCCTAACCTCACTTTCTCTATTGCCTTATTCACGAATTCCTCCCGGTCAAAAGGTATCTGCGTAAACCTTGCCCCCAGAATACGAGCTTGCCACTGTTTGTATGTCTCTGGTCGTTCAACTCTTTCCCACCCCTCACAAGCTATGACATTCAGTGCTTCCCTCCCAAAGATCTCTCTCTCAAGTAATCGTCTTTCTGGAATCTCACGGGGAACAATAGTTTCAAGCATATCAAAAATTGCAGAAAAGTGGAATAAGGCCTCACGAAACCGTGTGACAAAAAATGGGGCACTATAAGCCCCATTGACAATACCATGGACGAAGATATCTGGATTGATCTTCCTTACGAGGTTGAGAACGACAGTTTTTGAACTTTCAACTGCAATAGTCTCATCATGCAGGTTCTTAAAACGATACAAGCAGTTGACAGCAAGAAATTCATCCTTGTCGAGTTTTAGATCCTCAACTGTAATGGTCTCCCATTTCTTTGCAATTGCATGGTATTCAAATGGAACATTAAAGGATCGAGCATAATCAGCCAAACGGCGACCTGTTTCCTCAATCCGTTCCGCTGGCCTGAAGCCTGGTTGGGGAAACTCTATGCCAGTAATACGAAGCCTTGGTGGCCCGCCTTCTCTTTCTGCAATACGTTGGATGAATGTAGGCCATTGGAAACCATAGAGGATGCCAAAGTCAATAACATGAACCCTTGTTGCATTCTCTGCATTTATCATGATTGTCTTGTTTGAAGCAAAACTTGAGATCTTTCTGAATGGGCATGATGCGAGATACAAATGGTAGGCCTTCAAAAGATCAGCTGCAGATGTTCGTTTATTGACAAGAGCTTTATATATCTGGCTACCAGTACCAGCCAAGCGCGCCTCGAAACCATCTGCAAAGCAATGAGCTAATCTCTGGTTTCCATCTCCAAAAGGGGATGAATGTTGTCTGATTTGTTTCAAAAGTTCATTTGCAATCCTGGAATCGTCAGCAGCAACAGCCTGTGCGCAATTTATCATAAGAGTTCTCAAATCTATGACTTCCTTCTTTCCACCCTGTTTCTTCCCCCGGCCCTTTCCTCCTTTTGATCCTTTTGATATCTGCACTGTGGTTTTGCTTTTAGCATTCCTAAGGTTTAGTTTATAAGCTTCTAGTGCTTCTCCTCCCTTCCCCATGCTATTCAGCAAGACGATATCAAACTCCTCAGACCGTAGAGTTGATTCTGTAAACACCGCTGCCTGTTTGCTACTCCTTTCTTCTTCGATATTATTATCACCCCTCAGAGGATTTTTCTTCCCTCTCACCTCAGTTTGTGAAGTCTCTCCCTCATCCTTTTCCTCTACCCGAGCAGCTGCATAACCAGCTTGCCTTTGGGGCTCCCAAGATGGCAAGCCATTTATATCTACACTGTTCAACAACTTATTACTAGTCGGGAGGAACTTACTTGCTTCTTCAACTCCTTTCTGAAAGTTCAAAATAGATTGACTCTCATCATATATATCAGGAATATGAAAAGAACTAGCAGGAGAGTCTAAGAATCCATCTACAACATTACTCCCACTATTTGATGAGGATACTGAAGAAGTATTATGAAATGAAAGGCCATCGAAGTAAGAAGAATTGCAGTCCGTGGAAATGTTAACTGCCCTTGGATCGACTAGGTAACCACTACTCTCACCAGTATTACTTGTGGAATTGTATATACTTCCTGCGAAGTAGTCATCAGGACTCTCACTGTTCCGATCAGTAAACACGTTTTGCTCCGATGATGGTGGATACTTCTGACCAAGGGCCTCATAGAGTGACTTCTCTTTGGTTTGAAGTTCCAAGGACTCCTGAAGCATATCTGTCTTGTCCTCCATGTCTTCTTCCATTAGCATCCGATTTATATAGCTCAACACCGCATCAGAGAAATCAATATCTTCGTTGAAGTCGTCCTCAACGCCAAGGTCAGTTCTTGATTCTACATTAGTCGGTAAATGATCACCACTTATAAATCCAACAGCACCAAAATTGTGTTGGACAAAGCTATTTTCAAGTCTAGGACCATTGAGTAGATTTTGATCTGAATAAATAAGTCCAAATCTTGGTCCATTAATCATCCTCTGATCTGAAGAAAAAGGTACTGGCTGGTTCCCAAATCGAAAATTATTCAAAGAACTCGGATGTCCATTGAACCTCGGATCCATTTTAACCAAACCTCAAAGTCAATGATGTATCTGTGACAACCATATACAATTTCAATCTCAAAAGTGAAACAAGCACAAGCAATATCTCTCGGAAAATAGCAAAAAGACAGAAACTTCAACAACCCCATAGAATCAAGAAAACAAACAGCAAATTCAGCATATACAAAATTGAATCTTCATCAGTATTTAACAAACTACCACAAGTAATATCTCTCAGAAAAGAAGTAGAAGAAAAAAAGCAAAACAGACAGAAACTTTAACAACCCCATAAAATCAAGAAAGCAAACAGAAGATTCTGCATTAAAAATTGAATCTTTATCACTATTTAACAGACAACACACAAGTAAAATCTCTCAAAAAATAGTAAAATAAAAGACAGAAACTTTACCAACCCCATAAAATCAAGAAAACAAACAGCAGATTCAGCATATGCAAAATAGAATCTTTATCACTATTTAACAGACTACCCACAAGTAATATCTCCCAGAAAAAAAAAGAACCAAAAAAGACTGAAACTTTAACAACCCCATAAAATCAAGAAAACAAACAGCAGATTCGCATTAAAAATTGAATCTTTATCACTATTTAACAGACAACACACAAGTAAAATCTCTTTAAAAATAGCAAAAAAAAGACAGAAACTTTACCAACCCCATAAAATCAAGAAACCAAACACCAGATCCTGCATTAACAAAATTGAATCTTTATCACAATATAACAGGACCAGTCACTCAGTGAAATAGCCAGCAAAAACTTGCACAATCAACCAATTCTAAATCCTATAAATAGTCCATCCTCAATAACTTAAGCATAACAGAACTGTCTTAAATAAAATGAACATAAAATAAATTTAAAAAATGAGAAAAAGGACATACCTTAAACCTATGGAGAAGCAAAGAGAGAGAGAAATGAAGAAATGTGAAAGATTGTTGTATAAGAAAACAGGGGAGATGGCAACCGATGCAAGTGGTAACCGGTAATAGCAAGTCATCAGTCGTTGACCTAGAAATCATAGGAGTTACCTTTCCAATAAAAAGCCTAGTGGTCTTATGGTTGTAAAGGATCCAAACACTTTTTTGTATAATATATAACCGCATCGTTAATTTGGTCTAAGTTGATATTTATATTTTTCAATTATTTATGTGCATAAGTAAATGTTTGAATTTGTATCATTTATAGCATAGGATGCCACGTAGAACGTGAATTGCCTCATAAGACGTCATGTAGGACGCATGAGTTTATTTTTTCAACTTTATACAAGTTTAAGTGTTTACTTATACATCTTTATAATTTATTGTTATTGATTTATTGGATCAATGAATCGTTATAATATTTTGTTTATTTGAAAGTTTGTAATAGTCTTACAATAATCCTATATATTTATTTATAAAAAAATTATGACTATATGTGATTTATTAATGCGATATCTTAAGATATTCTAATACGAACTATAATTTGTTCATTTGGTATACTCCTTTCATAAGATGATAAGAATGGAAGAAGTTTAAATCGTTTTCACATAGTTATCTTGTATAATGTCATGAGATGTTATTCACTTTTGAAATTGATAACAAGGATACCATTGCAATGCAATGTAACAAGTGCATTCCAAATTTTTCTGAGATTAGAAAAATATTCCAAATTTTTAAATGATTAGAATTTTACCTTAGAAAAGTCACATCTTCAGTTGTTTACTGGCATTTGAACTAATATGTTACAGTCGTGAAGTGAGATCTCAAGTAAGTATTTACATAATCTTTTGTCTGATTCATCAAAATAAAAAGTTATCATTCATGTCAACACATTTAAGATCGTCAAATGCTCGGTTAAACATTCTAAGTATGCAGATATGCCTTATTGGCTTTTCTTATGCTTCTCTAATTGAGGAAAAGGCAATGAAAAAGAAAATGTGTTGAGCATCTTATATGGTCCTGGTTTTACAACCTAGCTCGATGACTCCCAACGAACTTAAATGTACATAGATAGGAGGATTTGGAAGTCACAGATTAGAATAAAAGGTTTTAGTCGAATAATGTTGTCTATCATATATAATGGTATCTAAGATTCTTTGACATCGTAATCCTTCATTACCCACAACTTAAAAGTACTATCCCTCAAATAGTTATGTCCATGAACATAATAAAAGCAAAGCATTCCTCTCAATACAGAAACTCCATGTTTGACTAGACCATTGACTTTTTCCAACATTGACTCTAACAACTGTATCTCTCCGTACACCTCATTTGAAATACTAAATGAAACCACAAAAAAATCCCGTACGCAACCAACCCAATGAAATGCTCTATGTATAAATGCAAAAGAATCAACAGGACAATCCCACAAAGGTTCAAAGCCAGCTTGACATTGAATGTTTTCTCTCCAAGAACCACTTTTTAGTGCAAAAATTTCCATTCCAGGACGGTTGAACTTAAAGATTTTGTAGTTATCACTAGTTGAGTCATATCCCATACAGTAAGTAAACCTCTCTTTTGTGTGTTCTGAACGTGGAAGTTCAATTGATTCTCTAGTAGAGGGGTTCCACAGCAAAAGACATTTGACAATTGAGGGAAGAACCAATCCATCGCAAGAACAATGCAAAATACAAGTTAACGGCTTGCGATTTGAAGGACAATCAAATTTTTCTATATCCTCAACGGCCGGTTGAATCAAAGATAAAGGAGAAGAATAGAAATTAAACATGGAATCCTCACCAACACGCCATTGGCTAACAAGAAACTTTTTCGAATTTAAATCATTCATGGCATGACTTTGATGCTTCATAGTAAAGTAAGGCTGAGAAATTAACGTCTTCCAAAATTTTAACACACATTTAAATCGAAGAAGAGATCGCACGGATAGCCTTTTAAGGATGTCCACAATTATTTCTTCTTGGAAGTGAATTTGTTTTCTTCTTAAACACCGATGATTATCAACATCCATCAGCTTTCCCCTACAAATTTTTAAAAAATATATTATATTATATTATATCGTATTGTTAGTTTAAATAAAATGACCAATCTGGTGTGATTGCTTCATCTTTTATCATTTATCTTAGTAGCTCCACCTGGTACAACATTATGTAACAGTATAAAAGATACAATCTATTATATTTGTTAAGATCCAATATGATATAATACAGTATAAACATAGTACATATAATGAATTTGGTGGAATAGTCAAGGGATACTGACTAATTCTTTTGGGTCATATTTGAAGCTTCCTCTTCTCTTTCTTGCTTGGACCTAATCTTCAATTTGGATTTATTAGGGTTTCCTCCCTATTGGAACTCTTTTTCAACTAGTATAGCGTGTGATTCACGATTATTATTATTATTATTATTATTATTATTATTATTATTATTATTATTTAATAATAATATTTTATAAACAGGCGTACCATGCTGGACTTTTACCTATAGGAGATTTTGGAATTCCAGCATAGTATGTTTGAGTTTCACTTGTTAAAATTTCGAAATTCGACACCTATTCTTGCAAAAAGAGTGGCTAAACATTAATACCTTTTAAGATAATGATTAATATTTGATAGCAAGTGTTAAAAGTGGTTATTAACCAATTAACTCGTCCATTTAATACCTCTAGTCAAGAGTGAGAATACACCATTAACTTGGCAACTATGGTGCTTTTGATCATTCCATCAGTTTTATGTCTGTTTTGAACCTTAACCGTGCATATATAGATAGAAAGATTTGGAGGTCGCAGAATAAAATAAAAGGTAAATACAAAAGCTGACAGTTTTCCATAACAAAAATTAGTGAGCAATAGATAAACAAACTTATTAAAATTAAGAGTTTGTTACATGATACTCGGAAACAGAAAAAAAAGTAAAAAGTGTCTCGATCATACATAAGTAAGCACTAAATAAGTTATTTTGGAGACATCAAGCTTTCTGTATAAATAATTCCTTGCATGAGGATATTATTTCCAGGCCATAATCCAAATGATCCTTTGGATGTCCTAAATGGTAAGTCAGACTCTACATGGTCTGTATCTCTGTAGTTGAGTAGCATTTCACCATCAGCAAACATATGTATAGGTTTGAGAAAAATCAAATCTTTAACTTGTATAGGTTTGACAAAAAACAAACCGTTATCTTGTATTGTATACAATGGTATCCAAGATTCCTTGACACCGTAGTCCTTCATTTGCCACAACTTAAAAGTAGTCTCGCTCGAATAATTGTAAGGAAAATGAGCATAATAAAAGCAAAGCATTCCCCCCAATACTGAAACTCCATATTTGGTGAAACCAATGATTTTTTCCAACATTGGCTCTAGCAACTGCATCTTTCCGAACACCTCATCTGAAATACTAAATGAAACCACAAATTTATTTTGCCTGGAACAAACCCAATGAAATGCTCCATGTAGAAATGCAAAAGAATCAGCAGGAAAATTCAACGAAGGTTCAAAGCCAACTCGACATTTAATGTTTACTCTCCATGAACCACTTTTTAGTGCTAGAATTTCACTGCCATCAATGTGAAACTTAAGGATTTTATAGTCATCACTAGTTGCATCATATCCCAATCCATAAGTACAACGCTCTGTTGCGTATTCTAAACGTGGAAGTTCAATTGATTCTCTTGTAGAGGGATTCCACACCAAAAGGCGGTCAGCAATTGAGAGAAGAACCAACCCATCGCAAGAACAATGCAACATACAAGTTAATGGTTTGCGATTTGAAGGACAATCAAGTTTTTCTATATCCTCAACAGCTGGTTGAACCGAAGATAAAGGAGAAGAGTAGAAATTAAACATTTTATCCTCATCTACACGCCATTGGCTAACAAGAAACTTTTTCGAATTTAAGTCATTCATGGCATGACTTAGATGCTTCATCTTAAAGTAAAGCTCAGAGATTAACGTCTTCCAAAATTTTGAAACACATATAAATCGAAGAAGAGACCGCACGGGTAACCTTTTGAGGATGTCCACAATTATTTCTTCATGGAAGTGAATTTGTTCTGTTCTTAAACAATGGTTAGTCCCACGTAGAAGATAACTAACCTGATGATTATCAACATCCATCAGCTTTCCCCAGCAAATTAAAAAAAAATTATAAGTAGTAGCTTTAGGTGTACTTTGTTTTTCTTATAGGTTTATTCTTCAAATTGTTGTTGTGTAACATTATGTAACAACATAAAAATACATCTATCCAACAGTTATATTCATCAAAACAATATAATAGGATAGAATATTATATAATACAATATGATACGTTATAAAACAATACGTTCGAATATTAGGGTACTGACCTATTCTTTTGAGTCATATTTGGAGCTTCCTCTTCTCTCTCTCTATTGGTTTTGACCTATTCTTCAATTTGGATTTGCTAGGGTTGCCTCCCTATTGGAATTCTTTTTCAACTAATATTGCGTGATGCACGGTTAATATTGAAAAAGCTTAATAAATTATTATCTTATTATATGAGAACGTTGAATCTAATTGTTGAACCAAAATTTATTAAGATATGTAATATATTTAAGAACAAATTATTAATGATACAATAACTTGAGAATAACAAAGATTCAAACCAAATAACAGTATATTATAATTATAATTTAAAAAATTAAAAGATATATCTAACGTGTCAAATTATTTATTTTCCAATTGATTGTAGGTTTCTTTATGTGTTAATAATAATAAAAATCTTAAATTCTCTTTAAATTAATTATATAAAAGTATGCTTCCTCAAATTAAATAGCTACTGATTATCTAACTTTCTCGAAAGGTATTAGAAGTGTTTTGGGGACACTAAAAGACTGACTTATATTTAATAACAAGTGTTAAAAGTGGTTACTTACCAATTAATTTGCCCATCTGGTACCCCTAATCAGGAATGAGAATACGCCATTAACTTGGCAAATATGGTGCTTTTGATCAATAATCTCCCAACAGTTCCATGTCTGTTGTGGACATGTGAGCATCTGCTTAGCTTATCGTATCGGTTATTACAACAGTCCACATCCACGTTTTTGAACACCCTTCATGAAATTTCCAGCTATGTCACTGATTCAGTGGATGCTGCAATTACAACAACAACAACAAATGACCTCAAAAAAAAGCACATAATTTGTCAACAGAAATACTGTACATGGTGCATTTGATAACATATACTAACATTTCAGAACAAAGCAATAGTTCTTAATCTGTGGATGCATATAAACTGCCATTCCATCTATAATTGAATTAGTTGGCTTTCAATAGTAGTGATTTGACACTACTGATAGTTGCACAAATTTACTAAGCCATGATTTTGGATAGCAGTTGAACTTTAGATGTAAATCAAAACTTAAGCACAACATAAGATGTATTAATCATACAGTATTTCGATATTGTTCATGTCAAGTTTGACAATATTCCACGTACAGAAAAGCAAATTGCAGGTAAAAATGATTACCTTTTCATGTGGGCAAAGGATCCAATTTTCGTCAACCAAATCAAGATGACAAATGCATGTACACAATACAGAATCATTTTTTTTTCTTTTGGCTTTTGGCGTTGGCAGACGGAGCTGTTGATTTCAGTGGTTCCACAGTGAAAGTAATCTAATTCTCTTTCCAGAAAGACTAGTAAAACCAAAAAAAAAACGAAGTAAATGGACGAAGTTAGGAATGAGGCTCAGATTTTCGCCAATTTAATCAAAGAAAATGAAAAGCAGAGTTTGAACAGTGCCCTGGCTGCAAGCGACAGTTGCCTTAAAAAACCTTCCGATTGAACTCGCCAAGCCAGGCCGCGAATCAACTCTAATTTTCTTCACTTTTCATTTTCATTATGAATAATCTTCACTGCCTCTGAAACTTGGACCGTTCAAGATTAAAACAAGGCATGAGAGTTTGAGTATGTGGAAAAATGCAGCAACAAATTTTGAAAAAAAAATAAAAATGCAGCAACAATATACGGATCCTCAATATTCACTTCCATTCCCTTTGGCCTTGTCTCATATCAGTACCTAACAATTTGTGGAAATTGTATAAATGGATACATAAAAAGTTTCTTTCTCAAAGAGGACTCTTCCTCATATGAACTGATCGTACAAAGAATGAAAGAGAAAGACTAAATATTGTAGAACTATACTTTAAACAGATAAGAGGCTCAGATCTGAGTGAAAATCAATCAGAAAAAAAGAGCCAATCCACCATGGCTGCAAAAAGCACCCTCACAAATTCCCTGCCTTTGCCTAGCCAAGATATGAATCAGCTCAAAAATCTGATTTCCAAGCTTCCTGGAGAATATCATCACAGCCTTATTCAAAAAGTTTAGGTTGAGGATTCGGGGTTTCCCGGACAAGTTAAAGGGGAAAAATATGTATTTTCCCTTGTTATTATTACCATAATCATGGCAATCATATCATCATCATCATCATCATCATGAGCATTCTGCTGATTGAAAGGGCTGTTAAACTTTATATTTAAAACAAAAGCATAGGAAAATTCATTGGCAAAATTGAACTTAGGAGAAAGAGAGTAACCACCCTTAGAAAATCTCAACCATTCCCAAGTTCAATAAAAAGCCTCATTCTCTAAACACAACAGATACTTGGGAGGCTCAGATTTGCTTTTTCTCAGAAAAAAACCAAACTATGCCATGACTGCAAGCATTAATAGACTAGTGAGATGAAAACCAATATAGTTCCCTTACCTCACAGACCCTTAGAGCTGCCACACCAAGTAACAACAAAGTTCAATTATCTGATTCTTAAAGAATGAACATCTTCATTGCCTCATTGAACGTATTCTATGTTGCTCAGACTGAACCCTATAGGGTATTCAGGTTTCTGAGAACCCGCATTGAGTTGAGTGACCATCTGAGAAATTTACCATCGACTTTAGTGCTCATATTTTGTTGTATATGAACATGCAAAGAGAAAGGAACAATGCCATGGCTGCAAACGCCAGTTTACAGATGATGTCATACCGGGTCGCCCTGCCAAGATACAGGTCAGATTTTCTCAATGCATTAAAGTAACAAGTTTTTGCAAGGATTGCCCCGAAATGGGGAGCTCGTCTCTGCATAAGTTTGGAGAACTTTGTCTCGCTCAGCATATGTTCCGTAGGAATTAAGTTATGCGGCATAAGTTGTGTAGCATAAAGAGCCTCATTCTTTCAACACAAACAGAGATTTAGGAGGCTCAGATTCGCCTTTTCTCAAACATAAGCTAAACCCCACCATGGCTGCAACTAAACCCCACCATGGCTGCAAGCTTAAGGAGTCTTTGTGAGAGGCAGAAACCCAAATAGCTCCAATATCTCACAAGATCCTCCAAAAGCTGCCACGCCAAGATATAGTGAAGCTCAACCATCTGATGAGTAAAGAATGAAAATCATCACAGCCTCATTATGGGCCTCATGTCGAAGGTCTTATTTGTAGAAATGACACAAGGTAGCCACTTTCCAGACCACAATGGGATCAAATTAAGTATGTTGTTGTACTCAAGGTAGCCACTTTAGGGCTGACTCTACTACAATAAACAAAGGATTTTGTGGCAACGGCAATGCTATAATTGCTACTAGAATATATTTAGCCGCAATAACATAATATGAGTATTTATAAACATCACTCCATATTAATGTCACTTAAGACTTTAGCGACTTTAGATGCAATGGCATTAACTCAAGTTGCAGCTAAATGTTTTTGCGAGAAAAAACCATTGCCACTAAATGTCTCTTTTATTGTAGTGAACACTAAAACATTTTCCTCCATACCAAATACACCCATAAGTGACAATTGAGGCTCAGATCCGTCTTATGCTCAGGCAAAGAAAGTCCAGTCATGCCATGGCTGCAAATATTCCCAAGTTGCATGCAACAAAATCACAGGCATCCGGGTCATTGCCCCGCCAAGAAACCATCCAGGTACTCTCAATGCGCAATTACTAGCTACAGAGGATAGATTGAAAGATCATCATTGCCCCGATAAGGGACCATTTTTGACATTTTCTCATGATGTGTTTTTGTGTGTGTGTGTGCATACATAGGGTTTTTTCATCATTTAGGTTCAGAACTCTGAGTCCTGGGATATCCAGTCGGACTAGTTGGAAATTGAGGCTCAGATCTGCAAAAAATTGGGGCAAAGAGAAGGCAATAACCGCCATGGCTGCAAAAGAACCAGTTGCATGTGAAAGAGAAGACTCAATCACAAGCCATCAGGATTTGCCATGCCAAGATACAGGTCAGATTGTCTCCATGCCCCAAACATCAGCCCAAATTAGCAAATATCATCACTGCCTAAAAATGGGAACTTTTCCAGAAGAGCATGTTTGAACAAACCTTAACAAGAAAAATTTAATAAGAGCCTGTTTGGATTGGACTGCTTTTTAGTGGCTTTAAAGCATAAGCCGACCTTAGCTCAGAGGGTCATTTGCACTTTTGTCCTGTCGTCCTTAAAGAACTTATGACCATGCAACTAAATGTAGCTCAGAATAATTAGAAAATTGAATAGTACAACTGCCATCAGTATCACATTGCCACCATTGAAGGCAATGGCAACAAACATCGTTTCTTTTTTCCACTTTTATAGAGGGTTGTTAGTTTGGTTAAAAGGGAAATCACAGGCCAATCAGAGAGGGCAACCACCCTCCAAAGAACTTCCCTTTTTCTCCCTGTTGGCCTCATTCTTCATACTGGGCTGAGCTTCCATTACTGGATCATTCACACATTTGCCCCTATATTGTGTTGGTTTTTAATATATGCCCTCATAACAAACAACTTTTTCGCGAGACATAAGTTTATATTTCGTATAATTTCAGTTTCTAAAGAACTAATGTACCCAAAACATGCAATTTTATACACACCCTTAAAATCCAGGAAAATACATCAAAAGCTTAAAGGAGGTATTGACTAGAGCAAAGAAGAAATCATTGACATACCGGAGACGAAAAAATCCCATTTTTCTCCGACTGTCTCAGTATTTTGAGCTAAAATGGACTGGGTTTCCATCAACCCATCCAGACTTGAAGTTGAGGCTCAGATCTGTGTAAAATGGGGGCAAAGAGGAGAAGAAGACGACAACGCCATGGCTGCAAAAATGAACCGGTTTTGCATGATTCGGATTTTGCCCCGCCAAGATACGAGTCGGGTTTTCTCCATGCCCCTAATTTCAGCCCAGAATCATCACACAGCAATGTCATCACTGCCTCTTTCCATCTTTTCTACAGCAATTTGTGGACATTTTGCAAAACCAAGTAAAACGGAACGAAGGAAGTAATAATTTTTTTTTCTTTTTTCTGGAATTTTCAACAAGGAGGGTTGTTAGTTTGATCGGACAGAGAAATCATAGGCCAATCAGAGAAGGCAACCACCCTTCATGAAATCCATTTTTGTGTTCTCTCAGTTGGCCTCATTCTTCATTCTGGGCTGAACTGATCCTTATTTTCTTGAATAAAAGACTCTTTATAGATAGAGAGGCTATAGAGAGCTTTTAAGAGCATCTTTTAAGTAATAATATCTCTACCAAACACATAGCGACCCAAGTCATTTATGAATTGCTGGGACTGACCATTCGGTTACCTGCTCGTTCGTTTGGTTTTTACGTGAGTTTTAGTGTTTTAGAGCTTTTGAACCTTGAACGGTCATGACAATTCCATCAGCTTCGGAAGGTCATTTTAGGCTAATAGCATGGTCAGCTCGACTCCCGAGGCTTTCCGTGCGAGTCTGTGCAGAAAAAAAATAATCTCATAAAATATTTCGAAACTATTATCCTTATCTTATCAACCAAACAACGAAACAGTAGACGGGTAAAATCAAACAGGTATCTCAAGTCAACTTTAATTTCAGAAGTTATTGAAGAACATAAGTTGCTATAACTAGCTTATATTTGGTTCGCAGCTGACAGTTCTTCTGTTTGCAGCCATATAGAACTTGGTAATTCATTTTTACCAATGAACTCAAACTATGTTGTTATTTTTTTGTAAAATGAGCTCATTCCAATTCTCAACAAATGGTAAAGTTTCATGATACTGAGCACCTTTATATTTTTTCTTTTGATAATGGTAACATTTGTATTATATCAACCAGCACAAAGGGTGTGCTGAGGCTCTGTACATATTTCAAAAATTAAACAGAAACAGCAACTAAACATGCCTTGTTCATCTAACAAGAAATCCGTAATGTTTAGTATGAAATCATCATCATTTTTCACGTCTTTCTTTACATCAAAAATGAAAATGCAGTATGCAGTTCAGCTTCATCTTTTGGATGGAGCTGCTTCTCTTCAAAACGCGTAGCATTCCTCTCCTTTCAGGCTTATCCGCCGTATACAAGCTGGTAACAAGTTCCACCTTTTCTTCTGCCTAACATAGCTGCCCACATTGTTCCAACAACTCAAAAATATCGATTGTTGTCTGTGGCATGGTCCATCTAATCTTAGAGCTGCTGGGAAAGAACAAAAAAGGTAGACGAAACATCAATAGACATGAGAAGTAAAAAGGCTTATAGTAAAACATATTTTTCAGTCTAAGACTTGACCTTTACTTGTAAGAATATATAAGATTTTGTCCACTGGAAATCCCAAAGCAAAGCTGAAATTTAAAACTGCAGATGATTTTAAAAAGATTTGAGGACCATAGTAAGCATTGATCTGCAAAGCTTATAGTCCGGGTTGCCCCACCAAGATACAGGGGTAAAACAACAATGCCCAAATCCATCTGATCAGTAATATTTTCATCACAGACATGTTATTTTCCCTTTTCCAGCACATTGTTGCATGATTTTGCTGTTGATTTGCCATGAAAATGCAACCTCTCGAGGAACAGAGTATAACAGTCAACGGAAATGATCAAAATAGTATTTAATATATGGGGATTGGTAACACAAACATATACATGAAGAAAAAAGAGCAGTTGAGCTTAGAGCTAAAAGAAAATGAGTTCATGTTAAGATACACCATCGGTGTGAATAATTTTTACACTACCAGGTCGCTGAAAGGATATCTATAGGTAAGACTCCTTAAAATGTGGATCTGCTATCTTAAAAATAAGACAGGCTACCTCCCACAACATGCAAATATGACCTGATAGTGTAAAAAATTATTCACATTGACAGCGTATACGACTCAAACTCAAGAAAATAGACATCATAGGCATGATGAAAATGGTCAACCACACTGAAAATGCTGTCATTCTTAGTTGATGCAACTTTATATCTCAGTTATTCCAAGAAATCTTCGAAAGGCTAGCTCCATGACCACTTTATATTTGGTTCTTTAACATCAGAATGAAATAATAGTTCTATGTTGAATCTGAATCTCAGTTTTGACTAGGCATGAATGATCACCAACAACAAAATCTAAGTTCCTAAATCTCATTGAATTGTTTGAAATTCATCTCTATGGAGTCAGAACTCAACTGTGGACAGGCCAAAGCCTTTGCGCAAAGACAAAATGATTATGAGAAATTGGAGACATCATAACCTCTCTCCAATCTACAACAAGTCGCTCAAAATAAAAGAGAACCTGGGATTCTAAATAATAGACCAAAGAACCAAGAAGAAAAAAAAAAAGATCGGATATGTTATAGCAGTTGTGGCTCAGATCGAGCAGAGTGGCAATGTAGCACCATATGGATGCATCTGTGCTTTGGTTGCTGCTCTCAGAAGCTATTATAGCCTTCTTAGTAACTACACAATACATATTACATACACATAAAGTAAGCCTTTTGAACGCTGCAAAACTCAAAAGTGGAAAAAGTTGATGCTTACCCAAAAACAAAAGCATCTTGATTTTTAGATAACTATAAGCATAAGCTTATAATAAGGGCAACAATTGTCAAAATTAAACTAAGATTATAACATTTATACAAGAACATGAACAAATGAATAGGAAACAGAAAATTCAAAACCGTGATACTCTAGAAAAACTAAAAAAAACAACTCTTTTTCACTCTTTGAAATACTCTTTTATGTGAAAGATTTGCTCAAACTTTCCAAAAAGCATATTGATTTGATTACAAAAACCACTATACGTATCTTCTAAATTTAAACATCCTTATTTTGGTTTTAAGCCTTTCTCATACCAATCAGCCCTAGGATTAGGAACAAAAATTTGGAAACAACAAAGAGTGAAGAGTCTAAAGACCATGCAAAGTTTCCCTGATTAACATCCAGCTCCAAAATATCTGGATCAAATGTATTTAGCCTCATTTCAAATATTTCTAGTCAAACTACTTGCAAAGAGACTAGTCAAAAAAAATGCAAATAAACAAAGGATGAGGCTCAGATTTTCGCCTATTTAATCAAAGAAAAGAGCAGATTTAACACTGCCATGGCTGCAATCATTGGTTGGCTTATAAGAAAGACCTTCCAATTTTTCTTGCCAAGCCAGGCCATGAATCAACTCCAAATCTTTTTCACTTTTCCTTTGCATCAAGAATAATCATCATTGCCTCTGAAACTTGGAATTTTTCAAGATTAAAACAAGGCATGAAAGTGTGGATACTGTGTAAGATAAATTATGCAACAATTAACCTCAGAAAGTACATGAATCCACATATACATAAAAGCTTTGGACTTGTCTCATATACCTAATAATTTCTCTCTAGGAAAAAATGTGGAGATGAATACATAAAAAAATTCTTTTGAAATTGGGATTCTTCAAAAACAGAAGAAAGAACATGAACAGAATGTAACGGAAGGGCCACTCATCGAAGAACTAAATTTAACAGAAAAGTGGCTCAGATGATCCTAAAAATATATCAGAAAAATGGCTAACCTGCCATGGCTGCAAAAAGCAGACCCCTATGTGAGAGAGCACATAAGAACTCACCTCACAAATTCTCCTACCTTTGCCTAACCAAGGTACGAATTCGCTCAAAAATTTGACTTTCGAGTTTCCTCGAGAATATCATCATAGCCTCATTCACAAAGTTCAGGGTTTAGGATCCAAGTACAAAGGATTTCTCCGGACAAGTTTAAGAGGCAAACAGACAAATTGTATCAAGCTCAAGGGGCGTCTATGTATGTGGCCTTTTCCTTATTACTACCATAAACATGGCTATCTTCACCATCTTTACCATAATTGGCATTTTTTTTATGAAAGGGCTGTTAATCTTCCACTTTTGAGATTTCACTGGGTATGTTGTTGTTGTTGTAGTAAAGGGCTGTTAATCATTCTACATAAAAAAGGTATAGGGAAATTCATTGGCTTAATTGAACTTCAGAGGAAGGGAGTAACACCCTTAGAAAATCTCAACATTCCTCGAGTTCCATAAAAGCCTCATTTTGAACATTAACAGACATTTAGGAGGCTCAGATTCGCCTTCTCTCAGACATAAGCTAAACCCCGCCATGGCTGAAAGCTTAAGGAGCCTTTGTGAGACACAGAAACCAAAATGAATAAAGAATGAAAATCACCACTGCCTCATTGAACTTATTTTGCTAAATAAAGATTGGTTTGAATTTGGGAAATTTTGGGTGATCATTGGCTTCTTAGAATGACAGAGAGGGGCAACCACGTCAAACTACTCTCTGAATCCAGTAGTCTCAGACTTAAACTAACGAGATTTTTTCCGTTTTTGTTTCACCTTCTGCTTCAAATTTATAGTGCCTTAATTATTTTGGACCTCAACAATGGTTCACTCAACTGATGGGGTCAACAAACTGGGGCATTGAAGACAATCCAACCTGTATCTTGGCCTGGCAAATCCCAAGATGGCCTGCAATTGAGGCTCTCTCTTTTGCATGCAACCAGTGATTTTACAGCCATGGCATGGTTGCCTTCTCTTTTATGAGCTGAGGGTCTATTGGAAACAGCTTCTCTACCCCACAAAGGTCGGGGTAAGGTCCACGTACACCCCACCCTCCCCATACCCCACTTTTGGGATTACACTGGGTTGTTGTTGTGTAATCTCTTTTGACCTCCCAAAATTATGGGCCTCATGTCGAAGGTTTTATATGTAGAAATGAATGCTTCGCTGAAATAGTTTCCTCCATACCAAATATACCAAAAGTAAGATACAACCAAACCTCTCTATAGCAGCATCATTTGTCCCGATATTTTTTTGGCTACTACAGAGAACATATAATAAAACATAACGTGAAAGATTGGTTCCACAGAAAACATGACTGTTATAGTGAAATGTTGTCAAAGAATACGACTGTAACATAGAGGTCTGACTGTATAAGTGACAATTGAGGCTCAGATCTATATTTATGCTCAAGCAAAGAAAGTCCAGCCATACGTTGGCTGCAAATGCTGCAATTGCGTGTAGCAATCACATATATTTGGGTCATTGCCCCGCCAAGATACATGTCGGGTACTCTCTATGCTCAACTACTAGCTTAGGAGGATAGATTGAATTATCATCACTGCCTCAATAAGGGACCATTTTTATCATTTGCACATGACGTGTGTACGTGTGTGTGCATGTATGTAGTATACAGACATTATACATGCACATCATGTACATAACTCAGACTTCAATTTTATCAGGCATTGGGTTTAATCAGAAACCACCATGGCTGCAACCTTCCCATGTTAGCCTGCCAAGATACGGCTCTTACCATCTCAACAGCCAACCCAATTGCGAAAAAAAAGAAAAAGACATTACTATCAAAGCCATAAATTTCTTCCAGTTCTTACATTGATTTCTTGTTGTTTAGTTCATAAAACATTCCAACAGCAGAAAGAACAGGAGAAAAAATCTGTTAAAACTTAACAGGAGCTTTGGTGTCTTCTGTTAGTCTAAGGGTTATAGACACTTGATGCAAGCAATTAGGACCATTTGTGCTAAGGAGTATATATCAAGGACCAAAATAGTCAGGCCCTGGAACATTAAGGACCATTTGGATTTTCTTCTAATCTTAACAAGGCTCAGATCTCAATTTAATCAGGCATTGAGTCTATCAGAAACCGCCACGACTGCAGGCAGCAACCTCTCCAGGCTACCCTGCCAAGATACAGCTCATATAATCTCAATCCCCAAACCAAATTGCTCAAAAACAGCATTATCATCATAGCCTTAAATTCTCCCTGCTCTTAAATTGATTTCTTGCTGCTCGATTGATAAGAACAAAAGGAACAGAAGAAGATGCAGCAGCAACAAACAACAACAACAACTTGCCTCATTCTTAGAGCTGATTATAAGTAGACATTGGCCATAGATTTCAAATATTTTCACTTTATTTGGAATATATGAAGTTGGAGTTGAAGATGGAATTGTGTTTGTTTAGATTTTTTGCAAAGGAGAGAAAAGAGCACCTTATTTGGAATTCATGAAGATGGAGTTGGAAAACAAGTTTGGAGCACTTCTCCAAATTTAAAATCCAACCCCGACTTGGATTTGGAAATTTTATAACCAAACACTGATTTTGAAATGAAGTAACAAAGTGAAAAATTATTCAGAAAAAAAGTGAATAATTCTCATGACCAAGCAGCTCGGAACATGACATGGGTTTCAACCCGACAAGGTCCTGAATTTGAGTCCTGGAATATCCAGAAGGGCTAGATGGAAATTGAGGCTCAGATCTGCGGAAAAATGGGGAAAAGAGAAGGTAACAATGTCATGGCTGCTAACGAACTGGTTAAATGTGAAAGAGAATCACAAACCATTCAGGTTTTCCACGCCTTCATACTGGGCTAAATTTTGACTATTCCTTAAATAGAAGTCCTAAAATTGGTTATCTGTGAACTTCCGCCCACATACAAAAGCGAAAAGGACTGCTGGTTAGAGCAAAGAAGAAATCATTGACTTACAGGAGATGGTCAACCATCCTGAAAAAATCCACATTTTCTCCAATTGCCAGAGTCATTTGAGGCAAAATGAACTGTGTTTCCATCTAACGAGGTTCTGATTTAGAGTCTGGAAGATTCCACAATGACAAATTGGCAGTTGAGGCTCAGATCTGCGTAAAATGGGGCAAAGAGAAGACGACATCGCCATGGCTGCAAAATGAACCGGTTGCATGATCAGGGTTTGCGCTGCCAAGATACGAGTCGGGGTTTCTCCATGCCCCAATTCTCAGCCCTGATTAGAAATATCATCACTGCCTCTTTTGAAAGATGGAATCTTTTCTGTAGCAATTTGTGGACAGTTTCAAGGCAAGTAAATTGGAACAGAAGGAGCAGTACTACTGCAGCGATCAGCATCACATCAATGGAAATAGATATTTACCTTCTTGGAAAATTTTCACAGAAAAGAGGGTTGCTGGTTTGGTTGAAGGAGAAATCATAGGCCAATCAGAGACCGGCAACCACCCTCCAAGAAATACATGTTCTCTATGTTGGCCTCATTCTTCCTTCTGGGATGATTCTCATTGTTGAGTAAAAGACTCTTCATAGATCGAGCTATGGTGTTGGAATTAATTTTAACTGTAGAGAGCTAGGGTGTGTTCGGCATTGAGGAAGACATTTTCTGGTTCCGAGAAAGCGATCACACCATGGCTCCAGACACCGGTTTGGAGATGATGCAATGCCGGGTCACCCCGCCAGGATACAGGTCTGATATTATCAATGCAGTAAGGTAGATAGCCCAAAAAGAAGCAATCATTAGAGCATGTCACTGTTAAACACAAAGTCCAAGGTTTAATCCATTCCTCTAGCATTCTCAATCAATAGTATATTTGCACACGGGGTAGTTGTCAATAGATTCATTTATATGGGCCTGCATGGAAATGCAAATGCAGATATTTTCTATCTATATATCTATCTAGTCAACACAGTCAATGGGAAAGTAATGTGCTTTTGGCATTGAAATCATGGGCTTACAGAAGAAGAAAAAGTACACATATTTTCTGGTACCTCATTCTTAGATCTGGAGCTAGAGCTACAAATTAGGAGCAGACATTAATGGATTTTAATGACGACCTTAATTGAACACAATTTGTCTATTGCCTCATACCACTGTATGCTTGAGTTCTAAAGCATTTCAATGGAAAGAGAACCCAAGTTCGATTCCCAGAAATTTAAGGCTCAAATATGATCTTGATCAGGCAAAGAGAAGGCAACCACGCCATGGCTGCAAAATCACTGATTGCGTGCAAAGGGAGAATCCCAAATGCCGACCATCCACTGATTTGCCAGGCCAAGATACGGATCAAATTGTCCAAATTCCAGAGTCAGCTAGCTCAGAAAGTGAAACATCATCATCGCTGCCTCTTCTCATGGCTGCAAAAAGCAGACATCTTTGTGAGAAGCACATATACCTACCTCACAAATTCCCCTACTTTTGCTTAAGCCAAGATACTAATCAGCTCAAAAATCTGATTTTCATGCTTCCAGGAGAATATCATCACAGCCTCATTCACAAAGTTCACAGTATAGGATTCAGGTTTTCCTGGACAAGTTGGGGGGTTTGAATATGTATTTTCCCTTATTGTTACCATAGCCATGGCTAATCATCGTCATCGTCATCATCATTATCATCATCAAGAGCATAATTGACATTAGCGGATGAAAAAGGTTGTTAACCTTCTCTTTGTAAGAGAAGTGCTGGAAAATTCATCCGCTAAATTTGAACTTCAGAAAAAGAGAATAACCACCCATAGAAAATGTCAACCTTTCTAGAGTTCCATTAAAATCTTAATTCCTTGGACAAATACAGATATTTGGGAGGCTCAGATTAACCTTTTTTCCAAGACGTAAGCTAAACCCCTGCAACCTTAAGAAGTCTTTGTGAGATACAGAAACCTAAATAGTTCCCATATCTCACAAGACCCCAAAAGATGCAACACCAAGATATGCAAAGAGAAAACAACAACACATGCCATGGCTGCAGACACCAGTTGCAATGTTGCCATAACGGGTCGCCAGGCCAAGATACATGTCAGATTTTCTCAAAGCTGGTAAGTAGGTAGACCAGAAGAAAGCAATCATCACAGCCCATTTAAGTATTCCTTTTCTGCAAAAGAGCAATGGTAGCATAACCAGAGACAGGTTTCTAGATGATGCCATACGAGGTCGCCCCGCCAAGATATGGGTAGGATTTTCTCAATGCATTAACATGGGGCTGATTTTTACTATATATTTTTGTTGTCAATACTTTTCTTTCTTCAATATTTGCATCCTAGCTTTTTATATTTTTCAAACCAGTTCTGAAAAATGTTTTTTCTTGAGCCAAAGGGTCCATCAGAAACAGCCTCTCTACCCTCACCACAACTAGGCATAAGTTAGTCGTACACCCCATCATCCCCAGACCCCACCTTGTGGGATCACACTGGGTAATGTTGTTGTTGTAGGAACATGGGGGAAGTGCACAGGTATCCGTTTTGTGACCCCTTACTAATTTGCAAGATGAGGCTCAGATCTGTGTAAAATGGGGCAAAGAGAAGACGACAATGTCATGGCTGCAAAATGAACTAATTGCATGATCCGAGTTTTCCTTGTCAAGATACGAGTCGGGTTTTCTCTTGCCCACTGCCTAAATAACAGCCTATATTAGCAACATCATCACTGCCTTTTTGGAAAGATGGAGACTATTCCCTAGCAATTTGGACAGTGACACAATAAATAAAATGGAACAGAGGGAGTAACATTGACATCAGCATCACATCGTGGCGACAGATATTTGCCTTCTTATTTGGTCAAAACTAAATCGAACCATGAGCGCCCCTGAATATACCAATGGAAAAAAAGAAGAGGGTTATTGGTTGGCCTAATTCTTCCTTCTGGGCTCAGATCTTTAATTTATCTCAGGCATCGACACTGTCATAGCTGCAAACCCTATAATATGGGTCACCCTGCCAAGTTAGGGGCCTGAAACAACAATGCCTGATTCCATTTGCTCAGTAAAATAATCATCACAGCCTATTATTTTCCTTTTCCATTTCATTGTTGTATGCTTTTGCTGTTGCTTTTCCAGGAAACCGGAGCCTCCGTGGAACAGAGTATCACAGTAACAGAAAACAGAGAAAATTATCAAAAATGGTCCTTAATATTAGTTAGAGCTAAAAGATATAGAAATCATAGGCATGATAGAGATGGTCAACCATCTTGAGAAGCTCCCATTTTTTCTCCATTGCCTCATTCTTTTAACTAAACTTTGATGGAGAACAACAATAAGGTGTTCAAGAAAAACTAAATAACCAAAATGTTCACCAAACAAGAGGTCCTGGGTTCGAATCCGGTCCAAATCTAGTTTTCAAATTGGGGCTCAGATCTGCAAAAAAAAAATGGCGCGAAGAGAACATGACAGCGCCATGGCTGCAAAGGAACCGGTTGCATGTGAATGAGAAGGCTCAATCACAAACCATCCGGGTTTGCCATGCCAAGATACGGGTCTGATTGTCTCCATGCCCCGAAAATCAACCCATCACAGCCTCTTTTGAAAGATGGGAACTTTCCCACATGTAGACATTTGGACAATTTCAAGCAATTTTTAACAAACATAAGATGAGATCAGAGTGAGTTTGCTAAGGTCAGAGAAAACAGCAAAGAGTACTAGTACTTCTGAAGAAGGTTGTTGATTTTGTTTATAGGAAATCATAGGTTAATCAGAGGGTGCAACCACCCTCCAAGAATTACCTTTTCTCTCTGTCGGCCTCATTCCTAATACTGGGTTGAACCTCCATTTTTGTGTAAAGAAACATATGTTACTCGGACTCTCGAAAATGTTGCTGCACCCATGTCGGATTCTCCAAAAAAGCACAATTTTAGAAGGATCCAACACGCACCTGTCGGCATTTTTGAAGTGTCTGAGCAACAGAAAAAAACACTCTGATTTGAAAGAGAGAATTTAACCAGAGACCCTGTAAGTCTGCTTAACTGTCCCTTTTCTATGCTTTTGCTGCTGCTTTGCCTGAAAATCCAGCCACGCAGGATCAAAGTAGCCATAGATAGAGAGACAGGAAGAGACATACAATACACGCACACACATATATATATATATCTTCATACATATGCTAAAAGGGCTGTTGATAAGAACTAAAGATAAAATTACTGGCACACCGGAGATGGTCAACCACCCTGAAAAATCCCTTTTTTTTCTCCGATTACCACATTGTTTAGCTAAAATTTGATGGAGAACTGCATCTGAAAAATGGGGTGCTCAACAAAAAATGAAGAACCCAAGCAGATATCACAGTTCCCGAGAAGGATCATCCATTCAAGACCATCAAATGGTGTTTTTTTTAGTTTTTTTTTTTTTTAGACCATCAAATGGTTGCCGTACACTTTAGGGCTCAGATTTTGCTTTTCTACAAACAAACATGCAAAGAGAAAGCGACATCACCATGGCTGCAAGACACCAGTTCACAAATGGATGCCTTTCCGGGTCCTCCTGCCAAGGTACGGGTCGGATTTTCTCAACCCAATGAAGTAGATTATAGAGAAAAAAGCAAATCATCATCACAGCCCATTTTCAGATCAATCAACATTCTTGTAAATGACCCATTAAAAGCGGCTACCTTGTTGTGTCATTTCTAACTTGTATTTACAGGGGCATAAAAGTGACTATTTGTGACAACCAGCTATAGTAGTAGTAGCAGAAGCAGGAATTGGAATAAGCATATATATACACAATAATCAACAATCTTGTTCTTTTTTTCTTCTGAATGGGCTGTTGGTATTTTATGAATGGAGAAGAAATCATGGACACAGAAGAGAGGGGGCAACCACCCTTTACAGAAAATCCCATCTCTCTCTGATATCTCATTTCCTTTCTGGGCTAAAATATGGTGAGGGTTCTTCCATAAGCATTATCATAACAGCCTCTTTTGAAAGATGGAAAGTCTCCCACAAGCAAGCGTATGGACAATTTCAAAGCAAATATTAGATGGATGATTGGTCTAAAGCTCAGAGGAAACAGCAAAGAACTAGTACTTCTGAAGAGGGTTGTTAATTTTGTTTACAGGGAAATCATAGGCCAAGCAGAGGGGGCAACCACCCTCCAAGAATTCCCTTTTCTTTCTGTTAGCCTCATTCTTTTCAGTACAGGGGTATATTTGTCCCTTTTCCATTCTTTATACTGGGCTGAACCTCCATTTTCTATGCTTTGCCTGAAAACGCAGCCACACAGGAGCAAAGTAATTACAGAAAGAGAAACACAACCTATATATCTATTGAAAGAGCTTTGATTAGAGCAAAAAAGAAATAATAGGCATACCGGAGATGGTCAACCCCACTGAAAATCCCTTTTTATTCTTCGGTTGCCTCATTTTTTAGGTAAAATTTTATGGAGAACTGCATCTGACATTGAGTGCTCAAGAAAAACTGAATAACCCAATAGGGTTTCCATCTCTGTAAAACTTTTAGGGCTCAGATTTTGATGTAAATAAGCATGCAAAAAGAAAGCAACACACTTGATGGCAGCAGAGATTGATTTGCAAATGAATGACGCACCGGGTCGCCCCGCCAAGATACAGGTCGTATTTTCTCAATACAGTGAGGTAGATTATAGCCAAGAAAGAAGCAAATCGTCATCACCCCTTTTTTCACATCAATCAACATCAGTTATCTTGTGGCCTTAACACCATTAAAGGCGTGGAAATTGTATGCAATGACATTCTTGTAAATTACCCATTAAAAGTGGTAACCTTCTTGTGTCATTTCACCATGTATTTAAAGGGACATAAAAGTTGAAATTTGTGAATATCAGCTGTAGTAGCAGCAGAAGCAGAAAACGGAAGAGCTCAAGATCATATAGTCCCTTTTCTCATTTTCTTGTTTTTTTTCCCTCGAAGTGTTGTTGATTTTCATGAATGGAGAAGAAATCATGAACATAGCAGAGAGGAGCAACCGTCCTTTACAGAAAATCACATTCTCTCTCTGATGTCTCATTCTTCATTTCTGGGCTAAACTATGGTGAGGCTTTTGCCATAAGCATTATTAACTTTTCAGTTTTCAAAGATGGGAACTTTCCCACAAGTGGCCGCTTGGAAAGTTTCAAGCAATTTTTGACAGACAAATGCTAAGATCATAGGATGTTTGGTTTAAACTCAGAGAGATCAGAAAACATGTACTAGTATTTCCGAAGAGACAGTCAACCATCTCTTTCTTCAATGCCCATTAGCTTATGACCTTAGGAACGTGTTCCTGTGCATTTTAAAACTAAGCTGGGTGATTCCACAAAGATTGAGAGAAGCTTACATGTTTTGGAGTTCATGGATAGTTGATAAGACCATGAGAAAGGTCTGGAATATTATTCCAGCCGCAATTTCTTAGTGTATTTGGACTGAGAGGAACAAAAGATGTTTTGATGGTTCCTCAACTCCCTTCCATGCTCTTAAAGCCAAATGCATAGTTAACCTTTTTGCTGGACCAAGTTGTCCCCATTATCTAATACTGAACAGTTGTTGGATTTCATTAGTACTCTAAATTTAGAAGGAACAAATGTATAGGGGCCTATAATTCCCTTTTGTATTTTTGCCTACTTGTAATTATGCATCTGCTTGATGCTTTCTAATGAAACAACTTACTTCATAAAATAAAATAAAATGAAAAGTGTTTCCAAAGAGGGTTGTTGGTTTTATTGATAGAGAAATCATGGGCCAAACAGAGGGGGCAACCACCCTCCAAGAATTCTTTTCTCTCTGTTGGCCTCATTTTCATACTGGGTGAACCTCCATTTTTGTGTAAAAACACTCTGATTTATAAGGGGTAAGTTAACCACCAGATAACATGTAAGGGCTTAACTGTCCCTTTTCTATACTTTTGCCGCTTCTTTGCCTGAAAATGCAGCATGCATGAGCAAAGTAGTCATAGAGACAGAAAAGAGTCATATAATACACAGTTACACACACATATACACATTAATATAAAGACCTCATACATATGCTAAAAAGGATGTTGATTAGAGCTAAAGATAAAATCACTGGCATACCAGAAATGGTCAACCACCCTGAAAAATCCCCCTTTTTTTCTCTGATTACCTCATTTTTGAGCTAAAATTTGATGGAGAACTGCATCTGAGAAATGGGGCGCTCAACAAAAACTGAAGAACGGCCATCCATTCAAGACCATTAAATGGTTGACGTACACTTTAGGGCTCAGATTTTGCTGTTCTACAAACATGCAATAAGAAAGCAACATCGCCATGGCTGCAAGACACTGGCTTGCAAAGGGATGCCATACCAGGTCGCCCCACCAAGATACGAGTTGGATTTTCTCAACTCGATGAAGTAGATTAGAGCCCAGAAAGAAGCAAATCATCATCACAGCCCATTTTCAGATCAATCAACATTCTTGTAAATGTCCCATTAAAAATGGCTACCTTGTTGCGTCATTTCACCTTGTATTTTACAGGGACATAAAAGTGACTATTTGCAAAAATCAGCTGTAGTATCAGCAGAAGAAGAAATTGGAACATATATATACACGAAAATCAACATTCTTGTTTTTTTTCTTCCAAAAGAGTTGTTGGTTTTATGAATGGAGAAGAAATCATGGTCATTGCAGAGGCCAGAGAGGGCAACCACCCTTTACAGAAAATCCCATCTCTCTGATGTCTCCTTTCTGAGCTAAACTATGATGAGGGTTTTGCCATAAGCATTATCATTACAGCCCCTATTGAATGATGGGAACTTTCCCACAAGTAGGCGTTTGGACAATTTAACAAGCTAGGATCAACTATATGAATACTCATAATGTCATTCGTTTAGACTCAGCTCAAACCAATATTATACAACATGATCATAAAAATAAGTAAGCCTTATGCTTTACCTGATCCGAGGGTCTATCAGGAACAACCTCTCAACCTTCACAAGGTAGGGGTTAAGGTATGTACACTCCAGTCGCCACCCTCCCTAGACCCCACTTGTGGATTACACTGGGTATGTTGTTGTTGTATGATCATAAAAAGAAGTAAAGGATGAAAGAAATAGACTACCCATTGTAGAACTAAACTTAACACAGCAAAGAGGCTCAGATTTGATCTATCATGATAAATATTTTTCATTCAGATAAAAGACACAATAAGAGTAATATTGAGGCTCAGATCTATTGATAAGATGAGAATTTAGACATCATCATGGCTGCAAACACTGTTGGCATGACACAAAATCACTAGCCATCCGGATTGCCCCACCAAGATTCGGTCACTTTATTTTCATGCCCCATTGAGTTGCTCAAAAAAAGAAGGGAAAAAAATATCATCATAGCCTCATATTATCTATCTATCAAAAACATTCACTGAAAAAGCAAAGTGCTTTTGGTGCAAGTGCAAACATACAGGGTCGTAGGTTAAATTCTCTCTGATATCATGTGCTTATATCTAAGAAGCAGATAAAGCACCCATTTTTTTGTGATACAATCGAACTTCTTTATAACGGAATCGTTTCCACAAGTGGGGTCTGGGGAGGGTGGGGTGTTCTCAGACAGCCCCTACCTTTGTGGGGTAGAGAGGTTGTTTCTAATAGACCCTCAACTCAATAAAGAGAAGGCACCCACGCCATGGCTGCAAAATCACCAGTTGCATGCAAAAGAGAGAGCCTAAATTGCAGGCCATCCTGAATTTGCCAAGCCAAGATATGGGTCGGACTGACACACTGAGGTCTACAGCTAAGCATGTGTTTCAATTTGTTTGTGTATTTCATGAACAAGGGCTGTTCATTTATAGTAACTAAAAAGAAAATCATTGGCACAACAGAGAGGGGAAACATTTCTCTGTTAACCTCATACCTATAAATTTCACAACTTTTCTCTCCTCAGAGGGATACATTGGTAACAAAATACAAGTTCCATCGTGAAAAATGTTTTCTATCATACCAAAGACAGACTAAGAGTAAAGTTGAGGCTCAGATCTGTTATTAAGACGAGAGAATGAAGACATTGTCATGACTGCAAACACCACAAAGCCACTAGCCATCCGGATTGCCCCGCCAAGATACGGGTCCGTCCATTTTCTGGCCCGATTCATTTGCTCAGAGAAAGAAGGAACTATCATCACAGCCTCGATTTCTTTCTCTCTTTTTTTGCAGGTGCAGAGATGAGTTCAGTACATCTCCTAAACAAAAGGACCATTTGAGTCCAAAACCTTAAAACAAGAACCAGAGTAACATTGGCCGAGCGATCAATGTTTGGATAAATATTGCAACCAGCTGTTAGTACAATTTCCCTGAGACTTAAAGGGCTGTTTGATTTTTTTTCATACGAGAAGTCACTGGAGTTGCAGAGAGGGGCAACCACCCTTATAAGAACTACTCTCTCCGCAAGCCTCATTCTACTTTCTTGAGCTTATTTCACTGGAGTTGCAGAGAGGGGCAACCACCCTTATAAGAACTACTCTCTCCGCAAGCCTCATTCTACTTTCTTGAGCTTATTTATCATTTGCTTGTGCCAATGTAAGTCTTTTAAAGCACCAATCTTTCTAGTTTTTCCATTGCTGAATACTTATTTACTGCTTAGCTTGAAAAGGAAGGGTGTTGTGGTCTAGTGGTAGAAATTTGTGGCTCAGATTTTGCATTTTGATCAGGAAAAGAGAAGGCAACCACGCCAACAACAACAACATACCCAGTGTAACCCCACATGTGGAGTCTGGGAAGGGTGGGGAAAGTAGAGTGTACGCATACCTTACCCTTACCTCGTGGAGGTAGAGAGGTTGTTTATAATAGACTCTCGTCACAAGTAAAGCATTTCAAAACAGTTAGAAAAATGAAGAACTAAACCACGCCATTGGCTGCAAAATCACCAGTTGATACACAAGAGGGGAATTGCCCGGCCAAGATACGGGTCAGATTGTCTCAATGCCATATTTTTCCAGTCAGGATATTGAAACACTACCATCAATGCCTCTCTATTACTCACTCAGAAAAAGGAATAGAAAACGCGCCAAACACATTTTCTCACAAAGAGACAATTTTATGGCTGAAGCTGTAGATTGAAACAGATAAAGCTTAATGCATGTTTTTCCATGATCGGAGTGTCTATTTCAGTGTATTTTATAATCAATGCTTGTTGGTTTGGTTGCTAAAGAAATCATTGACACAACAGAGAGGGGCAACAACCCTTAACAACAAATCCCTTCTCTGTTAACCTCATTTCTCTTTCTGGGCAGACTTCTATATCAGGAAAATTCTTGGTTCTCACCTGAAAATTTCTCATCTGTTCTCTTCTTAGATGGATGCATGAGAAACCAAATACTAATTTCATCATGATAAATATTTCCCATTCATATCAAAAAGAGAAGGGAGAAAAATATCATCATAGCCTCATAATTTCTATATCTATCAACAACATTCGCTGAAAAAGCTAAGTGCTTTTGGTGTAAATGCAGACTTACAAGGTCTCTTAGGTTAAATTCTATGATATCATGTGCTTATATCTAAGAAGCAGATAAAGTACCCACCTTTTTGTGATACAGTTGAACTTCTTTATGACGCATCAGTTCCACAAGTGAGGTCTAAGGAGGGTGGGGTGTACACAGATCACCCCTAACTTTGTAGGTTAGAGAGGTTGTTTCTAATAGACCCTCAGCTCAATAAAAGAGAAGGCAACCACGCCATGGCTGCAAAATCACCAGTTGCATGCAAAAGAGAGAGCCTTAGTTGCAGGCTATCCCGGGATTTGCCAAGCCAAGATACGGGTAAGACTAACATTAGTAACCAAACAATGATGAAATTCATCATAAAAAATAACATTTTCCTTCATACCAAACGGCAAACACACTCTTTTAGAGTAACAATACAATACAACAGATAACAACTATCCAAACAAGCTAGAAGAGTAAAATTGAAGCTTAGATAGTTGATATAAAACAAGAGAATGAAGACATCGCCATGGCTGCAAACCTCGGGTTACATTCCGGGTCGCCCCGCCAAGATACGGGTTTCTAAATTTCTCTAGCCAAGTATCAATTGAAGCCTCAAAAACCCCCCAAATTCAGTTCGCTCAAATACGAAAACATACCGACGATGCACAAAAAAGAAATAAATTTGAGCAAGAGGCAAGATTAAACGAAGAACCAAAAGCACTGAGCAGACAAAAGATGAAGGAGATACATAGATACATACATAATAAAAGAGACAAAGAGGGTTAACACTTCAAAGACACAAAATATCCTAAATAGAATATAAAAAAATTATTGGCGCAACAGAAAGGGGCAACAACCCTTAACAACAAATCCCTTCTCTGTTAACCTCATTGTTCTTTCTGGGCCGACTTCTATATCAAGAAAATTCTTGGTTCTCACCTGAAAATTTCACATCTGTTCTCTTTATAGAGGGATGCATGAGAAACCAAATACTAATTTCATCATAATAAATATTTCCATTCATATCAAAGACACCATAAGAGTAATACTGAGGCTCAGATCTATTGATAAGACAAGAAAATGGAGGCATCGCCATGGCTGCAAACACCAGTTGCATGACACAAAATCACTAGTCATCCGGCTTGCTTCGCCAAGATACGGTCTCTCTATTTTATTGCCCTATTGAGTTGCTCAAAAAAGAGAAGAGAAAAAAATATCATCATAGCCTCATATTCTCTATCTATATATCTATCTATCAACAACATTCACTGATAAAGCAAAGTGCTTTTGGTGTAAATGCAGACTTACAAGTTCTCTTAGTTAAAATCTCTCTGATATCAATTGTTGGTTTAGTAGCTACAGAAAATCATTGGCACACAGAGAGGGGCAATCACCCTTGGAAGAAAATCCCTTCTCTCTATTAACCTCATTTCTCTTTCTGGGCCGACTTCTTTTAGGAATTCTTGGCTCTCACCTGAAAATTTTACAAATTTTCTCTCCTCATAGGGATACAATGGTAACCAAGTGCTGATCAGTGTAGTCAAAGGCACGCTTTAAGCGCGCTTAAGCCCTGAAGCGAGGCTCAAAACGCGTTGAGCGCTTCGCCTCGCTTTATGTGCGCTTCAGTGTCGTCATAAAGGCTCTAAGGCAAACTTTTCCTTGCCAGTGAACCTCTTTTGAAGAAGTGACACTAAACAATTGAGATTTCACTTTATCATAAATTTTTTTCAATTTCTTTGGTCATATATTTGTCATTCATGTTTATAATTATTAGTCTTGGACTAAACATATATTATTTGTATTTTCTTCTCCCTTTGCGCCTTTTTTCATTAAAGTCCACGCTTTATTTGCGCTTAAAGCCCCAACGGACCTTAGAGCTTTTTTGCGCTTTTCGCCTTTGATAACACTGGTGCTGATTTCATCTTCAAATATGTTTTCCATCAACCAAAGACACCCTAAGAGTAAAATTGAGGCTCAGATCTGTCGATAAGACAAGAAAATGAAGGCAACGCCATGGCTGCAAACACCGGTTGCATGACATAAAATCACTAGTCATTCGGATTGCCTCGCCAAGATACAGTCGCTCTATTTTCTTGCCCTATTGAGTTGCTCAAAAAAAGAAGGAAAAACAAATATCATCATAGCCTCAAATTCTTTATCTATATATCTATCTATCAACAACATTCACTGAAAAAGCTAAGTGCTTTGGGCATAAATGCAGACTTACAGGTCTCTTAAGTTAAGTTCTCTCTGATATCATGTGCTTATATCTAAGAAGCAGATGAAGTATCCATCTTTTTGTGATACAGTTGAACTTCATTATAACGCATCAGTTCCAAAGGCAACCACGCCATGGCTGCAAAATCACCAGTTGCATGCAAAAGAGAGAGCCTTAGTTGCAGGCTATCCCGGGATTTGCCAAGCCAAGATACGGGTAAGACTAACATTAGTAACCAAACAATGATGAAATTCATCATAAAAAATAACATTTTCCTTCATACCAAACGGCAAACACACTCTTTTAGAGTAACAATACAATACAACAGATAACAACTATCCAAACAAGCTAGAAGAGTAAAATTGCAGCTTAGATAGTTGATATAAAACAAGAGAATGAAGACATCGCCATGGCTGCAAACCTCGGGTTACATTCCGGGTCGCCCCGCCAAGATACGGGTCTCTAAATTTCTCTTGCCAAGTATCAATTGAAGCCTCAAAATTCTCTCAAATCTCCTCTTTATCATCTCCATAACTTCAAGAACCATTTTGAGTCAAAAATTTGTAGGGTTGTTTGATTTTTTTTTTTCCTTTTTTTCATATGAGAGATCATTAGAGTTTGCAGAGAGGGCCAAACCACCCTTTGAAAAAACACTCCTCTCTTCAAGGGCGGCTCAACCCTAATTCGAGCAAGAGGCAAGATTAAACGAAGAACCAATACATGCATAACAGAGACAACCAGATCTGTGAAGGTGATATTAATTGTGAGAAGCACTGTATTAACTTGGGTGTATCATTTGGTTCGGTTTGATTTTAAGTATTATCAATTGGATTTATTGGTTTTCAATTTTTAAATATGCTGATAATTAAATCAATAAGATATTTGTTATTAATTTTTGGTTGTTGGTTCGATTTTTGGTTTAACCAATAAAAAAATGTTTTCAAAACAAATATATGATTTGTTCAACAATTTAACACGAAATAAAAAAAAAAGAGAAATCAAGTTACCCATTGAGTGCAAAAATTATGTATGGTGTAGTAAAAGTGTAGCAAATACTCACAATTCACAACCGTAGCCGTTGCCTAACCCTTGCCGTTGTCGTTGCGAACCCTAGTAGTGTTCTTAGTTCTTTAGGTTTTGACGTTGTGAATCTAAATACTAAAGTAATACTAAAATCTAAAGGGTAAACGCATAAAGCAGAGTTAAGTAGTGTTAATTGTGTAGGGTCAGTTATAGTCTAATATAGTGATTATATTAATATTTTTTGTTTGATATTTATGTATGATTAAAAATTAAAATTGTAAATTATTATATTCTTAATGGGTTATCGGTTAACCAATAATCCAATATTAAAAAATCAATATCGAATCGATAACTCAATAATTTTTTTTATAAAATCATTAAATAACCGTTAACCCAATAACAATAAATCAATAACATTTTTTTCGATTCGATTTTTGCATACCCTAGTATTAACTAATAGCACACTTGGAAGAAACAAAACATCCTAACACTCTTGTTTGGATCAATGTTACCCATGCATTGTATTGTATTGTTACCATACGTAGATGTTTATTTTGATTGTTAGTTAAAATATATTGTATTGTTAAATTTCATTGTTACGTAACAATGAAAACCCTCATTTTATGGAACCAACGGATTTAGTGTGTTTCCATTGTTACTTAATTTCTTTTTTCAGTTATATTCTTACTTAATATTTCATAATATTATTTTACCACTTATCCTATATTATTCAATTCCACTCAAACCTCCTACCCAACAGCTAACTATGTTGCTTTGTCTCCTTTTAGGTTTGATTGTTTGTTCTTCCTCTTTCTTCTTTTTTTTTTAAGCATGTGTTCTTCCTTTTTTTTTTTCTTCATATTTTTGTCTCTTTCAACATATTACTTTATATGATTTTTTTTAAATATAATTAAATCAATCTAGATACAAACATGATGATAATGTTTGATACTATATATAATTTTGTGTTATTTTCACATGGCATACAAAATGCATGATAATATTGTTAATTTTATTAGTAATTATTGATAAATTTTGTATTTAGAATAATTAAGGACATTTTAGTAAATTTATAAATTACAATATAGTATGATACAGTCAAATCAAACAATAAAAATGTTATTAAACAACAGCAAACAATACAGTTTAGTCAAACATCATATCTACCATACAGTACAATACAATATAGTACATTATGAAACAATGGATAACAATGATTCAAACAAAGTGTAAGTAGAATTTAAAAAATATGTATTTATTGTTATTTGTTACTATCAATTACTTTCTTCGTTCCATATTAGTGGATCATTTTTTCATTTTGCATTATATTTTAAAAAAATCATAAATAAAAAGATAATTTTATTAATTTACCTCTTAGAAAACTTCTTGGAATTTTACAAACAAATATGAACACTTTCAACAAGAATTAATTGCAAGGGTAATATAGAAAAATCAATTAATGTCTTCTTAATTTAGTAAGGTGGACAACTAATATAGACAACTATTTTTAGTATAATGATCAACTAATATGAGACGGAGGGAGTAAAATTTTCTTAATAATTCGTTGTTGATCTCTTACTAATTATTATGCATATATTTTTGAAATTTTATTATTTATGTAATTATAATTAAAAATGTAGATAATTAAATTAACCGTTACTTTTTATCTCTTAACATGCCTAATTCACTTCAATTTAAATGAACCATATTTTAATATTGGCTTTGTATGATTGTCTTCAATTATTTGAGATGTTTTATTAAACATTTTAAGCTCAAACTAATTAGATTATCAAATAATTAATTTTTTAAAAATATTGTCTTATTTTTAAATGTCTTCTAAAGGTAACAATCACTATAATATTGATTTTTATAATTGAATGTCCCTCGCCGTAGGACCAAATCGAATCATTTATTTCTCAAATAATGACCATGAAAGTTAACTTGACAAAAATGAGTGACTTTTAAAAGACGACAAAATTGAGTGATTTTCAAAAGACAAAACAAAGTTGAGAGACTATAGTAATCAAATTATTCAAAATTGAGTGACCATCCAAACTTCTAATTCTATTTTTTAAAAGATGTGTTATTGAAAATTACGACAGATAATTTAAAATAGAGAAAGTATCAATTTAGGAGTTATATATGAAGCAAAATATTTCTGTCTCCCATGATCTATTTGACTTTTGACTCAATATTGTTTTATTTTCAAGTTAAACCTTGACAATCTAGAGGTACCCAAAAGCAGGTGAGCTATATTTCCAATAAAATAATAGGTATATATAATTATAAGTTAAGCAACTAATAATCAAAGAATTACTTTAAATGAAAAAAGTAAATAAAGAATAAATATCAAACTAAGTCAATATGTTAGTTGCAAAATACGTTGGGTTAGGCACAACAACCCTATGAAGAATGTCCAACAAATCCATTGAAAGTTAGATGAATGTGTCAAATAGAAGCAATTTAAGCAATTTATTTATGGTTTCTTACATAATTAAGGATATTAATTTTTTTTATAGTAATATATATAGGTAGAGTTAGAAAAAAAATCGTTTTTTTAATTTTTGTATCTCTAGTGCATTAATTACATGAAGAAATTCAATAACTTCAATTTAGACCAATTGAAGTGCATAAGTAATTAATTTTGGGATCACGATTAATTTAAGCCATTCGTGATGTATAGAAATTTACAAGTTTACTTATCAGAACAATATCATATAAGTTTGTTTGAAGTATTATATTACTAAAATTTTTAGGTAAAAATAACTAAACTTCAGCTATATGCATATGAACTTCATTCAAAAAGTACTGAATTCAGTTGCATATATCAAATTGAAGTTTTGGCAAAAATAGCTGAATTTTGGCCATGTGTGTATGAACTTCATACAAAAGTTATCGAATTCAGCTATATATGATTGAAACTCAGGTAAAAATGAAGAAACTTCAATCACATATGTTTAAAATTCAATGAATGGACTTCAACCATTTAAAACTTCAAATACCACATATTGAAAATTATTTCAAAGTGGATAGATGTGATTTTTTTTTAACAAATTGGGCACAATATATAATTGACGGTGTCCAAATAGGATACTCCATAAAAAAAATACAATTGAGACGTTATATATATTAAAAATTCTACCAAACTAGTATAAAAGCATATTTTTGACTAACTAAATTAAACAAATTATAATAAAATATCAAAGTTATATTTATAAAATCCAAGTTTTATGGGTGACTCTATCTATTTCTATAATAATATATATTAAGTGTATAGTTGTCAATTTTAAATTAGACACAATTATATGTTCACAAGAAAAAGAATAGTCGAGAAAGGAAAAAGAAAGATATAGACGTACTTTATTGAATTCAAACTTTATTTTTGGTTAATGAATTCAAACTTCAAACACACTACATGCAATGAATTATGGAAGTTAAAACCTTAAATGAGTTAACACATAATTTATAATTTATAAAGATCTCGTGATTTTTAGAAGCTTATCAAATTACACAAAATGACCTTGATTTATATCATAAGACAAACATTATCACTTGAAATATAGTGGGATGAATGAGATAATCTCTTCATGATTAATTAAAAAAAACTCAGGTTCGAACCATAAGAATGAAAAAATACTACTAATACATACAACACACTTTTCCTTTATTAGCTATATATGATCTGAATCTAAATTAATCGAGTGAGTAATTAAGATATTATCATTAAGACATGAAACTATAAACATGTCTACAAAAAACACACAAACATAACCCCAAATATGACCTTAGTTTATGTTATGGGACAAAAATTATCTCTCGACATGTAATGAGATGAATAAAATAATTTGAAAATAAAAAAATATTTCTAATACAATATACTTTTCCTTTATAAATCTCACACAAACTGAATTAATATAATCAATAAATTTAAAATAATATATCATGGAGCTATATACGTGTTTACATGGACACACAAAGCATAACTCCAAATATGTCAAACATTTAACTTAGTCAAAATCCTAAGAATAGTTCAACTGCTCACTATGTAAAACTGTGTGCTCATCAACATTCAACAATCACAAATATTTTTTTTCTTACATATATCATAACTTCACTTTTGATTAAGAAAGAATCATAGAAAGGCACGTATTAATTAAGCAGAATAGGATAAATTAAAATAAGAAAAAAAGGTTGATGCACAGAGTAAACGATCTAACCGATAATAATTATTTTATTTTAGAGAATTTGCCCAAAATAAGCACAGGAAAAAATAAAGGCTACAAAAGGTGAAAGAGTATAGGAAACTACCAGCTCGTCGGCAAGAGCTAATCATCTTTGTATGAATCAATCAACTTGACTTTATCCTCTCTTCAAAGCTAAGTTAACTCCTTTTTCTTCTCTACCCATTGTGTACAATCGGAATTTAAACTTTCCGGCATCAATTTCCAGCATTCTTGATTTTCCGGGGAGATGGCCGGAGGAGTTCATTCACTACCGGAGATCCAAATCCAGGTCCACTCGAGAAAAGGGGGTAACTCTGTTTACCCAGTTGAGCCAGCTACGACAACAACAGCATCATCAGCAGGACCTGCTTTTTATAGAGAAATTAAGCATTTCAAGAAATGGTTTCCATGGTTGATACCATCTTTTGTTATAGTCAATGTAGTGACATTTTTGGTGACCATGTATGTGAATAATTGCCCCCACAACTCTGTTTCTTGTTATGCTGGATTCTTGGGTAGGTTTTCGTTTCAGCCATTCAGTGAAAATCCTCTTCTTGGGCCTTCTTCTACCACGTATGTATCTCTTTCTTATACCTTTTTTTTTCCTTCTATAATTTGATTGGAGTATTTGTTTGTGAAATCTGTAAGCTTTATGGTGTACTCATGATCCTCTCTTTAAGAGGAAACAAATTGGGAGATTGGGAGTCCCAAAGGGAAGGTGTGGCTTAGTGGTCAATGAAGTGAATTGAGCATCTTGAGCTGTCAGGTTCGAATCCCAACCAGCAGAGATAAAACATTAGGTGATTTCTTCCCATCTGTCCTAGCGGTGACAGAGTTACGTGGCTGGTGGGTGGCGGTGGAGTATTCCGTGGAATTAGTTGAGGTGCGCGCAAGTTGGCCTAGACACCAAGGTTATCAAAAAAATAAAATAAAGGGATGGCTGAGTGGTTGAGCTGTAGGAGAAAAATCTTTAGATTCCAGGTAGAAGTTGGTGGGCAGGTTTACGAGCACCTGTATAGTGGACTGTAGCAGGTTGCCTGATTAATTATTGGAGGGACAGCACCACGGCCTAAGGGATGGATAGGCCTGGGAATTTGTGTAAGTGTCAATTTTATAACAAGTTGAAGTTTTTTTTTTTTGTTCACTTATGTGTGTGATAGAGCTTAAGTTGTTTGAGTTCGCTTGAATAAGATGAGATAATACTCATTTTGATTATAGATGTGCCCTTTTTGATCAAGTTGTCAAGAGCCTGGGCTGTATGATAGACTCTATTTAGATGAGCTTATGTAGAGAAGGGAACTGGATCATCGCTCTCATCTGAGGTTTGACTATTAAATCTTCTATCTTGGGTAATTGTAGAAAAGGATTTAAGATTGAGTTAGGCACACAGGAGGTGCAGAAAGTAAGTGGGATCAAAGAGAGAGTTTCGCATGCTTTTCAGTGTTGCTTCCAGTGCTGTATCTGATAACTCTCCAGGCATTTTTTTGTCCTTCTCTATTATGAGGATCCAAATCTAGCTACGAGGAGCTTTTTATTGAAGTTTGTGCTTTAATGTACTTATGTTCACTTTGTACCACAAGTTGCACTTAAGTTTCTAGCTTCATATTGCATCAAGAGAGAGTGAAAATTGAACAAAAAATGACATCCCTAATGCTGAAAAAGCAAAAACAAATTAACTGGTTCGGACTCTTTGTTAGACATGCAGCATCTTTTGGCAAATTTCTTCACCTTATATGGAGTTTTTTTCCTTGGGTGAAGATAATTTTGTGAGCACCAGATCACGATAACCCTTTTATGGTAAAATTGTACTTTGAGTTTGAGGTAGCTTTTCTAGGGAGAGAACCATCATTAAGTCTACACTTATTGTAAAGTTTATTGGATGTTGCATATTTAAGGCTTATCTTTTACTTGAATGCTACAACTTGTTGCAGAAGATGAAAACTTTGCATTCACAAGCTAATTTTGTCTATATAATTTTTAATCTTGGATCTAAAAACAATTATAAGTATGCTAATATATGGACAAAGAAATTGAAAAAACAACAACAATTAAGTGAAATATTAGCTGTTTAGTGTTGCCTCTGCAGGAACTGCTCATTGACAAGGAAAAGTATGTCTCAGAGCCCCTTGATAACGACATTGAAATGCACATTAAGCGACCCGAAATGCTCAACATGTTTTGAGCCTCGCTTTAGGGCTTAAGCACGCCTTTGACATACTGTTTCATACCAATTCCTACACTACATGCAATCGATAAGCCAATTAAAAAGGCTCATGTCAAATCTCAGAGTTATTGTTTTTTGAGAATGCGTGAAGCACCGGAGTTATTGTCTGTGTGTTAATATCAATTAAACCACAACCCAACCTGATTGTATTGACTATATAGATATTTTTTTCAAAACAGGTAACTTTGTATATTACTACAACAGTACATAGGCAGTACTGAGCCATATACACAATAAGATCATCAAATCCAGCTATCTGATCCTAAATTGAGTCTAGTGCATCAATTAGGGAGATAGTGTCATTGGAGTATAATTGATTACACCAAAAACACACTAGCAACAAGCAATTAAGCTTGACTTTTTGCATACTGTTTTTTATACTATCAAAACATCTGAAATTCCTCTCCTTCCATATTGCCCACCAAATGCTAGCAGGGACAATTCTCCATCTCTCTCTGCTCTTAGACTGCATTCCAGCTTCTTCCCAACTCTGAATGGCTTCAGCGATCTTGCCGGGCATGACCCATGACATGCCCTTGAGATCATGTAGGAATAGTCTCCAGAGCTGGCTAGTTACTCTGCAGTGTAAAAAAAGATGGTTAACTGTCTCAGCAGTTTCCCCACAAAATAGGCACCTTGAGCACAATGGAATCCCTCTCCTCATTAGGTTGTCTTGGATCAGAACTGCTTCCTTAGCCAATAACCACACAAAACGTGATACTTTGAGGGGTATTTTGGATTTCTAGATTCCTTTCCAAGGCCAGTTACTTGTCAATTGGTAGGGGTTCTTCAACAAATTATAAGCACAATTCACCTTGAAAATACCCTTTTTGTTGCCCTTCCACCATAAAGAATCCTGACCCCCCTCCAAACCATACTGTTGACCAATGGTGTTGTAAAAATCAGCAACTCTATATAGATATTTTGCTTCCGGTGTGTTTATGATTTACTAAAACGGCACAGATTCAAGAGATTATAGGTCTTTTGAAAGAACTTCCATTCATGTGATTAGAGGTTTAACTTATCCTACTTTAGTACATTCAACATCCTTATCAAAAATTCTTTTAGTACTTCCACTATTCGTCATGCCACCTATGAGCCGGTACATTTGACCAGTCATGCACTTCAATATTGATGATCAAATTATTGTAACGTGTTGATCCCTTACTGCATTGAGGTTGACGAATGAGTTTGCTGCATTCTTTTTTGTTTTGTTGATTTTCTATGTTAGTGAATTAATTCTTCTTGCTTAAACATAAGCTACACTGGAATAGATAAACATCAAACATGTATAAAGCTGTTTATCTTTTCCTTTTTGTTTAGGCTAGAGAAGATGGGTGCTCTAGACGTGAATAAGGTGGTCCACGAACATCAAGGGTGGCGCCTTATTACTTGCATGTGGTTGCATGGTGGAGTTTTTCATTTACTGGCCAACATGCTGAGTCTTCTAGTGATTGGCATTCGGCTGGAGCGAGAGTTTGGATTTGGTATGTTGAACATACCAGAGCTTTTACCTGCATTTACATTTCGTTTTTTCTCCACGTTTTGTGCTATCAAAGATCTTTTTGATGAAGTTTGTGCTATCAAAGATCTTAAAAACTTTTATCTTATAGCAGATTCACATTAGATGTTATGTTGCATTTCCAAAAGTACTTAAGATTTTAGAAGCTAAGACTTAGCTGCTACAACTTTCATTCATTTGTTAGTCACAAGATTTATAAGCTCATGCTTCTCTTAGCTGATATTAGAATTCGTAAAGCAGAATTTAAGACCTACTGACCAGTAATGTTTACTTCGATATAGTATGTTGCTGATGATGTTTCATCTCACATTTTTGCTGATAAAGCTAATAAAATTTCATAAAATGGAGGACAAAATGAGCCCGCGTACAAGAAATATACCCAAAAAATAGAGAACCTTGTACAATATGGTTTTCTGCAAAAGACAATCTTCTATACATGTAAGAACCTAGGAACCTCATGGATGCACCAAAAAATATAAGGGATAAGAGGTTATTCCTCAAGTGTAAAAAATCTTTCTCTACTCTATGAAAAGCTCTTCCTCTTCTCTGCCTCTGTATGATCGACATAAGTGCTAAAGGAGCAACATCTCATGCCTTGTGTGTACTCTGCCATTCTTCTAAGAAACCAACTAAACATTGCTTCTATAATAGTGCATTACATCACCAATTGAAGTCCAAACCATCTCAGTAACATCACCACTCGGAAAATCCTTTTGCCTCTTTTTTTAAAAATGGTAACATGTTTTTGATGAAGATGAAATGGTAACATTTCTGTATCAAGATCAATAGGGCCTGCGAAGGCCAAAATTACATGGGAAGTAAACTAAATATAAGTTACACAAAAAGGCTAACTAAACAAAAACTATAGTGACTCTGTGTGACTGTGTCAGTTATATACTCTTGTTTCCACTGAAAATGCAAAAGCAGAATACAATTAAACTTTATCTTCTGGATAGGGTTGCTTTTGTTCTCAAAACATCTTGAATTCCTCTCCTTTCAGATAGTCCACCATACGCAGCCTGGGATCATACTCCAACTAGCTTTTTAAGCTTTTGTTCCTCCCTTTCTACTCCAACTAGATAGCATATCTAGTGTATTCATTGGTATTGTCCAGCTCAAACCAATCATTGTCGGAAATATGTCCCACAATTGAGAAGTCACCTTACAGTGCAAAGAAAGATGTCTATTTGTTTCTGCATTTCTTCCATGTAGATGGCAGATAGAGCAAAGGTGCATTCATCTGCAGTCTGCCTTGTGTCACACAGTCCCTCTTAACTACTAACCAAACATAACATGCCACTTTGTATGGTATCTTGGTCATTCATAAGTGCTTCCAGAACCACTGCACATTAAGGTTGTTGTTCTTCCTCACTGAAAAGATACATGAACTGTCTCTCAACCACCATATTCTATCTTGTTCTAGTGAGACTCCTTTGAAGAGATTGAGAATGTTGAGGAATTCTATGAATCCTGTCCATCTCCCAGTCATTTGGAAGCCTTCTGAAACTGAGGTCCCAGCCTTGGGTACTCCAAACTTCACTGATATTAGCTCTTTGTTGTTGATTCAGTATGAAAACATCTGGAAATAGAAGCCTGAGTGGACCAGGTCCTAACCAGTTGCCTTCCCAAAAGGAAGTTTTGTGTCCATTCCCAACTTTGAGGCTAGTATTGATACTGAAATTTTGTGGCCATTCCTTTTGCCTCATTCGTTAAAGGATCATCTTCTCCTGTTAGTTTATTTGGCAGTAAAAGGTGTGTTTGAACTATTCAATGGATCCAATTGACTAGAAAGATGCTCTGATCTGAAAGTGCTGATATGCATTTGTCAAACTTATGCTATTTTCTCATTTACTTGACATATGTAACCTTTGGTCCTTTGATGTCCATTTATACAAAAGGATTCAGTTGAATTAGCACATATGAGATTTATGGAAGTAAGCACTTCCAAAAACAGTAGTCTGTCCTTGTCCTGTTAGACGCTCAAGTCTGGTTACAAGCTAACTGCAGTGAATTTGATTGTAACTGCTGTGAAGAGCTAGATCCACCTCTGGGTTCTCAACTTAATCTTACTTGTGTTGGTGTATGTGATCTCTGACCTGTTATTCAGAAGTAGCTGGGACTACTGTTTGCTTATTTTTCTTTGTTTTGTCTCGTAGTACGCATTGGCGTGCTATATATCATCGCTGGACTTGGTGGCAGTTTGTTCTCAGCTCTATTTATTAAGTCAAATATATCTGTTGGTGCTTCTGGTGCACTTTTTGGGTTGCTGGGAAGCATGCTTTCTGAGCTCATAATCAATTGGACCATATATGCCAATAAGGTATTTATCAAACAGTTCTCATCACAGTTCACACCTGCCATAAATGATCGGCTTGCTGCTCACTTGATTGAGAAATCATCTTATTAGCCCTTTGACTTCTTGTTTCCCCTTTTCTGCAGATTGCAGTTTTAGTGACCCTTGTGGTCATCATTATTATAAATCTGGCGGTTGGACTTCTCCCGCACGTGGACAACTTCGCTCATATTGGAGGATTTGTGTCTGGTTTTCTTCTTGGTTTCGTATTTCTGATCCGGCCCCAGTTTGGCTGGGTGAGCCAGAGATATGCATCCAGAGCATATTCAACATCGGCTAAACCGAAATTCAAGATTTATCAAATGGTTCTATGGGTTGTTTCTCTTATTCTTCTGATAATTGGGTAAGTTTTGTTGGTGCTGTACCTTGTTTTTCCTGTGCTGTCATGTTTCAATTAGGCTGCCGAAGAAGTTTTTATATTTATCTTTGACGGTGGGTCATTAAACTAGAGTGTGTTTAATATTCACACATTTTGCATTTTTATATCATGTTAACTTTCTTTTTACCAGTCCTTTTTTGACATTTTGTCATCTCTTTTATTTCACTTCTGCCCCAGTTTGAGAAACTAAAAGCAAACAAGAAGAAAATATGTAGAATTTCATTCCTAGACAAGTTTCTGCTGTTGGTGCTGGTTATATCTGCTATTATTATGAACCTAATGGGTCTAAGTATAGTGACAAAGTACTACTAATATGTAAGTAGTGATAATGAAACTTATGTTACTACTTCCCCAAGGACCGGGGTGTGACTTCCCTGGATATAGAGGGTTGAGTACCAAAGTTCAGATAGACTGAATTTCCTAGTTTATCATATTACCCACTTAATTTTGGGGTAGCACAGGCCACAGAGGAAGTGATGGTAGTTGGTAGGAGGAGCACCCCTTAGCATGTCTGTCTCTGTTAATTTTGGGACATATGCCTTCAAATGCTTATAACACTAAGCTGTATTCATTCTACTTATAAAAAAAAACAGATAAATAAACCAAGTTGTTTTCATTCCTCGACTTGAGTGATACTTATTAATTACCTTTTGATCAATGGATCTTGACTTAGTGAATCACTTATTTGTCGCCAAGCAACTGCAGTCTCCACCACGTGCCTAAGTGACATGTTATTTGTAGGATATAGGTCCCATTACTCTAATCTACTGTTATCGATTACTTCATGGTTCCATCCCCATGGTTTTGACAACAATAGCCGTTAAACGATACACTTAAGATATATCTGATCATATTGTATCAGGTATGCAAAAATGTGTAATTTAGGTCCACAAGCACCAAGAATTAGAATTAAACATGTGATGCTGCAGATCGTTAGTGGCAAACACTTAAGATGGTTAAATAATATGGCCATTTTGATAAGGAAGATTCTGAATTTGATCCGACTTAGTCATCTCACTAGTTGAAAGCAATATGTTTTAGCTGTACAACTGGTAAATAATTTATGTTCTCCTTGCTGCAGGTTCACTGCTGGCTTGGTCATGCTTTTCCGCGGAGTAGATTTAAATGATCATTGTTCTTGGTGCCATTATATGAGTTGTCTACCCACTTCAAGGTGGAGCTGCAACACAGAGCCTGTTTCCTGTATGGTAAGAAGTTACTGAATTTCTCGTTTTCACAAATCTGAATGAATCTGCTTCACTGTCATGACATGAAACGTTCATTTTCCAATTCCCTAGTTACAGGACTCAGGTTTGGAAAATAAGCATCTTCCATAGGATGTAAAGTTGCACTACTATACTTTCTATAAAAAAAGTCTTCTTGTCGAAATTTTAAGGATTTTTGCTTGTTAAGTCGCTTAGACTAGATGTTTTGATGTTTGTGATTTGGCGAGTTGAACTTGATTTCGTTCTTGCAGTCTGAGCAAACGAGTAACCAGCTCACATTGACATGCTCCAACAGTAACAAGACGAGAACATATTCGTTGTCGAATCCAAGTACGTCTAAGATCCAGGGGCTGTGTACTCAGCTGTGCCGTTGAATAGCCATCACTTACAATTTGTTTGTAAATTGATGTCATTTCAGAAATCATACTAACATTTGATCAACTGTTATTTTTGTTTGTATTGGACAACATTCTTATATAGTATACAAAAAGTTCATATTGGAAGCTTTATAATGTCAGTGGTGAATCAAATAGTTGTTTAAACAACCTGCTGAAATGGTTTATGATCCTTTTGTTGTTGAGAAAAGGGAAGTGGGTCTGATCAAAGTGGTTTTATTCTTTGTCCCATGCTAGGAAGCATTTTTCCTCATTTCATGGTAGAACTTGTCTTTGATTGACAATTTGATTGAAAAGATGTTAGGTTGATCCTCATGTGCCTAGGAAGCGGTTGAGACTGACCTTCGATTATCGTCGAATATTAATCGAGTGATTTGATCTAATCATAAATATTTTAATTTGATTATAATTAAATATTAATTGAGCGCTAGTAAAAGATAAGTTATTGACTTGCGATCATAATTAAACCTCAATCTAATTAAAATTGTTTAAACTATTGTTCAAATAGTTATACTTAAAATTGTTTAAATTCTCTTATTTTGAGAATTTAGCTTGATTTTTCTCTCTCAAATCTTCTCAACAAACATATATATAATTTATATATATTAAAAATAAAGAGATTTAGAGAGCATTTTCCTCTTAAATAGGCTAGAGATTTCCAGCTCTAACAATAAAACAAATTTCGAATGCTACTCCTAAAAATGAATACCGTAATATCCTAATTCAAATTTAATCGGACCAGAATATAATATTTTAAAAAGAAAAATCTAACCAAAGTCTCTTCTAAAACCAAATCCCCAATTGCTATTTTTCTCTCTTCTCTACACACACTGCACACATAACACCTCCAACTATTTCAACCACCAATTTCCAGCAAAACCATGGCGGTTCGCGCCATGAACAGCTGCGTAATTTTTCGTTCCGCCGCAACGCCGCCGCTAGCCGTCTCCCGCCGATGCTGCTGTCTCCGTCAATTAACAGCCTCTTCCCGACATAGAAACCGTTCGAATTCACATTCATTTCTCCGTTGTGCGCCTTATCCTCTCAGCCATGTTACTGTTCGGAGCTATTCAGTTCACAACCTCGTCGAAATGGTTATGGAAGAGCTTGCTTCTATACACAAACGTGGCAGAGTTCGTGCTACTAGCAAGTATCTTCTTCTCATTTTGTAGTACCGTTGTGAATTCTACTGAAAATGTATTTCTTTTTGGTATATTAATACATATAAGGCAATAAGTTATAATACATAAACAAAAACACTTAAATTTGGCCTCACCTTACAAGTAAACATTTCAACTTTGAGTATGCACGTCTAGACACCTCAATTCGTTTTCACTGTTTCAATTGAACACTCCAACTTACAAAATGATTATCTAGATGCCTCCAAAATTTATGTGTCACGTGTGTGGGGTATCCACGAGACATAGGTTGGACAAGTTGGAGTGTTTAGTTGTCGGTTGAGACTAAGATAAGGTGTTTAGATGTTCACTCTCAAAGTTTGAGTGCTTATGTACCAATTGAGGCCAAGTTTGAGTATCTGTTTATGTAGTATGTCTACAGAGGGTAAACATATTTTATAGATAATTAGTGTGTATGTATATATATATATATACATATATATTTCGCTAGTGACTGTAATTATTTTGGTCGAGTAGCCAATTGTGTTAAAAGCTCTTAACTTTTCAAGATTTTTGTTAGAATTGTTGTTTTTTGAGGTCTAAAATCAGGAGTGGTTATTGTGGAATCTTTTATAGGCTGGAATTAGTAAGCACAGGAGAGTTGCTTGAGGACAAGTTGAAGAAAGGGACACTACAAAAAGGATTATTGCTGGAGTTCAAGAAGGATTCTGAAAGGTTGTTGCTAGCAGTTGCTCTTAAACCCGATGGAAAAAAGAATTGGATGGTCTCTGATCAGGTGTAAATAGAAATTCTTAAGGAGTTCGTTTTACTGGATTACTAGGCTTATTTACTGCTTAGGCACTGATGCATTTTTTGTTTATTTTATTGGTTTTTAATGATGCAGAATGGGATTACAACCTCCATTAAGCCACAGCAAGTGACTTTTATTGTTCCTGGTGCTGAAAACTTTGAGCCCACAGAAATATCAGAATTTGTACAGAAAGCTCATGATAACTTGGTTGGTTATCTCTTGTTGTTTAATTGAGTTTTCTTGCTACACGATAAAGAGACACAATATACAGTTCCGTACTCTTTTTTAGGATAGAGATTGAATTTTTGAGTGCCCACTGATAGGATCCAGCACTGCTTGAATTTGCATGGAATGAGCTTCTTGAGAAAAATAAATCAGTAACAGTTCAAGAACTAGCTGAGGTAATCTCTCTGGAAGTCATGATGTCAACATCGATTGTTCTTTTAATGACCTTTTTTTGTCCTACCAGATGATTTTTGGTAGTGCGGAGCCTCTTGAGACCTATTGCGCCCACCTGCTGTTATCAAGAGATGAGCTGTACTTCGCAGTTCTGGAGTCAAAAGGTCTTTCTGTATATGGACCTCGGACTGCTAACCAGGTGATACAATCTTCCATCAGCTATTTTGGTCAACTGAAAATGCATCATCTGTTCTCATTTGGTCTTAGATGACTGGACATTTTCTTGTGCTCTATATGTTGTTTCGTTTCCATCTCTGTTATCTATATCATTTTCTCTTTTATGAGCTTTTTCCTATTCTTTTCTATTCCGGTATTTGTTTCTGAGATTGTTCCTGGATTGAAGATTCGAGACAGGTATATTTTGGCAGATCTTGATTGCTTTCAATGGAGCATGATTTGTTTAGATTTATATGAATGGGATTATCTTTGTAATCTGATAGAATCCATTCAGGCAATCTGCTCAAATGTTAGTTAATAGGGGTTATGACATGAACTCCACCTGTGTACAAACGAACTGGACAGGAAAAAGCAAAGTCCATCCGGATATTAGATAAGAAACTAATGAAGGGCAGCCTGGTGCATAAAGCATCCGACATTCACACAGGAGTCGAGGAAGGGCCGCACCCCACCCAAAGGTTGTGATATATACCCTAATGCAAGCATTAATGACTGCTTCCACGGCTTGAACCTATGACCTATAGGTCACATGGAGACAATTTTGCCGTTGCTCCAACACTCCCCTTCATTCGATAGGAAACTAGTAAAAACGCAAAAAGATTACATTTAGAATTTCTCTCTTTTATAGTATTGTGTGTGTATATATATAAATATTTTGATACCTGTATGTTTAGATAATTTTTAAATTATTATCGTATAAAAGATCATATTGTGGATATTAGTGTTTAAATCCAGAGAGCCTAAATAATTGTAACATTTTTTCCATCAGTCTTATGATGTAGTATTAATAGAATGTAAAGAATGTAACTTCTATGATAGTAAGTTCATCAAGTATTTTCCTTTTCACCTGATATTTCAACACCAATGTCTTTTGATATAATTTATGTGTGTGTGTATTAAATGTTTGGGTAAAGATCAATGAATTATTCCTCTTGCCACTACCATGCGCAACACACATGCATGCGGACTTGTGTGTTTTACTTGTTCCATCAGTTCTCATAATATTGTATAGAGTTACCTGAAGACTTGTCTTTGAAACTTCCCATCTTTCATGGTTGCTTCACTAACATTTTCTCTCTGTTTTCTTACTTTGCTATATGAATGCCTCATTTTGCTTATCTCTCTTCAATGCAAGTAACTGCCTGGCCTAAAAATTTAGGTGGATGAACTTTTGCGAAGGAAGCTTGCTAAAGAGGCCGCAGAGAAGGAGTTTGAGGAACTTATACAGTTTCTGCGATCTGCTAAACAAATGCCTCCTCAAGACAAACCCCCAAGATCTTCTTGGAAGGCTGAAGAGAAAACTTGGCACAAGATAGAGTCTCTTGAAGCTTTTGCCATTGATTCTTGCAAAAACGACGATCAAAAGAAAACAGCTGGGATGGTAATTAATTACCTTCTAAACCTTTGGTTATTGGATTTCTCGTCAAAAAGAACCCTTTGGTTCTTGGATGAAAAGTCTCCTGAATTTATTTGAGAATCACAATTATTATCTTTGTTAAGTTAGGCTGTGTTTTTACTGCCATCTGAAGGACTTGTGCTGCTTTCCTGTTGAGTTGCTAGGTTATGCACAGCTTTCCTTTATCCAAAAGGTCGGAAAACTAAAAGAGAAAAATGTATCATGCTGTTTGTCTTCCTTTCTTCTAGATTTTGAAGGCCATGGGACAGGCGAAGACTTCATCTGCAGCAGTGAATCTCCTCATAGATATTGGTTATTTTCCTGTACATGTAAATCTCGATTTGTTAAAGTTGAACCTCCCTACTGATCATCGAGATGAGATTCTGTCGGCCGCCGAGAGTCTTTTGTCTGCATCGACTGACCTTGATGAGGTATTGTTGCCTTTAAGATTTCTACTTTTGACTAGCTTTTTTGGTGTTGCATTTTGTAAAATTCCAAATTCTTCTTATTTCATGTTCCTTTTGGACTTTTGGTGGAAGAGAAAGTTCCCATTTGTATAGAGGATTGTGACAGTATGTTAAAAAAAGATAATTGAGCCTCTGAACACCATAATTTCCAGTACCATCTTAGTGTGACGTCAATGAAATAATTTTGATTTATATAAAATCCAAGTTCTTCTAGCAAACTTGTCACGTTCTTGATGAGTGGGAAGACTAGCCTTGGAGCAGTTGTACATGGAGCAGATGAAGTTTTTATGTCAGAAAACATTTTTTTTTTGATTCGTCTCTTTGCCTATCTGTCAACAGCAAAGGTGTTACATGCTGATCAAAAAGTTAGTGTGCGTGCACAGATACACAGAGAGGGGGTGGGGTGGGGAGATGTGACCACAACAACATACCCAGTGTAATCCCACAAGTGGGGTATGGGGAGGGTAGGATGTACGCAGACCTTGCCCCTACCTTTGTGGGTAGAAAGGTTGTTTCCAATATACCCTCGGCAGAGAGAATATGTGACCATTAGCTTTATTATTGCACCCTAGAAATTGCTCCAGTGGATTTAGAGGAGGAATTGGTCAAACTAGGATTCTTGATAAAAAAAAAAAAGGTTCTATATTAGGATTAAAGGAGAAATTTTAAGTGGAATTCAACGTCTCTTTTTTTCTATTTGTGACAAAACTTTTGGTGTCACTGAAAACCTTTTGGTTTGTCTAGAACCATAATAGAAACGTTCATTGCCTAAACAATTCCGAAGCATTTTTTATTTCTAAATTCATTCTTGTCCATTTTTTATATATCTTATCAACCATTGATTTACTGTTGTTTTGGTGCTTAGGCTGATAGAGTAGACCTGACTCCCCTGAAGGTTTACGCGATTGATGTTGATGAGGCTGATGAGGTGCGTTATACATTGTGGTTTCATGGGAGAATTATGTCTTGTGTGCTTTGACTGTGTGTTGGAGTTCTGAAATGCAATTTTCTACGATATAATTCTCTAAGTTCCTAAAGCATGAGCTATTGCAGCTTGATGACGCATTGAGTGCAACAAGGTTGCAGGATGGCCGGATTAAAATTTGGATACATATTGCAGATCCTACTAGTTTAGTTCAGCCAGGAAGCATAATAGACAAGTACATCTTATGCCTAAAATTTTGATTTCAGTGATATCTTTCTGAGGTATTATTTTAATATTGTTTGCTTTGCAGGGATGCAAGAAGAAGAGGAACTTCAATATTCTTGCCTACTGCCACGTATCCAATGTTCCCTGAAAGGTTGGCCATGGAAGGCATGAGTCTGCAGCAAGGAAAGCTGTGTAATGCTGTTTCTGTGTCTGTTGTGCTGCGTTCTGATGGCAGGTTAGTTATTAATGAGAATTGTACTGAGAATTTTGTTGTCCGCTATCCCATCAGTTCTGAGTATAGGAATTTGGGGCTTTCAATGTTGGATCCTGATTTACTGTATCTCTATTGGGTGTATTATTGAGAAGTTTCGTAAATATTCATTTTGGGTTGCTGCTTTGCTTAACCTTCTGTATAAAAATGATTTGTCATGAACTGTCAATTGTTTGCCTCATTTCTGGATCTTGAAGATTGGTATGATATCAGGAACTTATTATTTCAAAGAGAACTGGTTTCTGAATGAGGTCATGCTTTGGATTTTAAAAAGCTTAAGAAATGAACATTTTAGAGAAAATCATTAACCTAATGGATTTGGCAGCATTGCAGAATACTCGGTGGAAAACTCAATCATCAAACCGACATATATGTTGACATATGAGAGTGCAACGGAGCTCCTTCATTTGAATCTTGAAGAAGAGATTGAACTGAAAATTCTTTCTGAAGCAGCTGCACTCCGGTTAAGATGGCGTCGAGAACAGGTAGTTGCATCTTGTCTGCCGAACTTCAAATTATCTTTCCTATGTGTAATTATTTGGCCGTTGATGGAAATTAAGCGCAAGTTTCACCTTTCTCCACCGCACTCTGCTTGAGAGGAGCTATTGTCCCAGCTACATGTATATTGTTGGCTGTGTTTTACATAAATGCTTGTATACTATCTTAGCCATGTTTGGTTTTGCATTTGCTGCAGTCAGATGCTTGCTTATGTACTTCAACAATTCATGAGAAGTATCTGGCACATGATTGTATTCACAATTTTGCATTCTTGATGTTGTTTGAGATTTTTGAATTCTATGTTTACACCTATTATGCTCTGCTTCTTTTGTTTGAAGCTGCTCTTATGCAGCTTCAGATTGATAATGTAGTATGAGGTCTTGTAGTAACATTTAAAAACTTCTATAACTGGCATTCATGTAATTATTTACTACTTCTGCATGACATTATCCATGCTGGTTCTAGTGTTTTAAGAAGATTGTCTACTATTGTGCTGCTGCGTATTCTGATTCTCAAGAACCAAAAATTGACGAGGAAAGTTTCTGCAGGGTGCTATAGACACAGCTACCTTAGAAACACGAATTAAGGTGACTAATCCAGATCATCCAGAGCCGTCAATCAAGCTGTATGTTGAAAACCAGGCTGATGCAGCTATGAGGCTTGTTTCTGAGATGATGATACTCTGTGGGGAAGTTATAGCCACTTTTGGTTCTCATAACAACATCCCTTTACCATACCGAGGACAGCCTCAATCTAATATCGACACTTCTGCATTTGCACACCTTCCAGAAGGACCTGTTAGGAGTGCTGCTATTGTTCGAACTATGCGTGCAGCTGAAATGGATTTCAGGAATCCTATACGTCATGGGGTGTTGGGACTTCCAGGCTATGTTCAGTTTACCTCCCCTATTCGAAGATATATGGATCTCGCAGCCCATTATCAGGTGAGCTCTTCAAAGTACTAGTGCTGCTAAGATTTTTGCAGTTGCGACAAATGAAATTGTTCAGCCTTATCTATTAGACTGGACATTTCTTGAATTTGCAACTTGGCACTGCCTATGAGATATGCATGGATTGTTTTCTACATTATAATCGAGCTTGGATAGAAACCCTACAGAGTTGTTTTTGTTCATGCAAGTAAATAAGTAATGCTTTCTCATTCATTGATTCTTTCGTTTTCCAATATCAAGTAACTTTTATGCATGCAGTTATTTTCTCATTTGTCTACCATGTTAATGAATTGATTCTGCAATATGTAGCTTTGAGCCTTAGCGATGTGTGCATGATTAAATTGGCAACAACGTTTTGTGAGGTTCTGATGTTCATTTTGTTGTATATATAGGTAAAAGCCTTTCTTAGGGGTGATTCTCTTCCTCTCTCAGCTGGGGAGCTAGAAGGCATTGCGTCTACAGTAAACATGACAACCAGAGTTGTAAGGAGGCTCTCCAGCAGCAGTCTTCGTTATTGGATATTGGAATACTTGAGAAGGCAGCCGAAAGGGAAACGGTATCGTGCCCTGGTCCTTAGATTCAGCAAAGACCGAATAGCCGCAATACTGTTGACGGAGGTAAGAGTTCATAATTTCTTTGAACTATGCTGGATACTAGAACTGCAATTATTGGTTTGCCACTCTTTCAGCATGGGAGATGTGTTCAAAATATGCCTATAAATGTTTCCTAGAGCACTCAGGTCTAACATGAATCTTGCTGTTGGCCTTTTCTTACTTTTTACCTCTGTTTCTACATTGCTCACCCCTTTTCTTAAAGTCAATTTCTCACTTTTAAGTCAATCTTTGAGGTCCCTATCATATCTAGATTTATGTGATATTGGAAGCAGCACAGATTCGGACCCCTATAGAAAATGTAAGTGTGACCAAGGCTCTTCCTCGCATCCACCCTGTCTGACGAATTGGGGCATGATAAGCCTTCCCTAATGTATACATTTGAATCTGATTTATTGATGCTAAGCCTTTCAAATAATCATATTATTCAAATAATAATGTTATGTCGTTTAGGATTTTTATGAATTGCCCAGCTCGAGATTTTTATAAAGGATTGAGCAGATATGTTCTGACCGGCAATATATGAGTTAAAAGCCTCTTGTATTTTGTAGCCCTAAGGATTTTGGTCTAGTGGTAAAAACACAACTCGTGATGTGTGGGTTAGCCACACATCATTGTTTTGAACCCTGCTGGAGACAAAACCATGGTATTTAAGTGGAGAATGATCTTATATTTTGTAATACCCAGGGCTATGTTCTAGTGATAAGAACCTATCGTGTGATGTGTGGGTTACACGCACGTATTGATACGGACTCAACTAGTATTTAAGCCCGATATTTAAGTAAAGAATGGCAGAGGGGTGAGGTCCATAGTTCGCTGGGTTTCGACCCCTGTGTTAACTGGCTCTCAGGGATTTTATCAGTTACCAAAAGAAAGTGTCTTCTTTGGGGATCATTAAAGCACTGATTTAAGGCAACGCTTGGGCTGTTTTATGAGTGCAAGTCGACACAGTTATGATTAATTGCTGCTCATTTTCACCAAGTCATGTTTTTCATGTTTGACCTCTACTGATCTTGATTTAATATGTGCCAAAATTGGTGCCTGAAAATGTAGAACGCTTAAAAATTTTAGCGCAAGCCTTGTAACTTTCCCCGAATGTCTCAAGATTTACCCGAGCAGGGAATATCAATTTGTCCCCTCTCCCTTTCTCTGAGACACATACCAGGCACCAGTATAGTATGGTCAAAAGATATTCCCATGGTTTTCCTCGCGATTAATGGTTTCTGGTTGTTCCTCTTTTCATTCTTGCTGGTTTTTGCTATAATCTAATGCAAACCTGTTGCAGATTGGAATTCAAGCTTCTTCGTGGGTGTCTGTTGGTGTACAAATTGGTGATGATGTAGATGTGCAAGTTGAAGAAGCTCATCCACGTGATGATATTCTCTCTCTTAAGGAGGTTGAGGCAGTATAGGATATTTGTTTGTGGAAACCGGAAAGCTTATAATGGAAACAAGCGTTCCTAACATTTTGTTGCAACAGTTAACGGAATAGTTCCTCGTGCATGTGTTTAGATGACTTTTCTCTAATGAGGGCTTTCAAAGAGTTCATACCTTGGAATTGATATATCACAATAACCAGTGTCAGTTAGAGGGACTCAGGAAGCTCTTATAATGATTCTCACCTCAATGCCAAGTCAATAGTTTATACAAATGTTGGAGATACAACCACTCAAGAGCAACAATGCTTCCTGCCGTTGTCTTCAGTTGAGCTTTGAAGTTATATCTGGACAGCGGAATTTGAGTATGGCCATGTATGTTTTGAGGTTTGACTGAGCTGTACAGATTTTGGTCAATATGTACAAGTTTTTAGTCCATCTTTTTTTGTCTCACATCATCAAGAAGTTCAGTAATGGTCATGATTTCATAGAGGATAGGTTTCAATTTAGTTTGGTCTCTGCCTAAGAGCACATATAGAGATTGATTGATTTCAATGTATCAGTTATTACTTTCTTCTCATCTACCGAAGCTTTGGTGGCAGACTTATATGGTCTCTACGTTGGTGAAAGGTAGCAAGTACCTAGTGGAATAGAAGAAGCGTACACAAGTTTGACCGGAACATTACCATTATAAGAAAAACAGTACTCTCTTCATTTCAATTTGTTTGTAACTTGTGGATATATATTTAGAATTTTGCTTCAAATAGCTAATAAATCACATGCATAATATGATAGATATGATAGTGACCATTCAACCTAAATAATAGATGGAAATTACAATATCTGATAAAAATATTACTATCTACTATTTCTTAGTCCCTACCATTATCTGTGTTGGTTATTTTTACATATTATTTGAGGACCCCTTCAAGAAAAGTTAAAAAAAAACATGTGGACTCATTTCTGTAAAATTAATTGTGTTAGAGGCCACAAGTGACAGTAATTCTGTGAAAATGAAAAACTTTATAGTACAAGATATTGATCATTTAATTTTCATATCTGTGAAATTTGCTGTCTCCTTTTTGGGAGTTATATACACATGCTCACAATTCAATTATTTATGTTATCACCATACCCCCAACAATTACCCCTGACCTCAGAGAAATAATTTTTAATAGTTCAGCTGGTTGGTTATAATTTTCATTTAAATAATTTTAATAGCTTAATTGGTTGGTTATCTGAATTTTCATTTTGTTGGTCATGAGGGTTCGATTCTTCACTTTATAAATCCTCCCTCATTTTCCCTTCATCTACTCCAATTTGACCAGTTCTCGATTTGTGCATATTATCCTTTTTATATTTTCATTTACTTCAATTTGTCTTGTTCTCAATTTGTGCATATTATCCTTTTTATATATTTTTTGTTCCTTCTTAAAACTCTCACTTTTTTACTGTTTTGATAATTCGAACCTACAACTTTAAGGTTAACCTGAAGATATTATCATCTTGTCCCTTTCCTCTGCCCACAATTTTTTTAATTAAAAAGAGACAAAAAGTAATTAGCATTCCTTAATCTTCCAAAGAAAAGTGGTATGAAACAAGTGGACTCTGAGTCTTTTGCTTAGTTAACACATTAGTCTTAATTAATTATATATACACACTAAATTAATAAAACATGTTCTTTAAGGAATGTATATTATGATTTTTTTAGATTAATGTTTTTTTTTCTCTATGATTGTCTTTATTTTCTTCATATATATTTTTAATTAATCTTTGTGTAGTTTAATCGACAAGTTGAATACTCTGCCCATGTTATGATCAGATTTCTCTAAACTAGTATTTTGTTAAAAAAAATCTTCTTTTTTCTTTTAAATCAAGAACCAAGTTGGATAGGATTCTTTATTATTTTTATCATATTATTGCGATATGTAAGATTAATGCAAGATCAAGAATATTGATTTTTAAGCTACACTTTGATTACTTGAGTCGATAATCTATTAGAAACAAGTTTTCTGTCTTCATAAGATATGAATAAGGTTGTGTACACAGCATTCTCCTCTGATTCTACTTGTCGAATTACAACAGAATATATTATTGTTAAATTTTGTAAACAAACATGATTTTATTATATTCATTTAGTTTTAAGCATTTCAAGTAAACATGAAATTTAAAAGGAAAATATAAAGGTGATGCAGTTTTTTTTTTCTGGTAAAAGTTTTATTTTTATTTTTATAATTGACAGAAATTAAACTTTTATTTTAAGTCAATAAAAGATATTTTAATGTAGCATCAACTTGTGGCAAGAAAACTTTAATTTGACTCTGGTTTATGATTGAAATTGCAATATTAAGCACCTCAATTAGTTAATTCTATGTAATGATGAATGAAGATTACGTACTTAATTGGGAGCATTGCTCTCAAAGTACGTTAATACTAGAAAAAGGCCACTCAATTAATTATTTTTTTTAACCCCACGATAATCCGCGGCCGCTACAACCTCTGCCACCCTTTGGGTGAGCACTCTGTGGTGAGCACTTTGTGCACACTAGGTAAACCCCCACTGTATAATAGCCTGCAAACCACACAATGGATGTAAACTGCACTAGGCAAGCCCTATGCGACAGGCTCGGCTCAGAAGGCATTGAGGGGGGATCGATCCCGAGTCATCCATGTGGATGACCACCCTCCAAACCAACTGAGCCATCCCGAAGGACCCCTCAATTAATATTATTACTTCCTTCACAGCGTTTTTACATGCCTCTTAAAAAGACTAGTAATAATGAGGATTTTTTATTATTTTTTTATTTTATTTCTAGCTTAAAATATAATTCATCTTTATTAAATAGTTACTCTATTAAGGTGTAATTTGTAGTTTTCAAATACAATTACTATTAAGGATAGAATAGGAGAAAAATAATTAATTTCTTCTTGAATTTTAAAATTATAAATAATTTGAGATAACTATTTTTTTAAATCACAATAAATAATTTAAAATAAAATAATTATTTTTTAATCCTTTATTTGCATGTGATTTTAGATCCCAAGAACTTCAATATACAAAGTCAAAACCCCTTTGAAGGTCAACTCAATATTTCAATACAATATTTTGCAAAACACCAAGGACTCCAACATTATGTGAACATTGGGAGGTTAAACTGAAATTCCTTCGTCAAAAAATTATATTTATGCAAATATGATAAAACTAATTATTTGTTTTGGTTTTATATAGACTATTAAATCTACAAAACTTTTTTATAAAATATCTCAACTATATGATATTCTACCTATTTTTTTAATCACCTCATATACATAGGCAAATCTATGATTTTTGAAGTTTATGAATAATTTTTAATTAATAATTTATGTATATCAAATATATTTCTTAAAATAAATCAATTTTATGTTAAAATTACTCAATTCTGCCAAATTTATAACCCAAATTATATAATTAATTTCTCGTCTTTATTATAAATTTCTAACTCTATCAGACTGTCACTCATTATTAATATAGACAAAAGAAGACTTGTTGCTGTTGGAGAATCAAGTGTTGTGGTCGAAAATGTATACATATCGTAATTCAATCTAATCATGTTCATGCATGTTATATCTATTTCAATTATAGCATATCTCACTAGAGTAGCATGCAAGAGACTTTACTATGAAGAAATTTGAGTATACGTATCATATTATTAAGTTTTTTACATGCTAGCTTGCTTCATAAATTTCTATCGATATCTAGTACTGATAAATACATGATAGATTCAGTAGCATAGTCAGAAATTTCATGAGACATGTCCAAACTTTGGATAGTAAATGAAAAGAAGAAGAAGAAGAAAAAGTAATTCTATAGACTATAGAGATTCAGTTTTGCATGCCCTACATACTTTTGAGCTCAATTACCATTGAACTACTGCTCAATTTGAAATATTTTACAGATTTTAAACAGGTGACAATAAAAAAACCAAAATGTGAGCGCTAGGAATGTTGTGTAGTTTCAAGCATACCCTTGTCACTATGCTAGGACTTAGGAGTAACTATTGATTTTAAGAGTGTTCAAAATTATACATATATCAATATAAAATAACATTTGATCTATATATATATAGTGTAATTTTCTGACGAAGGATGTCCAACTGAACACCCTGAAAACAACGTAGCTCCGCCCCTGGATAGACATAGACCTATACCATCGATCATTCGATTGTAAACTTGTAATAATACGTCTCAAATAGCGAATTTCATATTATTAACGAATAATACATATAATAGCCATTTTTTAAAAATTAAATTCACCATTAATCATTATGATATGATACATAAAATAACAAACCAACCAACTTTATAATATGAAAATGCAATTTTCATAAAGGCAGATTAATGAAGAAGTAACCCCACCCTTTTATCCAAAAAAGGAAAATTTTAAGCAACATTTAAGTTTTTTTAATACCTTTAAATAAACGAAATATTAAGCATAAATGTGAGGAAGCATTATTATTTTTGTTGCAATGTGTGTAATGACCAACAATATGGTTGGTTGAGTAGTTAATAACTTTTAATTTTTTTTCAACGTTTGAATTTGAATATTTGTGGTTTAAATTTGTAGTTTTCAAATAATGGTAGCTGCTCGATGAAAATGTGCAAGGAGGACCCTAGAGGTGTATTTAGTATGATAGAACTACTTTTAAAAAAAAAATTATCTACATATAAAGATCTATTTTTTAAATAGTATTTTATTGGGAAGTATATTTAACTAATACAATGTTGAAGTTAATAATCAAGATAATTGAGAAAGAAAATGATTTCGACGATATTACTTCTATTCCTTCATCGCTAATTAAAGTTCTCTGTTTAAAATCTAAGAATGAAATTGTTTTAATAAGAAATGCTTTGATTTCAAGATGAGACTTTTCGACACTAATCTGGATTGATGAGTACCTAAGCGGGTACATTGTTTTATTTGCAACTAATAAGAAACTCGCATAATTAATACATGTATAGGTTATAAACAAACTTATGTATTATATTATGTAGAAAATAGAAAGTAAAGCAACTAATATATAAATAACTAAACCTTGCATAACTTATATCTAAATAAAATAATATATAAAATTTCTCATAATTAATTTCTACATTATAAATAGATGCATCATAACTAGGGGTGTGCACTATTCGGATTATACCGAAAAACCAAATCAAACCAAATCGAATTTTAGTTTGGATTGGTTTTTTTGGTTTTTTGGTTTGGATTAATAATTTACTTTGTTTGGTTTCGGATTTGGAAAAATAAAAACCGATAAACCAAAAAAATCGAATTATATATATATAATATCTAGATTTAGAATTTTAAGCTGAAGTTTACCACTTTTGTCCTTTCTAGTTATTGTCTTTCATTATGATTAAGTTTATATTTTATATTTGGACATCTATAATTGGTATACTTATAAGTATTGTGTTTTAGATTTTACTTATGATTTATATTAGGAAGTATATTTAAGAGATTCAATATTATTACTTCTCCTTTTATATATATATAGTTTCATTTTTCAAATTGTAAATATAGCTTTGATTATGTTATTAATTATTAACATAACCGAATAACCAAATCGAAAAAATCTAAACTGAATAGAGAAAAATCGAACCAAACCAAATTTATTTTGGTTTGAATTGGGTTACACTTTTTCAAAACCAAAAACCGAAAAATCCAAATCGAATAGTACAAAACCAAACCGAAAAACCGAATGCACACCCCTAATCATAACTCTAACTACCACACGACTCCTAATTTTACATGATTTTTTATCCTCTTTCCTATAAGTATGTGTATATAACATCCGTATTGTTTTTTTTTTGTTGATAAACAAGATATATTATAATTTAATATGCATTAATATAAGTAAATGGCCGAGTATGGCTTGTAACGTTTGGGGAAGGGATTGAGATTACATTATACACATTAATACCTTCTATATTAGAAGGCGACTTTTTTAGCTTAACATAAAGAGTTCCTACTTTGTCTACTTCTATTCTACTAGATACAATCAACGGAGGAGCTGTCCAAAGTACGAGGGAGTTAGCTTCCATCAATCTAGACCCCTCCGCAGTGTTATTTGTAGATAAGTCTAATCGAAGGCATATATGACGATTTTTTTCCACTTTCTATTTTTAGTATTTCATTTTTTCAATATCTGCGTGTAGAAGAAAATTTAAAATTTTAATAATATATCTCAAATTAATATATTACAATAATAACTATATTAATTGTCAAATATTTAATAAATTATTTAAAGTATACTATATATATATAGTTTATCTACATAAAAATTACAAAATTCACATAAATTCATATCCAAACTTCTAAATCCGCCCCAATCTACAAAGTGAACAAGGTGGGTGTTCTCAGCGAGCCACCATAAATTCGGCTGACACTACGGCTAATTAATTCTTGGTCAGCTAAAATGGTTGGTATATGGTTCACATGTCTACACGTGTACATGGACACAAGGATTGGGTTGAATATATGGGGGTGGTGTAGGATATATAAAATATTTATATAATCACGTCACTTATAAAATAATTATAAATACACTTTTATCATTATAAACATCAAATTCTCCATTTGAAATCATGAAAGTATAACGTGTGGAGTGTTAAATAAAAACTTAAAAATTTAATCAGTATATTGAAGCATCGAGCGAGAATTAAACCTTCACTAAGTGAAAGTATAGAAAGTTAACTAACTGAACTATCGAAAGTCTCGTAATAAGTGTTTAAATTTTTGATAGTCATAATGGATGGTAGGTAACTAAGGTGGGGTTAGCTTGGTGATAAATTCACATGCATTGCCATACATGAGCTTCTTATAAGATTTTTGGGTTGGTGTAAAATATTTTGTTTTAAACATTTTATGATGATCTGGCAGATTTCCTAGATTTGGTTGGTCATGGGCAGCTACGTTAAATTAAACAATTGTATTTTTCACACGATTTTTTAGAGTTTGTTTGCATGTACACACCATATATATAATACTATAAACTCCGTGTTAGTATGAACCTAATATATATTACTTTCTTTGTTTAAATTTAAGTACTTTAAAAATATTTTAATTATTAATTATTATGATTTATAGTATTTTTTATGTAATTTTTAAGTATATAATAAATTAAAATGAAAAGTAAAATAAACAAATTAAATTCGAGAGGAATTTTTGAAAACATCTTGGCTAGACGCAGGTATGTTGACGAATAGTTATCTGCTTCTTCTATATAGTAGTATAATATACTTGACGCAGCATAAAGGTCTGGGCCAAATTGAGCAAGGGCGGCCACTTCGCGATATTGTGCCAATTCCAATTTTGAACTACCGCAGTATTTCATAGTTTTCAACTGATAAGCCGAGAAATAAGTTAGTAATTATTGTGTTTGATTGAATAATGAAAAATTAAATAATTACAAGAAAAATATTATATCTTTCTCTAAAGTAAATATATGGAGTTAGCACAAGAAATACATTGTAACTTCTTTTTTAAGTAATACTACATAGTGTAGGAGTACTAATTAACAAAACCATAATAAGAGAAGTGTACTTATGCTAATAGACTTGAAAATACCGCATTATAGGTACACTTAATTAAGTAGTAACATTATTTCTCTTATTTTATTGAGTCGCCCTAAATTACGTCAAAAAAAGATGATAGTAATAATTTTTATTTAAAAAAAAAAAAAAAAACTTAAAGAGGAAAAGAGGGGCAATAAGTGAATACACATGGGAGGTTGTTTTTTGCAGATGTAAGTAGAAGCTAACTAAAATGAATTATTATTCGATTCACATGTTGTGTATTTGCCTTTTCTTTTACTTACTATATATCCACGTACGTACACTCTCATCCCTTCTTAGATGTGACAAATATTAGACGTTTCTTTCGTTTCAATTTATTTGTCTGGTGTTGATTCGATATTGAATTTAAAATTTTTGATTGTGTAGTTGTAAACATATCATATGAAAAGTAGAATTAAAGAATTATCGTAAAGGAAAGAAGCATTTAAGAAAAAAAAATCTAAAAAAAAAAAGTAAGACCAAGCACGCCCCCTCACGTGCGGACCTTATGAGATTCGATCTCAGGATCTTTGCCTGCTCTGATAACATGTTAAAGTGTGATCATCTCATCTAAAAGCTTAAGCTGTTAGAGAGAGCACACTTTTTATTAGTTAGTGATATTCTCAACATATCCCCTCTTTAAAGTTAATTGAGTTTATCCATTTAAGTTGTGATCATTAGAATTTAAACTTTAGTAATACATTTTAAAAAAAAAGTTTGATCTAAACTCTATAGAAACTTCATTAAAAACACAAAATTGAGGTAATTAAGTTTTTTTTAAAAAAAAAAATTATTTGGTGTCTAAAACTTATCAACTCGATTAATTCAGAATCGCCTTGTATATAGAAAGTCCATTATGGGAAAACTCCCTTTGAAAGAAAACTTTATTTTCAGAATTTGAAATCGAATTCTTTAATTCTAAGTGAAAAGTACCATTTTGCTTCGGTCAACAAAATGATATTCTATTTTTTTTTTCAATAATACAATAACCAAAGTTAAGGAGATACGAAAACCGAAGGTCAAGCTAAGAGAATAATAAGAATAATACTAACAAAGAAATTATACCATACATAGATATCTATTTTTATTTTAATTCTCGACCTCTAAATCTTCTTATCTAAAAATTTCAAAGTTTTAACTAAAAAATGATCCCAAAAAATACGTGGGTGACGATGCATTTTCAAGTCTTATGACTTATTATATGTAGGAAATAAACCAAGAATCGGATTCCTAAGTAGTTTAGGATTCCTTACTAGTTTAAGATTTGTTATTTATGGTATTTACTTATTTATTGTTAATTAGGATTTGTTAATTTTATGGTTTCCTAGTCCTAGCTTACTTTGATTGTTAGTCCTATAAATAGGGGTGTCTTATTACATATTGTTAATGTAGTGAGGGATACATTCATTGTACAAAAATACAAGAGTCATTGGGTTATTGAATAAAACCTCTTACAAAATCATTGTGTTGGGTCTTTCACTTGTGCATATATTTTACCTTAGGTAGTTTTATTTACTTCAAATTGGTATCAGAGCTTGTGTGAGATCTTTATAAAAGCTTGTGTGAGATCTTTATAAAAGTTTGTGTGTGATCCTTATATAAATCTTGCGTGAGATTCAACATATAAAAATAAATAAAAACATGAGTAGTCAATATATAGCCACTTGTCCTGTTTTTGTGTTTGATGGTAAAAATAATTTTGAGAGTTGGTATCACCAGATGCAGAATTTTTTCAAAGTTGTTGAACTATGACCCATTATTGATAAAGGATATGAGGAAGTCCCAGAGGGCACAACATTGACTGGTGAAGCTGCAAAACAATTGGAGAAAAATAGACAATTGGATGTTAAGGCACGTTTTTATCTTGATAGCAAGGTTGAATTGCATGTATATAATAAAATTTTACATGCTAAGTCAGCAAAGGAGGCTTGGACAATTCTGGTGAATTCACATCGAGGTTCAGTAAATGTTAGAAGAGTCAAATTGCAAGAGCTTAGAAGACAATACGAGTTAACTCAAATGCACTCAACTGAGTCTGTCAAAGATTTTTTGACAAGGGTTACTAATATTGTCAACGATATGAGAACTAATGGAGAAAACTTAGATCAAGTTAAAATTGTTGAAAAAGTATTGCGATCATTGAATACAAAATTTCACACCAAAAAGATGATTCTTGAGGCCACCAAAGATCTTAGCACTTTGACACTTGATGATTTAGAAGGGGAATTGATGAAATATGAGATGTCCTTGAATCAACAAACGACAGAAAAACTTGATGAAGTGTTGCAAGCAAAGGTGAATCAACCTAATCCAAAAGAAGAGATATCAAACTTGGCCGAGACAAATCAAAGAGGTCAAAATTTCAGAGGTAGAGGACAAGGAAACAGAGGTAATTTTCGAGGACGTGGCAGAGGTAATTATTCTTACCAACAGAGAAATAATAATAATAATTTTAGGAATGAACAACAAAATAATCAAAATTTTCAGAGACATGACAAATCAAAAGTTCAGTGTCATAATTGTGGGAAATTTGGACACTATCAAAGAGATTGTTGGTTTAAAAAATCTGAAAATAAAGAAGTACATGCAAAATTGGATGAAAATTATGGAGATAAACAAGAGACTTTATTATTTTCTAGCTCAGAAACAGAAAAAAATAAAGGGGATGAATGGTTTATAGATTCTGGTTGTAGCAATCATATGTCTGGGGATAAGGAGTTATTTGTTGATCTAGATGAATCATTTAGAGCTACCGTAAGACTTGGTAATAACTCTAAAGTGCCTGCTGTTGGAAAAGGAAAAATTCCAATTATTTCAAAAAATAACTCTTCTCACTTTGTATCTGATGTTTATTATGTTCCAAGTCTTCATCATAATTTGTTGAGCTTAGGATAACTGACAGAAAAAGGATATAATTTGCGATTTAAGTATGGAATTGGCACTATTAGCAATGATAAATTAGGATTAATTGCAACGGTAAAAATGAATCAAAGTCGTTTGTGGCCTCTTTATCTTAACCGTGGAGATTTACCTTGCTTTAGTTCTGTGAACTCTAATGATACTTGGTTGTGGCATCTACGCTTTGGGCATCTGAATTTTGGGAGCTTGAAATCTTGCAAGAAATAAAATAGTTGATGGTTTGCCTTCTATTGATTTTCCTGATACAAAGTGTGAGTCTTGCATTTTGGGAAAGAAGTATAGAGAAACTTTTCAAAAAGGCAAAGCTTGGAGGGCTAATGCACCATTGGCGCTAATCCACTCAGACTTATGTTCGGTTGAAGTTCCTTCCAATGGAGGTAGTAAATACTTTATTACTTTTATTGATGATTTTAGTCGAAAAACTTGGGTATATTTTCTGAAAAATAAATCTGATGCATGTGAAATCTTTAAAATCTTTAAAGTTTATGTAGAAAGGCAAAGTGGATATTTTGTTAAGACATTAAGAACGGATAGGGGCACTGAGTTTCTTGTTTGTGATGACTATTTAAAGAAGTTTGGCATTAAACATCAATTGACTGCTAGATATACTCCTCAACAAAATGGCGTAGCTGAAACAAAAAATAGAACAATGATGGATATGGTGAGATCAATGATGCATTCCAAAAATACTCTCAAAGAATGCTGGGCAGAAGCTGTCTCTTGTGCAATTTATGTTCTAAACAGGTGTCCAACTCGATCCAATTTTGGAAAAACTCCACAAGAAGTTTGGACTGGTAAGAAACCAAATATATCTCATCTAAAAGTATTTGGTTGTCTTGCTTATGCTCATGTTCCTAATGTTTTGAGAAAGAAATTAGATGATAAGGCAGAAAAGTGTATTTTTATTGGTTATAGTCATGAGACAAAGGGTTACAAGTTATTTAATCCAGATACAGGAAAAGTAATTATTAGTAGAGATGTAACTTTTGAAGAACACAATACTTGGGAATGGTCAAAGAAAAATCCTGAGTTGCCTAGGTCTGAGCCAATCGTTTCAATTATGGAGGAAGGAAGCTCTAGCAGAGATCAAGAGAAACAAATAGCTTATCCTGTTCAAACAGAAACATCGATTCGTCCACAAAGAAATCGCCAACTACCAGCCCGTCTGCAAGATTATGTTGTTGACAATAATAAAAATTTATTTAACGAAGATATTGTGAACTTTGCACTATTTGCAGATTGTGATCCAATTACTTTTGAGGAAGCTGCCAAAGATGATCATTGGATGAATGCAATGGATAAAGAAATTCATACTATTGAGAAAAAAAAATAACACTTGGAAGTTGACAGAGTTGCTGCCTTCAAAACAACCAATTGGAGTCAAGTGGGTATACAAAACCAAATACAAACCATCTGGAGAAGTAGATCGCTTTAAGGCAAGATTAGTTGTTAAAGGATACAAGCAAAAGGCAGGTATTGATTATTTTGAGGTATTTGCACCTGTTGCTAGACTTGATACTATTCGAATGATTATCTCTCTTTCTGCAAATAATTGTTGGAAAATTCATCAAATGGATGTTAAATCTGCTTTCTTGAATGGTGTTCTTGAAGAAGAAGTATATGTTGAGCAGCCTATGGGATATATTAAAAAAAGTCAAGAAAATAAAGTTTACAAGTTGAAGAAAGCGTTATATGGGTTGAAACAAGCTCCTAGAGCTTGGTATACTCGCATTGATTCGTATTTTATTGGACATGATTTTCATAGATGTCCTTATGAGCATACATTATACATAAAATTCAATACTGATGGAGACATTCTCATTGTATGCTTATACGTGGATGATTTAATATTTACTGGCAATAATCCTAAACTAATTTATGAGTTTAGGGAGCTATGATTAGCCAATTTGAGATGACTGATTTGGGATTAATGTCTTATTTTCTTGGCATTGAAGTTACTCAATTGAAAGATGGAATCTTTATCTCTCAGAAAAAATATACGAGTGATATTTTGAAAAGATTTAATATGGACAAAGCTAAACCAATCTTGACCCCTATTGAAGAGAAATTGAAGTTGACTAAAGATGGAACTGGTGATTTTGTTGATGCTACATATTTTAGGAAATTGGTAGGGAGTCTACGATACTTGACTTCTACAAGGCCTGATATTACTTATGGAGTTGGATTAATTAGCAGATTTATGGAGTTTCCGCGTCAATCTCACTTGCAAGCTGCCAAGAGAATTTTGAGATATATTCAAGGTACACACTCTGATGGTATATTTTATTCAAAGACTATTGATAGTAATCTTGTTGGATTTACTGATAGTGATTGGGCTGGTGATATGATGCAAAGAAAAAGTACTGCTGAAGCAGAGTACATGGCCGCAACAAGTAGTGCTACACAAGCATTATGGTTGAGAAGGATGCTTGGATTTCTTCAACACAAGCAAGATAGTCCTACAAAAATATTTTGTGATAGCAAGTCTGCAATTGCGTCAACAAAGAATCCTGTTTTTCATGGCCGTAGCAAGCACATCGACATCAAATGGCACTTCATTCGTGATTTGGTCCAAGATAAAGAGATAGTGGTTGAATATTGCAAGACTGAAGAACAAGTTGCTGATATTTTCACAAAGCCATTAAAAATAGTGTTATTCATAAAGTTGAAGAAGATGCTGGGCATGGTCACATTTGAAGATCTTGATTTAAGGGAGGCTATGTAGGAAATAAACCAAGAATCGGATTCCTAAGTTGTTTAGGATTTGTTATTTATGGTATTTACTTATTTATTGTTTAATTAGGATTTGTTAATTTTATAGTTTCCTAGTCCTAGTTTACTTTGATTGTTAGTCCTATAAATAGAGGTGCCTTATTACATTTTGTTAATATAGTGAGAGATACATTCATTGTACAAAAATACAAGAGTCATTGGGTTATTGAATAAAGCCTCTTACAAAATCATTGTGTTGGGTCTTTCACTTGTGCATATATTATTACCTTAGGTAGTTTTATTTACTTCATTATAGCTTAATTCGAATAGAAAACTTTGTCTTTTTCTTAACCATTTTGTGGTTATTTTATGTGATAGGAAACATAAAAAATGCACATGGTTTCAGTTATATTCATGACTCAATTTACATAGAATTGGTATTCAATTCCAATTGTTGGATATATTTTATAGTACGTATTACGACAAAGGACGTAAGGAAGGACGTTTTATTTAATACGAGATAAAGTTTAATCTCGAAACATGAAGCGTAAGTCTTTATGTATGTGTAGATTTTTAATTTGATAGCGTAGTAAAATAGTATAGTACAAAAAGGATCATAAAAAGTTATAGTAAATTATTAAACACCATTCGTTTTTATTAAAGAAATACGATGGACAATAGCGTTAGACTAAGGAATTTGACCACATATGTTATGTAATAATTATTAGATGAGCCTAAAGCGTTGCGCGTTAAACGTGTTTAGAACATCATGAATAATGCTAAAATTTTATTAGTCAAAATTTAAAATTCAAAATTCAAAAAATTATTTTTCAATACTTTAATTTATATATTTACAAGAGTGAAATCCCCACTTGCATCCAAATTTACGTCTATCATGCAGTGTCGAATCTCTCAGACCTATAATAGAGTGGGAGAAAATATTTCTTGGGGAAATCAAATCAAATAATTTTATCTATAAAAAGTTATAAATTAAAATAAAAATATTTTAATTAAGTAGTATATATTTATTTAATTTGGTATATATAGGAATATTAATAATTTAGAGAAGACGAGTGTATTATAACGAGGAGATGAATCTATGAAACGTTCATTATGTTGAGGAAAATGACTTAAATTTATAATCAAAAACAAAATTCAAAAGAATGTAGCAAAAATTGAAATAAAAAGACATTCTAATTAATTAATATTCCTTATGTCCAAACTTTAATTTTAATTTTCCTTTTTTATTCTTAATTAAAAACTTATAGTCATAAAAATGTCTAAGGTTGGTTTTACATCATAATTAGAACGACAAAAATAATAATATAGTGATATATATATTTGTAATAATGACACACCATATATCAATTATTTAATTTTATATTAATATAATCGAATTTAAAATTTAGAGAAGATGAGTGAATTATTATGAAAGAAGTGGATCCGATATATAATTTCGACCGGCTCAAATCTTTAGTTTTTTTTACTATTAAATTCATTATATTTTTAAAATTATGAATTATTTTTTATTATATACTTTCATATGTTTGCTTGCAAAAAAGTTTGGTATAATTCATAATTATGGCAGTTGAATTATGATCTTCTATTTATAGCAAAACATCTAGCAACTAACTATTCAAATTTTATAAATTAAAACTATTTTAAAATTAGAAATTTTGTTAGCTTGCCTTTTTTTTTTTTAAAAAAAAACATTAATCAGTATATATAGAATATTGATCATTATTTTTTTAAAAAATTAAAACAATATAGCTTGCTCAAGCAGCTAACAGTAATTGAATGGAAATCACTCAAACACATGATATTTTGGAAATTGTTATTACTATTCAAAATAAACACTATTCTATTACCATAAAGAATATGAGAAATTTTGTAGATTGATTTGCATGAAAATTGTAATAAAAGATTACTTAAGGCATTCCAATCATGCTTTAAAATTTTCTTTTATTTGATTTAGTTTCACCATTTTTTTAATAAAAAAGATATGTATCGAATATCGAACTTTTAAAATTTAGTTCAATGTGATATATCAAATTTTCTTACGATAAACTTTATCCCAATAATTCGATAATTACGTATTGAAATATAAATATAATATATATACATATATATATAAAATTTGTCCAACATTTGATATATCGGCTATTAGAGAAAATCACATATCAAAGATTAGATGTTCACTCTCAAATCCTAATATTATTAATTTAGCGTCATAAGTTAATCAAGACATTTAAATCACGTGTTAATTAATTATATTACCCATGTATATAGTAAAGAGTTATTAGGGATGGATATTTGATATTCGGTTTGATATTTTCAAAGCTCAATTTCGATAATATGGTAATAATTAATTAAAAGTAGATATTTAATATTAATCGTTCAAATTTTGATACGATATAATAAATCCTGATTTGGTTCGATAATTTATGCCCACCTCAAATTGTTTTGTAGAAAGAAATTAGATTTAATTTCTATACTATCAAGGTAAATAGGTAAAATTATTGGACTTCAACTACTAATGTCGTTGAGTGATCAAAAAGTTAAAGGTAGAAACGTAAAGATAGCTAATTTTATGAATTATGATAACAACAAGTTGCTAGTATTTGGTATGGTTGCCATTGCATGATTTATTATCGAGGGGCAGATCAATAAGTCCGAATATAAATTCTGACTCTACTTCTAATAATATTGTTTCAAAATATCCTAAGCAACTTGTTCAAAATCGAGCAACATGATTAAAAGCAACAAGAATTTAATGAACCTTTTCATTCGTTAGGTGCATTGATCCTCCATTCCAACAATAATATATATAGAATTTCAAATTATTTAGTACATAAATAATTTCTCCAAATCACAAACTAAAATATCACTCCTTTGTCCAATAATAGTTGTTCACTATTGACTTGTCATATCTCTTAAGAAACAATAAATAATAGAGGTACTATTACTATATTATCCTTTAACTTTATTAAATTTGATGCTTTGAGAAATATAGTAGATGATAAATAATATTTAATAGCAAGGCTAAAATAGATATAAAAGGAAAATTATCTCTTGATTTTCTAAACTGGACAAGTATTGTTGGACAACTATTTTTAGTATAGTGGATAATTATTGTTGGACAGAGTTAGTATCATCACACAATAAAGAATCTCAAGGTTCTATTCTTCAATCTTTTGCCATAAATTTAAGCAAAAATTATTAAAACCTCCATTATTTCATTTCTCATGTGTCAATTCAGCAAAGGCGTGACCAAAATCTTAACCTCATGAATTCTGAATTTTATAAAGACAATTTCAAATGTTAATACATCTTTGATAAAAATTTTAATACAAATATATTATTTGAATAAAAATTACTGAATTCGATCGAACTCATACCCTAATGCCAAAAATCAGGTCTCTTCATCATCACTTGCAACTCACTGGATACTTGTAGAACAAAATTACCTTCCATTTTTTTTTCTCCATCAACATAGTAAAAAAGATAGTATAACTAAATGGCCAGAAATCAACAAGGTTGTGATGGAGTGGTAAGTGCTACTTCATTCTTAACCAGAGGTCTTGGTTCGAGTCCCCATAGGTACGGAGCCGTCTTTACTAGGAAACACTTTGCCCCAATGTTTGACTTTTCGGTTCGAATCCGAATTTAGTATAGGAAGCACTTTACCCCCTAGGCCACGAAGTTAAAAATAAAAATAATGCATTAATTACATGCCCTGCCCTTTTGTGACTTTCCTTCTCAATAAGTACCCCTTCACCTTCCTCCCGCTCTTCATTCACCTCCAAAAACCTTTTTTTTCCATTTCTCTCTCTTCACACTGAGCAGCAAGTGAGCGAGTATGAGAAAAATGGCTGCCTATATGCTGCTCTGCATTAGTACTACTGCTCTTCTCTGTTTTCTCACCGCCGTTAATGCCAGAATCCCCGGCGTTTATACCGGCGGTTCATGGCAAAGCGCCCACGCCACCTTCTACGGTGGCTCTGACGCATCTGGAACTATGGGTATTAGCTTTTACTCAAACAACATATTTCACGTTAAGAAGTTCGTTAACATATATAGAATTATTAGATTTAGAACTCAGTTATAATCACTCAGGGCATTTGGCCATAAAAATAGCAAGTATTTGAGTAAAAAAGCTTACGATATTTTTGAAAATCGAAGTTGTGTTTGGTTATGAATACTTATTTAGAATTGTTGTGAATAATTTAGAGTGAAAATACGACTTTTCTTCGAGTTGAATTTTGAAATTTTCCGAAATGTTAATGGCCAAATTGTTATTGTTAGATTCAGAACTCATAAAATTAAAATTCTAGCTCCCTGAATCGGCCATTTGTTTTTCTGTTTTTCTGAAATTTATGCGAATTTTGTTTGAAATTGAAGGTGGTGCTTGTGGATATGGCAATCTATACAGCCAAGGTTACGGAGTGAGCAATGCAGCGTTAAGCACAGTGCTATTCAACAATGGACTAAGCTGCGGAGCCTGCTTTGAGTTAAAGTGTGATAACGATGGCAAATGGTGTCTCCCTGGTAATCCATCCATTTTCGTGACGGCAACAAATTTTTGCCCACCGAACTTCGCTTTACCAAACGATGACGGCGGTTGGTGCAACCCTCCACGTCCTCATTTCGATCTCGCCATGCCTATGTTCCTCAAAATCGGACTGTACCGTGCCGGAATTGTCCCCGTCACTTACCGCCGGTGAGTTTTCCGATTCGCATTTCCATTTTTGCTGGCCGTTAAATTTTTAGGAAGTTTCGCCTAACTGATATTTTGTGGTTTGCACCAGTACGTGTTGTGGTCCTTTTTGCACATATGCGACTCCTCTTTCCAACAATACTCCTCCGCTATCGACTTTGCATTCTTTTTAAGAAATTATAAATAAAAGTTAATTTTATTATATTATTCTTCGAATATAATACATACAATGTCTTAAAAAATTTAATAGAGAAATGATTATAACTAACGATAAGAGTAAATTAAGAACTAAAAATAAAATTATCCCTTGATTTCATAAAGTAGACAAATATTGTTGGACATCCCAAAATAATATAATGGACAATTATTGTCGGACGGAGGAGTAAAAAGGAAGTAAAAAATAAAAACATTAGGGGTATTTTTGACATTTTGAAAAAAGGGGTATGGGAAAAGATTTGGTGTGCGGATAAAATCTGTCAATTAATTAGATTTTGTTTTGCGGGCAGAAAATTGTACTAACTGTTTTTAACAATTTTGGACCATACTGTAATTTAATGCTGAATTATTTTTTCCGTTTTAATTTATTTGTTTGATTTTAATTTGACATAAAATTTAAGAAAATAAAAAATATTTTAAAATTTTGTTATCGCAAGATATTTTATATATCAAAATATTCTTTGATCCAATGTTCTTATCATGCAAAGTTGTAGATTAAGTGTTATCAAAATAAATTAATAATCTTTTCAAAAGACAATATAAATTGATTAAAATAAAGTAAATAATAACAATTTGTTCTATTTGAAGATATAGTTGGAATTTTAGTATGATAAGTTATGTATTAGCTTTATAATTATTATTTTGGAAATAAATAGTACTTACTATGAATGAGTATGTTGGACTTTTAAAACAAGCTTCATTTGATACAAAGTTTTAAAAAAAGAAAGTTTTAGTTATATCGTGATATTTGCATAATGATACTTACATTGGGGCTTTTGGTTTGTGCGACTATAAAGGTTTCCAATTAAGCGTAATATAGAAAATAAAATTGCTTTATATGTTTCAATTTGTTTGAACCTATTTGATCGAATGAATTTCTGATTTTTGGAGTTTGTGTGTGCTTAGTTTCTTATTAAGATTAATACGAAAAGTTTAAGTTAAGTTTTTTTTTTTTAAAAAAAAATCATTACTTAATGTAATAGATTTAAATAAATTGCAAAAACATGGTTTCCATTTGGGAGACCGACAAAAATTATAGGTTTGCAATAACTTGTCACCATATCTCTTAACATGTTTAGGCTAACTTCATTATCACTATCATAATTATTTGAATTAGGGGTTGGTCCACATTCTCTTTTGTTTAAAATACGTCTCGTTTTAACTTATTTTACGTTTATAAATATTTTTTTGGAAATAGTATGACGCGTTTTCGTACTATGTGTAGATGGGAATGTTAAAGTTGCAATATTGAGGTAATTTTGAGGGTAACAAGGGAAATGTCTCACTCCTAAAAAAAATATGACCACACAAAAAAATTGGGATTTGTTCCATTTGCTTCGAATTCAGTAATTCGAAACATGGCTCACATTATCCCACGCCACGCCCTTGTTGGCCCCCACCATCCATGCAGTGGACCCAAATTACATGTCGTTCGCGTTTATTCGAAATTTACTAGCTCGATAAATTAATAATGTTAGTTGAAATTATTTACAGAGTACCATGTAGAAAGCAAGGAGGGATCCGATTCACAATAAACGGTTTCCGTTACTTCAACTTGTTATTAGTAACAAACGTTGCGGGTGCAGGGGACATACAGAAGGTCCTCATTAAAGGAACAAACACGCAATGGATAGCAATGAGTCGTAACTGGGGGCAAAATTGGCAAACTAATTCACCTCTTGTGGGTCAAGCCCTTTCTATTCGGGTCAAAGCTAGTGATCATCGTAGTGTCACTGCTATCAACGTGGCACCGTCTAATTGGCAGTTTGGGCAAACTTTTGAAGGCAAGAATTTCAAGGTTTAGATCCATAACCCACTGACCCGACCCGACCCGACCCGACCCGAAAAGAGAATTACTTACAAGCTATATACCACAAACACAAAATATGATTTTTCCTGGACTTGAGTTGTTTCTCTTTTTTACTGAGAAAGTGTTGAAGTCCAAGGGGAATTAGTATCTTTTTTTTTTCACTTTTATCATCAACTTTATTGGGTTTTTTTTTTTTTACTTTAGTATCTTTTTTTGTTTTTGATATTTGGTGTTGTGAAGTGGGCTGAAGAGGTTGCAAAAGGCACCCAAAAAAAGATAAAGGGAAAAAGCATGTAGCCCGCAGCTCTATTTGGGATGTTAGTAGTGAGTGATGTTGTAATGAACATCATGTATTTCTTATGAATGAATACTAAAAGATATAAGTAATTAATATATATATACTTAAATGTTTTATATAATATTTTGGCTTTTGCTTTTTCTAGCTAAGTTCATTTTTTATATGCTCTATTGTTTCATGTGGCTGGTTTGCTTTTAAAATTTGATTATATGTCACTCACAAAGTGTGAATCTAACACTCACCACACTTCAAGATTGATAATTCCTTCAACTATAATGTCTCGAGTTCGAGTCCTGGATATGAAGTTGTCTTTGTTAGGGAGTTCATGGGACTTTCCAACGCGAATTCAAATTTAAATAGAGTTCAATGTAGATATGAGACACTGAATGAGAACTTTTTTTTTAAAAAAAAAAAAAGGAACATTTTAAGTGCGGACAGTATAAGATGGATGCAGCATTGGATAATTCATAAATTGTGAGGTGTCTAGTAATTCAAGAGAATATATTTTTTTTCAATATTATCTTTATCATTGAATAAATGCATTATTACTATTATCTTCGTTTTAATTTATTTGTCTTATTTTGGCTTAATATGAAATTCAAGAGAGTAAATAAAAGTTGTAAAATTACATAAATTTCATAGTGTTAAGAGCTAATTATATCATATTCTTATTCTTTTTCAAATTACAAAAATCCCTTAAAATTATAGGATCTCGGATACATCATGAAATCTGTGGATACATAGCTCACGGATGTATCCGAGAAGGGATAGGGATTTAGGTAATTTTTCCATTTTACATTTTATGAGCTTAAACATGTTACATGAAAAATTGAAAACAAAAAATTACCAAACAAGAAAAGAGCTTTTTGAAATGGACTAAAAATAAATTGAAACAGAGGAAGTAGTAGTTAAATTTAAATTTTTAAATCATAATTAATAAAATAAACTTCTCATAATATTTTCTTAAAACATTGTCACGTCAACATGGATCAAGTAAAATGAAACAACGAAAACGTGTATAGTGTTTGGGGCAACCATCAATAAATGTGGGGCAACATATGAAATTGCTATTCCCTTAATCAGAAATTTCAGGATCGAGCCCCATGTATGAAAAATCTTTGACAGGGAACGCTTCCCTCCAAATGAAGCCCTACGTGGTACGATTCTGAATTAGTCGAGCTCCAATAAATACCCGACACCAAATGAAAAACTAAAAAAAAAAAGTATTTGGGGCAAAAATATGAATCTTATTTAATAACTTATAAACTCAATTAGCCTGTGTTGATATGATTCAATTTACTCAAAACTAAGTAAGAGATAATGTGTCTGATTTCTAAAAATTTCATTTTTGTCACAAATATAGCAAAATATTTGATTAAAATAAAATAAAGAGCATTTTTACTGAAAATTTAATATTTGGTCAAAGATATAAAAGTGACACAATGAATAAGTAACCATCTTTTTACCAAACTGAATATTTTTTTTAAAAAAAAATTAAAACTTTTAAAGCAATAATAATTGAACAATGAATATAAATTAAGTACTAAAATTAATGAGAGTGGGGGGATGTTCTGAATTCTGTAGGACTTTTGTTGTACTGTTCAGCTCTGTCGGTTTGCTGTGTTTTAATTAATTTGATTATGACTTCCCCCAAAAGTTAGGTGGGTTCGATAGTTCCTTCGATGAAAAATTACGTTATTTATATATCGTTAAAATTCTTTTTTAGATATATATAGTAAATATTGAATCGTTTTAAATTTTTAGTGTATTAATTTTTTTTTATATTTTAAGATCTTCTGATAAAAATATTGGCGCTGATTTTACCTATTTCATGGAGCCATTTTAAGCATGACTTAAATACTGGTATTAAAGTTTTTGTATCATTATTTTTGGTATTTATATAAGTAAAATTATACTTATATACTTATATATAGTAAAAACTTATATGGAGCCAGTCTTATTTTGCTTAATTCGGCATTTCTATTTTATTTCTCGGTATAATTTTTGTCTCAACTTATTTATCGTGTTTTTTTAAAATTAGTTATCTTATATTAATTTTTATTTTAAAATTCTAAGTAAAATTAATTGTTTGTTTTTCATTTTATTCTTAATAGTAATTGTTTTTAAAGACTAGAAATCTTCAATAAAGTAAATATTTAATTAAAAAAGTGTATATCTTAAGACACAAATGAGAAGAAAATAGTCAAAATCTCCTCTTAATTAATTTTATAACGACTTTATTGATAATTAATACAACAATTACTTCTTTTTTAAAGTCTTAGCCCCATATAGTCTTCTCATGAGGCACAAAGCAAAAACTCTACGTGTGGTTACTTTATATGATTGATGGTTCATCCAATAAAAGTCAAGATCACTATTAGAAACATCAAATTAGCTATGAAATTTATCGATAATCCTAATTAATTGATCACTAAAAACCTCTTAGCTAATTGAATTTTCTTATATTGTTAATCCATAGCTAAATGAGATTCACATGAAATTTTTATTGTTTAGCTATAAAATTATGTCTGCCACTAATTCTTTGTTTCACTACTAAAAAATCACTATTTTCCCACTTAAAAATGGTCAGAGGCTATATTCCCATCGATATTTTGATTGAATCGGTGAGAAAAGAAAAAATAGTAATGTTTTAATATGGAAAAAAATCAGGAAGTTCCCCACTATATATTTCAATGAGAATTTGTTTCTCATTGTGCATTTTCCCAGTGAGCTATTTTGGCATAAAATAAGTGAAAAAATTATGTTATATAGAATAAATTTCTCACTAATTCACGACGGAAAAAACGTTTGTTTCTAATAGTATTTTCTTGTAGTAGATGAACCCACACATTTCATTGAGTCTTGGACCCATTGTAGGGCTAAGTACTTGTGATTTCATTGAACCACAATCATACATTTAGTGAGAATAATTTTAGAGCCCATGTTCATAGTTTTTTTTTCCAACATGCATGTAGTACTATTTTGTTTGTGATTAATCACATTCTAGAGATGACCACATTCATTTCATGGACCACTTAAGAATCAGTACACTTATCTAGCTGTGCTTTTTTTTTTCGGATGAAACTATAACTATATGTCGTTGTCGGTCCGATACGATATTTATTTTAATTTAATTTGTCTCAAAAAGATTGATATATTTATTATTTTAAACATCTCTATTTCTATTTTTATCTTAATTACATAGTCAACTTGTTAATTAAGGTATTTTTTTCCACCACTCAACTTATTAAGATATCATACTTGATATTATGAAACATATAAATGGTGATCTTTTATATATTAGTTATATAGTAGAGATAAAGGTGAATGAACATGTTGATATGGAAAAATTACTAAATTACACAGTTTTAAGTAAACTATTTTCCATATTTCCCTACATCTTTTAAAAATCTCTAAAATCCCTTATTTTAATAATATATCCGTATTAATGTATTAATGTATCCGTGTTTTCACTAATGTATCCGGATTGGAAAATTCCTTATTTTAATAATGTATCTGTATTAACGTATTAATGTATCCGCGCTTTCACTAATGTATCCGGATTGATGTATTAATGTATTAATGTATCCGGATTGGGAAATCCCTTAATTTAATAATGTATCTATATTAATGTATCCGCGCTTTCATTAATGTATCCGGATTGGGAAATCTTTTATTTTAATAATGTATCTGTATTAATATATTAATGTATCCGCGCTTTGAGTAATGTATCCGGATTGTTGTATTAATGTATTAATATATCCGTGCTTTTACTAATGTATCCGGATTGGGAAATCCCTTATTTTAATAATGTATTTGTATTAATGTATTAATGTATCCACTCTTTCATTAATGTATCCGGATTGGGTTAATTTTAAGGGATTATTGTAATTAGAAAAAAAGTAGGGATAGATAGTAATTTGATCTTTACACTGTGTGATTTATGTAACTGGGTAATTTTTATATTTAATTTTGTAAGTATAGTTAATGGACCTTGATAATATGTGAACTTATTCCATTTTTCTTATCTTTCAAGTTTATCAATTAGAAATTGCACATATTCCCTAGAGTGAAAATTGCCCCAACAATTAAAAAGAAAAATAATCAACAAAACAATATCATAGAGTGAAAATGTAATTTTGGGGTAAGCAATATTCTCATAATCCTCACGTCACAAATTGATACCATTTTTTGTTTTTTTGGTTCCATTCCACACTATGGCATTTTATTCCCAAGGATGATATTTTATTTAAACTTTTGTTTGGAAGGATTAAAACACAACATGTTACCACGGAAGGTTGTGGTGGTGATACGAACCCCTCCGTCCTTAATCAGGAGTCTCGGACTTGATCATTAGGAATGTAGTCGCGTTACCACCTAATGTTGGACTTTTTGGGACTAAGGCCCAAATTAAAGCAAATATCGACATCTGATTGAAATTTTTAAAAAAAAAAAACACAAAATGTTCAGACATACCAAACTTATCTAAGGGTAAGCACCTAATTTGATATGAAAGATCACTTAGGAGACTCAAAGTCGGTTTTAGAGACCTAATTTGATATGAAAGATCACTTAGGAGACTCAAAGTCGCTTTTAGAGACCTAATTTGATATGAAAGATCACTTAGGAGACTCAAAGTCGCTTTTAGAGATTAAAGTAATAAAGTCATAAAGAGTCTTGAAATTCAATACAAGTATTCATTGGATATATCGTCAAAAGCTAATCTTTTTGCATTGCAAACCAATATAAGATATTTTTTGCTCTAAATTAAAGTGGTAGGAGATTAAAAAAAATGTTATCCCATGGAGGGCGGCTAATATTCCATTTTTACCTATGATTTGAATTTGGATGAACAAAAGCAACACAAATGTATAGACAAAAACAAAATATCAAGGGTAAATATTCCATTTTGACCTATATAGTATATATGTTTGGAATGATAAAAACACAAAATTGTATAGAATAAGATAGAAATAGGAAATATGAGGCTAGTAGAAATGCGTTTTATTGACACTTAGAATAGAAAGCATCAATGCCAATTCCTTTTGCCTTAGGTTCTATAAAGATATTTCTCAATTTTCACATTGAAAAAAGAATGGGAAATCTAGGGTTTTAACTACTATTTTTATTAAATAGTTAAAAGAAAGTAGGGATAAGTCAAATAGGAATATATACCCTATCTTTTTTAAGCTTTCGGTACGAGAAACAAATGAATTAAAAATAAAATTAATTGGGATTCATTCCGTAGCTGGTTAGAATTATACAAGTATTAGTTATTTTATTTTTTACCTTGCATAAAATAATGGTGTACACTTATAATATCCTCATAACTTATTCATGTCGTAGTAGTTACGTAGATCTTTAAATTAGAAATTAAACGTCATATTAATTTTATACATGAATAACTTAATTTCTCACTAGATACCAAATCTTGTATTACTTATACAGAAATTAATACCAAATTAAGTTATTTTTTTACTACCTACCAAACCACCCTTGGGGTGTGTTTGGTATGAAGGAAAATGTTTTCTTGAAACAAGTGAAGTTCTAGTTTTTTTTTCTAGTATTTGGTAAGTTCGCAAAATAATATTATCACATGAACAATTATATATAATCTAGAAAAATATTGTGGACATGAGATGGGGTGGAGTGTGGGGGCTTGGAGGTGGAATGATCAAGGGTGGGGTTGAAGCATTGAGTAGGTGGGGAGGAGACAATAAACTTGATATGTCACTTTTGATACTCGTTTTTACTACTTTTATCATATAAACCATTCTTCAAAAAATATTTTCCTTCGTGCCAACACATCTTTATTTTTGTTTTCCATCCGGTTTCCGTTATCTACATTGAAGCCCAATTAAATCTGAATTCACGTCAGAAAGTCTCACATTGTGGGGTAAAGATGTCTCCTAACAAAGGCAACTCCAATCTGTAATTTATACCCTTTTAACTTTTTGTAATACACTTTTTTTTTTGGGTCTTTGAGAATATTATATCTTTAAAACAAATGTTAGATTCAAAATTTATGGTCACAAATTTCAGAGTACCATTTGGCAATAAATTTGTCCGTTGGACCGTCATTTAGAAGAATATTTTGTATATTACGTAATTTTTCTAAACTACCACTATTTCGCGTAAATATAAGGCTTTAGTTTGTCGTATCACATATTTTTTCATGTTTAATTACTACATTGTGTGCATAAGAAGAGTATTTGAATTGAAATAATAACAAAAATTAATAACTCAAACCTTAAAACAATAATAAATGAGATAACAAAAGAAAACATGATAAATTATTGTAATTTGGTTACCTACATATAATCAACTAATATGAAAAAAAAAATTACAAAAAATATCGAGAGAATACCTCACAGAATTTATGCTTGAATAATGAATAGATTTATACAAGTGACAAGATTATTCTTAGGTCTTATTATGCGGTTAAATATAACTCTCCAACCATAACGGATTAGGTTATGAGTATTGAAAAATAAAAATGAAAGATATTCAATTTATAAAAGTTTAAATAAAAAAGATTAACCAAAATTTAAACATTATATTTTTAAAAAAAAATTATTAATCGTAATGAATAATTTGTCCTTACTTCATGACAAACATTTAAATATGGTATAATATATAAACGTGCCCTTTAAATTGGATCCAACTAGCATTTATGTCTTATAAGTTTGAGTGTGAATAAATAGACACTTAAGCTTGAAGTTTAATAAGTAGAAACATGCATTTTGCATGGCATGTTACACATAAGGCGCCATATAGGACGTGAATTGTCACATAAAACATATATGTTTACTTAAAGCGCACATAGCATGTTTATATATTATGCATTTAAATATATTTCCTCTTTTATCATATTATTCTTTGAGCAAAAGCAATTCCACAATTCACAATCCTAATTCCTACCACCCCCACCAAATATTTTCAAGAAAAAGGAGCATGTTTTCTTTCTTCTTTAACATTAATTTCTTTTTTTCTTCTTTCACTTTTAAAAAAAGATATTTTTGCCAAATCTAATGAAAGACAGCAAAGAATCAACCCACTAAATTTCATTTAAAAGATCAACAAATGTCAGTAATATGTTAATTTTAAGGACCACTTGATATGTAAGGGGCTGTATTTTTAAAAAAAATAATAAATTAAATTAAGTTGATATGTAATCTAATTGACCCATGAAAAATCTTGAAAATATTATTTTATTTGATAAGTTATATATAGTCATAATAAGAAAAATTATTAGGTACTAAAAAATTATTGACCCATATTTTGGCTCGTTTCTATGAAAATAATTTTCTGATGGATCGATATTCCACCCATTCATCAATTCTTCTCATTTTTTCCCATATAAATTCAACTCCGTCTATTTGACACCTCTATATCTGTGTGGGAAATATGCATAGGTATTGGATGATTTTTTTCAAGTAAAAAATAGTTAACAAATCCACTCAGGCCCAAGCGTCACTTCTTTGGGTTTTGAACGGCCCTAACTCATGTGGGCTTTTTTCTGCAATTGGATATTTTCTTCTGCATAATCGTCCAATTAAATAATAATCGACATAATATATAGTATATTAATAATAATATTAATTTTATAATAACTGTGAAATATTATCATATTAATAAAATTAAATTTCAATTCATCTAATCGAGTTCACTCTTGTTTTCGATAGCAAGAGTGAGTTTTCATGTAGGTGTTTAAGAATAAGAAAGTTATGTATTGGTTATGATACAACAAAGTTATGTATTGGTTATGTTTAACAATTCGTAAGCATCAATAGGAATGGTAAATCTATTATGATACAACAAATTCGACTTAGTTAACATGTATTCACCCTCATTCCATCACGGAACAGATAAAATCCGAGTTGAATTCTTATAAAGTCACTCAATTAATAGTTATTCTCAAAAGAATTACTTCTTTGTTAAAGAAAATTGATTTTTTTAAAAAGTAACTTTATGAGATATTGAATGGTCATTTAAGAAATCAACTTCAACATTACCTTTCTTTTCATATATGAGATATGAATCAAATCATTACCGAATGCCAAAATTTGTTGCCGCCACTCTTCATCAGGAATGAAGCTAATTGACCACATACAGGTTCGACCGTACTCAATAGATTTTATTCAAATAATATATTTGTGTTAATTAAATCATTAAATATATACATATATATTAACTTTAGGATTCAATTATTATACTTAAAATCATCATTATAAAGTTGAAAATCATAAAGCTAAAATTCTAGCTTTCACAATCTTCATGGCACTATCCCACTTGCAAAGAAAAATTTACTCTTTTCTAATAGTGAAAAAAAAAAGGTTATGGGGAGTGGGGATAAATAATACGAAAAAGTAAGTTCAAGTGATAAGACTCTCGCATAATTTATGCGTGTAATTGATAATTTCACCATAATTTAGATGTATTTTGATGCCTTGATCTCTATTTTCTATCTTCACAGTTGCACCTTTTATGAACCATTACTGTTAGTTATTCTTTAGGTGACTTGATCGTAAAATCACTCTTTAATAATATAAGTGCATAGAAGTTAAACTAGCCACTTATAACTGGTATTTATAGCAAAACTCTGCACTTCCAAGATAACAAAATTTTTACTTGCAATCCATTATACATCATCTCATGAATCCTCATTTCAACAGTTATTGAACAAAGTAAACATCAAAAAAAAAACTATACATTTTGATTATATTGGTACACTTACATATCCCATTTTGTGGGACTACACTGGATATGTTACTATTGTTGTTTGCATTGTTGTTGTAGTACTTGTAGGCCAGAAGTTCCTTAAAATTGGATGTTAGCAACTGGCATGCCAAGAATGTGAATTCCCGTCTTTTTAGATAGAGCGAAGGGAAGCTGAAGGTCTTGGATAATTTGCTACACGTGGAGTCTCTTCTGAATTGCTTCTGAATGACTTGTTGAGCTCGCTACTTGATTGACTGCTAAGCCGATTTAACTGTCGATCCTTGTTTGTATCATTTTTCACGCGATCCTTGGACTCTTGAAACTGCTCTAGAGCTGTTACTACCTCATCCATTGTTGGTCTTGACTTGGGGTCCATGGCTAGGCATTGAAGTGCAACGTTGGCTACCTTAAGGGCACGAGTGTGTGAGTATTGTCCTTCAAGACGGGAATCTAGAACACGAAAAACTCTACGTTTGTTGGTCAAGTAAGGTCTTGAGCACTCGACAAGATTGTGTTCCCCTGTTGGTCGATTCTTGTCTATTGCTTTCTTACCAGATAGAATTTCCAAGAGAACAACTCCGAAGCTGTATACATCACTCTTGGCAGTAAGATGACCTTACGAATAAGAGAAACATATCGAGATCAGAAACTAGATGTACCATTTTATTGTGATGAGTAGTGATACAGTTATAGTCAGAGGCTGAGCTAGATCATTAGTCGCTAGTTCTCACAAAGTTTCAAAAGGTATGTCTCTTTCCTTTTTTGGCAACTCTATAATTCTAACTTTCCACATGACATGTTTAAGACCACAAGATTAAAGGGCATTTTAGTACATTTAACATATCTTTAGTTTAAGACCACAAGATTCAAAAGTTTTCTTTACTTTTTCAAGTTACGTATCAAGTCAAAACCAGACAAACAAAAACAGAGGGAAGTTCGTGAAATTCATCCTATGCACCAAAAAGGAGCTTTCAAATAATGTCATCAGATGGAAAAAGATAAAGCAGAACTAGTTAGCATGAATGACAAACCTGTGGATAGATACTCTGGAGCAGCATATCCGTAAGTTCCCATAACCCTTGTCGATACATGGCTTTTGTCACCGGTTGGGCCATCCCTGGCCAAACCAAAATCAGAAAGCTTGGCGTTGTAATTCTGTAGATGTGAAGCATAAAAATGAGTGCACCAAACCAGCATCGACAAACAGCAGAAGCATTAACATGCTCGTGTTCAAAGAGAGGACGAAAGAGAGCTAAGTGACCGTTCAACATGAGATATACTTACTGAATCAAGCAAGATATTAGCAGTCTTGAAGTCTCTATATATAACACTTGTTTCAGCATTGTGAAGAAATGCAAGGCCCCTTGCAGCACCAACCGCGACTTTCATACGGAGGCTCCAAGAAAGTGGTTCAAAGTATGAACCTCCTGATTCAAGGAAAACATCATGTTACATAGGATCAAACAAGCCAGTTAGATGAAACGTAATAACCAAACAACATGTAGCATACGAGAGAGACTTAGAACTTACTCCTGAATAAATGATTCTCCATGCTACCCTTAGGCATGAACTCGTATACTAGAAGCCTGTGATCATCCTCTAAGCAATAACCAAGCAATCTAACAAGATTCGGATGACGTAGTTGACCAAGATAATTTATCTCAGCCTGCAATTTCGTAAGTTCAAGAACATAAATACATTGATCTACCCTGCTTTCACAATTTAGCTGGCATTTCATTGGAAAGTTATAAGTTCATCCTGTGAAGTGTGAACTAGATGATAATTAAGTAATCCTACTCATAAAAACTTTATTGACCATATTATTTACCCCAATTTTACTATGAAGAACAATGCAAAATCGGTAATAAATACATATGATTTTAACAACAAAGTATGCAGATTGCGAACGTGATCTAAAAAATCAATTCTTAGACAATGTTGTAAATCCAACAGGAGGAACTTCTCTCACCAGCCATTCACGGTGCCCTTGCAAACCTTCTTGGTTTAACTTCTTCACAGCTATCACAATGCCAGCTCCAGGCTTTGATGCTAAAAGAGTTTGTTCATCAACCCACCCCTTGAAAACCGAACCGAAACCTCCTTCTCCTAGTACACTGTCAGGACGGAAGTTTCTAGTGGATGACCGGAGTTCATTGAAAGTAAAACTCCTCAAGTTGGATGACTGCAAGATCTCACCCTCACTCCGGGGTGTGGGGGGTACGGAGCCTGATGACACTTTGCTATTCGAATTACTAGTCTCAGTACCATTTCCACTGACATTTCTAGAACCAACCCCTGAAAGAATGCATCTACATGTTGCAGTCAAATGACACTAAGAGCAAGAAATGAATGCACGTCCGAAACCCAATATTACTACCATCATAACCCACAGATTTCCATATACATAAAAGAAACCCTTGACAACAACATTTAGGGGTTCGACAGGACCTAGCAGTTTTCACTCAAATCCTGTATTTAAGCTTAAGAATCCACTAAATATGTGTAAATGATTTATCAGGAGCGTCTTTTCTAGAATCCAGAACCCATAAACTCAAAATTCTAGCTCCGCCTCAGATATAGTTGTGTAGTTGGAAGCACGACGTTTAAAACATTCTCTGCAGTTAGCAAGCAAAATCCAAAATCATTTGGCTTTTCAAACTCTCTTCTTTGTTCTCTGTCATTTCATTATTGATTAATAATTTATTTATTTCTCCCAAGCTCCTCTGCAACTTTAACAGGAGTATGGTAAGCAATGTGTAAGTTGAAAGGGCATCCTTCTGTGTTTTTTTTAAAAAAAAATCTTTTTTTCTCTTTATTTGAAGCAAGCAAATCATTTGAATCATGCTGAGCCAGAATTAAGTAGCAAATAAAGGGAATAAACTGAAGAGCAAAGGCCAGCCTAGTGCACTATAGATCCCGCGCAAGCAAAGGCCAGCCTGATGCACTAAGGATCCCCGCGAGCAAAGGGCAGCCTGATTCACTAAAGCTCCCACTATGCGTAAAATCCAGAGAAAGGCCAGACCGTAAGGGTCTATTATACACAGACTTACTCTGCATTTCTGCAAGAGACAGTTTCCACAGCTTGAACCGACCTCTTACTCACTTGACAACAACTTTACCAGTTACGCCACAACAATATAGTACTAATGCCAAACCAAATAAGACCCATAGTTCAGTCTTTCTGGTCCCCCACCCCCACCACCAAGCACAGGAAAACACAAACTGGTACAGAATCAAATTGTAAAAGAAGATAGTTAAATGAAAATATACCTGTACCAGTAAAAATTGTAGTTTCAGCCTTGATGTCATTGCTCAGACAAATCCCCATCACACCAAAAACTCAAAAAGATTCCAACTTTACAACCCCACAAGCCAAAAATACAAATAACAACCAATTTCAAGAATTCATTAGCAATATGCATATGAAAACTTCAAACACAAAACCCCACAAGGTCAGTGAACCTAGATCTAGTATGAACTAAAGAAAAATTCCTTCTTTACCTATTTCTCCAAGAACAAATTTTGCTTAGTTGTAAAGAAAAAGTAGAGGGAAAGCCAATGGAAGTTGCAAAATGAACTTGGCTTGTAATCATTTTTTTACCAAAATTTAACAGAGAAGAAAAGGGGATTTTTTTATATATAAAAAAACAATTGTTTTTCTTGATTGTGTATTGGTTTTCCTAGAAGAAGCCTTTCTTGGACTTTTCAGCTGAAGCCATTGAAGGTTGACTTAGTCTTGTTGTAGTAGGACCAAGAAACTCATCAAATTCAAAGATATGGGAAATTTTTTCAGTAAAGTTGCTTTATTAATTGATAAGTATAAATAATTATATTAAACAAGCCTGTTTACAGCTGAAATTTGAATCTTTCTTTACATAAATATCTCATACCGACTAATTCAGATTTGTATCGTGAAGAATCGATTAACGAGAAATGCATTATTCATTACGGACTTTTTCATTTTCTTGACTTAAACTCGAGATTTTTTAGTTGAAAATTGTGAAATCTTATCCATCTCACCACATTTTAGAGGTGAAGCTAGTGTGTAGGGTTGAGGCAGATCCACAATATGACATGTTGGTTTAAAAATATTAGTTTTGAACTCAATTATTATTATACACTTGAAGATGTTGTAAGAACTCATAAACTTCAAATACATAATTTGCTTTTGAATGTAGGTTAGGCGATTTCAACATAACCAGTAATTTCCATTCAAATTTTATATTTCTCTTAAGAAATCATTTAATACGCTTCAAATTAGTAACTCAAAATAATTAAAATTCCAAACTTATAAGCTTCAGCGATACTCTTAGATGGTACAACTGAAATTGATTTCAAACATTAGGTAGACCTGCTTAGTTGTTGGATTTTCTACTGTGGATTTTTTTTGTCTTTTTAAGGTTGTTGGATTCTCGATGATTAGTCCCATTTTGGATTATTTATTTGATCTTAATAATACTATATCATAAAATATTATTATTCAATGATTATTAAAATGCCTTTTTCTATCTTCCAGAGCTCTTTAAATCAAAATGTGTCCTTTAATGATAATGTAATTATCAAAGTCCCTTGAGATCTACAAATTTAAGGTTAAAGTTGTATGGTATTTTTCAGATTATCAATAACATATGACCATTTAATTAATTGATGTCTTAAAAAATGTTATAACTCTTAAAATTAAAAAAAATATAGTATAATAGAAGTTTGATATAGAGAAAGTGAAATTCAAACGAACTGAATTTTTTTCTTAGTAGTTATAAAAGAAAAACAATTGACAAGCTACTTGTAAGCTGTCTGCTTAAGCTACTTGCAAGTTATCTGTTTATAACAAGTCTGAGAAAGATACTGCAAGGCTTTTTCAGGAAGTTGCTTGTAAGTTATCTGCTTGATTCCAAGCTTCTTCAAGAAACTTTGTACTTAAATGGACATTCATAATATGTGGTATATTTATAACATTCTCCCTTGAATATCATTACTAGATAATTTATGTCTCGTTAAAATCTTACTAGAGAAAAATTAGAAAAGAAATTCTTATACAATTGACCAATATTGTGCATATATAGTTTGAAAACACTTGCGATCTAGTTTATCATACATAAAGTTGATGTCCATATTCTTCTTTGAAAGCCATACATTTTTATACAGTTGGCTACACATACAGTCACAATCAAATACTATATTCTCATGATTTCTGTTATGTTTAGATTTTGTATACGCCCTGATACAATATATTTTGAAAAAAAACAAAAGATAAAGCTATATTTTGCAAAAATGGCCGTTAATAGTGCTATTTATGTAAATTTCTCGTATGAAAACGTAATGGGCTGAAGCTTTCTCACTAAAATGCCTTGATGTACTTAGTCTTATTGGCCCAGTTAAGGCCTTCAGCAATTGACAATAAAGGAGGAAATTGGCAAATTGCCATTTTTATGGATATACAAAAATATACATGATATACGATATCAGAACTTGACTCTTTGTTTTTAAGAAGAAGGTGGTGAAATTTTGGAAGATTCTGTAGTGAAATTGGACCTCTGAGTAAATGAATCCCATAGAGTTTAATTTTATGTGATAATTTGGAGAATGTGAAGTACGAAGGAGACATTGGGAATTTTTTTTAATAGTCAGGTAAAGATAAGATTTGTGTATACTCTAGATATGTTATTGTCGTTTGTTGTTGTATTATATGGGCATATACAAGGTGGAGAGTGAAATACACGAGAGAGAAAATAAAATTTTAAAATAATAAAGATTTATACTCCAAGAATCGTTCATGAATTTTGAAATCCGAACAAAAGTTCACACTTAGATTGTTAAAGTTTGAAATCTATAATTGTTCGTGCAATATGAATTGATAAAGGCCTGAAATATATGCATCATTTATAGAGTTTGAAACTCCAAAAAAAAAAAAAAAAAAAACCTCCAACATATCGTGGTGGAGTTTCAGTTTTCAAAACTAAACTTCGAACTTCAACGACATACTTAAATTGTTCTGTAATTTAGCTATGGATACTTTGTTCAAATTTTAGTTTTGTATTAAAAGATAGCTACTTTTCAATTACTCCCTTCGTTCACTTTTACTTGTCACACCGATTAAAAAAACAATTAGGAATAAGTGACAAGTAAAAGTGAACGGAGAGAATATATTTTAAATGTGGCTAAACTTTGATAGGTTGACTAAAAACAGTTATCCCACCCAATATTTACATTGAAACACTATCCAAGAGGCCCAACTCATTATCTTGACAAAAAGATATTTCCTTCGTTCACTTTTATCGGTCACTTATTTCTAAAGTAGTTTCATTTCTACTTGTCACTTTTGACATATCAAGAAAAGACAATTTTTTTTCTTCATGTTTTACCCTTAACATTAAATATTATTCTCTAAAATATTTTCCAAGAGTTAATACTAAACATCAATTAAAAGAGGTAGTGTGGTAAAATACCTATATCAATAATTATTTTCTTAATGAGTATTCCAAGTCAAACAGTGACAAGCAAAAAAAAAACGATCGAATCTTTGTATTTCGATTCAAATCTTATATTTATCTTAAAACTTCATTGAGTATATACATATTATTAATTTAGAATTCACTAGTTTAAATAATACAATCTAGCACACATAAACTTCAAATCCTGACTCTCCTTTGACTGTCAATATAGATATAATTTCAGATCGTTATCATATAAATAACTTAATTCTACAAATATTTTTTATAATGTCCAAATTAAACTAAAGTAAATCCTTATCATATAAATAACTTAATTCTACAAATATTTTTTTTTATAATATCCAAATTAAACTAAAGTTAATCAAACTATTAGTTGGATATGATATATTAGGATCTATTGCAAAAAAAACTTAAGGTAGTTCATAGTTGGAGGGCCCATTTTTACAGTCCAATCAGAAAGTCTCATGTCCTTTAATGGGAAAGGGCCAGAAATGGTTTAATGGATCTGGGACTAATAATTTCTCCAACTTCTTAATTGTGTTTGTTCTTATTTGAAAGGGCACTGACTGATTTTCCCCACTTCTTAATAGTGTTTCGTTTGTTTTTATTTCAAAGGAGAAAAAAAACATTTAAGATTGCGATGTCCTTAATTAAAGATCTTGAGTTCGCGTCCTGTGAATGAAGTCATATTTGGTAAATAAAATAGCGTTTTACCCTTCGAAATGAGACTTTTTCGGTGTGAATTCGAATTAGCCAAACTCCCAAACAGGTATCTAACAGTATTTGATGGATGAGGAATGAAGTCGCTCTTTTTTTAGAAGAAATGGTTACCCTCTTAACTTGCTGATGCTAATTCAAATTATTCAGATCCCCAAATAGGTACCAACAAAGAATGAGGTTAAATTTGTTAGGAAACAATCACCCTCGAAGTGAGACTTCTTAGTGTGAATTCTTATTAGTAAGATTTCAAAATAAGTATTGAACACTAGTTGGAGAATGAAGTTACTTTTGATTAAAAAAGAATGATTATTCTGAATTCTCTTGGGTGAATTCGAATTAGTTGAACTATAAAATAGGTACCAAACATCAAAAGAGGAATAAATTCGCTTTCGATAGAAACAGATACTCTCAAAAAGAACTCCATGGTGCTAATTCAAGTTAGTCAAATCCTAAAATAAGTACCAACAAAGAATGAGACCAATTTTGTTAGGAAATAGTCGCCCTCGAGGTGAGACTTGTTAGTATGAATTCAAATTAGTAAGATCCCAAAATAAGTATTGAACACCGAACGAAGAATAAAGTTATTTTTGATAAAAAATGGTTACTCTTAAAGTGAAACTAATTCCAATTAGTCGAACAATAAAATAGATACTGAACATCAAACCAAAAATGAATTCATTTTTGCTAGTAACAATTATCTTCAAAATAGAACGTTATAGTGTAAATTCGAATAAGCCAAACTTCAAAACAACTACTAGACATTGAATAAATGAAGTCACTTTTAAATTAATCGAATCTCAATATGAATATCGTACGTGTAAAAAAAAGAGTGAAGAAAATAAAGAAGATAGGTGTAATGTTAATTGGGGGGGGGAGGGTGGGGACCTTATGTTATTTATTTACAGATCCCCATAAGATGTGCAGGCTTTGGTTTCCTTGTACTGTATTTTGAATAGTAAAAATAGTAATAATTTGTGGAATGGTGATGGACTTTGGTGGCCTTATATGCTATTGCATTGTCATTTGTGTCTTATCTTTTTCTCTTTTTTTCCTTCTGTCACTTCTACAGCATACAACACATGCCAACCTTCACTTTTGACGTGCTTCTTTGGCCTCATTGCAAAAAAATAAAAAAAATAAAAAACATAAAAAACTTTATAAGAAATTAATTCAGATTTATATCAAATAAAATGCTAATTAAAAGAAAATATCGTTAAGTGATGAAGAAATGAGTCTTGAATCTAATTCAAGCTCAAACTAGTTCAAGATTGAGATTGTTAAGACTATATATATATATATATATATATATACAAAGGAGTCTAATTTTCTCATTTCAATCTATATATATCGGACTTAATATTACTATTGATGGACAATATAAAATAGGGGTTCAAACATAAGGTGATGAGTAAATTGGGATGGCTAGACGAGTCTTGAAACAGAGCAGTCAGATTTCGAATTTGAAGTCTATGTATTCAAATTCTAATCCTTCTAAGTGTTGAGTTTTAAGGGACATGAGCTATTCCGACCTCTTTCATGAAAGAACCTTACACATGGGGACACTGACTGATATAGTCGACATGAGCAAAGGAAGGTCATTAATTATACTATATTCAATGAATATTTTAAAATAAATACAAATTTAAATACTCCTAAGTTACTGAATTTAACTAAATTTATAGTCGAAACTCTGTCTCCACCTCTCCGTGGATTACATATTATATCTATTTTAAACAAAAAAAATTTTAAAAAAAAGATTAGGCAAGAAGGAGAAAATCTACAAATAAAACAAAAAATGTTGAAAATAATTATTCAAACACGTTTGTTTGTCGAAATACTTTTTTAAGTAACTGTTTCAAGTTCCACCTTTGATATGATATCCAAAAGCCAGAGAGTGACACCAATTGGTGGAGAGCATAGACAACAAAGCTTGCACAAATAGAATTGCTAACAAGTTGTATACAATTATCCTATTGGACAAAAGAAAAAAAAAACTTCAAAGTTGAACTCTACATCATATCAAAAATTTAGGATGTAATTCTAATATCCTATAAGAAAAGATTGGTGTTTACCGCAGAAGGTTGATAGGTTGTTTTCGATAAAAAATTGGTCAAGTAAAACATATTCGAAATAAGTATGAAAATGAAATATACATAGTAGAAAAATTTAAGATGCTACAAGGATAACATATTCGGTATAATTTTATAAGTGAAGTTTGAAAAGGGTGATGTTCATGCATCCTTATCCCTATCTTTGTAAAGATAAACAGGTTGTTTTTTATATACTCTCGGTCAAGTAAAACATATCAAAAATAAGATAAAAATGAAATACAGTATAAAAAATTTAAGCTAAAGAAATTGAATTTTTTTTCTGAAGGTTGACATTATTAGGATAAAATGAAGATTATTTACTATCCCGCATTCAAATTAATTTTTCATTTTAGTATAAACATTTTATATTATAATTATAAAATATTATTCTCTAATAACAATTGTATTAAAAATAAGAGACCCTTTTATCCATTGTAAGACTCCTCACTGGGCAAGTTTTCTCGTCTTTTTCAATGCTTTGGCCTTTGAGGATCAGAAACAAACATATAGTATTTATATGGCTTAAGTCATCTACTACTCATTAAAGTTGTTCGTATAATTCACTTAGACACCTTAACTAGGACTTGTATCTATTGAACACCTAAATTGTTCAAAACATATACCTATTAAACACAAAATGCTTATGTGGCAAAAAAAGTGTATCTCACCGCTGTTGGGCGCGTGAGTAGATCCCAGATTATTTTTTAATTTTTTTTTAGATAAATTTGTAATTCGTTTGACACATGGCATACATTAATTGAATGACTAAAAAAAGTAATAATTTAATTCAATAATAATCTTATTTTTTTTTAAAAAAAAAGCCCCACCCCACACCCCTTTACCGTCGTCTTCTTCACTCCATTTTACAAAATCTTTTGTTCTACAAGTTCCACTATTTTTTCTTTTTCATTTTTTGTTTAAAGAACAAACTGAATCTGCCTCAATTCCTAGCAGTCGTCTTCCTCAATTCATCTTCCCCAATTGAACTTCTCAATTTCATATTACCTAGAATTAAATCCCGGCGAAACTCTATTTTTTCGACAAGACTAATACGAATTTGAAATTAGTTTCTTTAAAATTGCTAAAAAAAATCAAACCTTAAAGAACTCACAACATAGAAGAAGAAAAATGTACAAATCTGAATTGTTGTTTGAAAAAGAAAGTGAGATTGGAAGAATGACAATTACAATGTTTGACGGGTATCAAATTAAAGGAGAGGGGTAGTTTTATGGGTGATAAAAAATCCTTTTATAAATTGAAAAAAATAAAGGTGGAGTTAAAGATGATTATTGGGTGTGTGATTTTAGCAGCGGCAACGACGGGGTATGTTCCGACAAAGAAGAAAAGGGGAAGGATGGGCACGGGTGGTTGGTTGATTGGGTGGGTGGGGTATGCAGGCAAAGATGAAATTGGGGAAGGAAAGTTTTTTCTTTTCCTATTTTTTTTTTGGCTAAAAATAAAATTTTTATTTTATTTTTCTTTCTAATTTATTTTTGAATTATTATTACGGGCCCAATGCCACGTGTCCTTTTTTTATTTATTGTTATTATGTCACATCATTCGCAAGTGTATAACACACACTATATTTTTAATTGTTTGTCAGAAAATGTTCAATATGTATATTTTTTAACTAATAAAGTTGTTCAATTGGAACAGCCTAAGATAAGGTGTCTAAGAGAATTATGCGGACAAATTTAAGAGGTCATCGATGACTTAAGCCTATTTATATTGTTCTCCGTATATTTCATTTCTAGTTGAATAAATCAAATATATATCAATAAAAATACATCTTTAATAGTACCAAACTACCAATATTATACTTCTCAAATTACAATCACAATATACCTTCTTTTTTTGCTGAACCACAATATGACTTGTTTTATTTCGGTTTTTCAATCGATATTCAGAATCTGTATTGGAGTCTGATCAATTAAATTCAGATAATGCATTATAGAGTCATTGAGAGTGGTTCTCCCAACAAAATTTTCTTCATACCCAAGTCTCAAAAGTACAATTTTAAGATCGTTGATTAAAAGTGAAGCAATTTCATCACTGTACCATCAATATAACTTGTTGACATACCAAACCACCCCAATCCCCATAACCTTTTTTTTTTTTGGAAAGGGATCAAAATCTAATGAAGTGTATATATGCAATTCATGAATCCCCATAACTTTTGTTTGGATTCATTGGTTTACTAGCAAGGGGAAAAGTGAGAGTAGCATGGTGATGAAAATCGCCACGTCCACCTATGGTGCAGTGAGTGTGACTGTTTTTTTTAATTAAACGTCTTGAGTTTATGTTTTAGATGTTCATATTTTTCTGATAAGAAGTCTTATTTCCAAATGAACTTTATTTAATATGAATTCAAATTAACCGATTTGTAATATGATTATCATATAGTCGGTTGAGAAAACCCAAAAAAAAAAGAAAAAAAAGAGCATAGTTAATGATAGAGGGATGAGGTGATGCTTAAATTCCTACCACAAAGGCCATCCCCTTTTCCTTTTCAGAATGAGGAGGGGGTAGTGGGGCCTATTATCTGACTGTGGGCTCCACACTGAGTTTAGAGGGAGGATCTCCCTAAATTTTACAATTCCTTTGACTTGTCTACTTCATTTTCTCCACTTCCAAAAACACCCTCCCTTTTTACTCTTTTGTGAAAAGAGAATCGTATCGTAGCTAATTTGAAGGTAAGTTATCGAGGGATTCAATATTTCATTTTGTATGGTAGCACTTAGACTTGGTGAGTCTACCTTTTTTTTGAGGGTCGATTAGTTCCATTTGAAAAGGTAATACTTTTAACAAAGATAATTTAACTTTTAGAATTCAAATTCACGATTTTTGATTAAATAACTAAATAGAATTCATTACTTACCATCCAATCATATTTTTAACTTAATCATATATCCACTAGTACCCTTAATTCAATTTATTTATCTTAGTTTAACTTCACACATAATTCCAAACAAAAAATAAAGCATTCAAGTACATAGTTATTGAGATTAGTTATTGCCTACAAGTTATTCTAATTGCCTTTGGGGCTATTAGAAGCCAACGACATATTATGGTTATTTTGCAAAGTTATATTGAAGCATGTTTACTTACAAGCAATTCGATCTTATTACAATGAAATAGAATTTCAAAACTACTAATAATGCTTGAATAACTAGCACGTCTCGATGTCAAATAATGAAAGTTGAAAGGGCAAGTGTTGGTGAATATGAAGTAAAAGGAATGGTGATAGAAGAATAGAAAAAAAGATATTGGTGGATTGTACTTTATTTTGTGTAAAATAGTATATTGATAGGGTAAGGGGGGTGTGTGGGGGTGGGGGTAAAAAAGAGATGTAACGTATCACTGACAAATGCCATAGAGAAGAAAGAGGGCAGTCAAGTCCTGTCCCTTTCAATCTTCGTCCCCTTATGCCGGGAAACCCGGACTACAGTCCCTCTCACTCTACCCCACCCCTACCTCCTTTTACCCCCTACCCCAACCCCATAAAAAAAATAAGATATTTGTGTGTCGTTCATATTATCGAGGGTGAAATGAGAATTTTAAAGTTAAATTGTTTTTAAGTATAGCAAGTTAACATTCTTTTTGTAATCGACTAAAAAGAAAAATGAGCCACATGTAATGAGATAGGGAGAGTAAGTAATAAAAAGGTAACATTATCGTCATTCTTAGTCTCGATTTTCTATTTCTACTTTGTTGTTTCTTCTGCTTTGAATTTTTTTATCATCTTGTTGTTGTTCTAACGGTTAATGCTACTATTCTTTTCGGATTTCACTTGTAAATTGTGTTACTCCCTATGTTTTTTTTTAATTGTCAAATTTTGATGTGATACATATCCTTTATTGATTTATCAAAAAATGACAAATAAAATTTAAAAATATTTGATAAGCAACAAAGAAGGAGGGAGTATTACTAAAAAACATGACATTCTTATTTGAATAGAATAATAAAAAATCATTATCACATAAATAAAGATAAAAGAAAGCAAAACAAAAAAAATCCTATAAAATAATGAATAAGATGTAGAATTATACTCCCTCCGTTCCTTTTTATATGTCACCTTTTTAGATTACACTTGCATTAAGAAATTAAAAAGTTTTACCCTTCTACCCTTATTTAATGTTTTCTTAAGTCAACTTTTTTAATAAATGATGAATATGCTAGATTTCAAAAATTAAAATGTATTTGTATGACTATTTAAATTTTTGAGTTTATTTTTGGAGCCAAATTTTTCACCAATTGATCTAAGATTTTAAAAAAAATTGTTAAAGCTTCAACTTTTAAGATTATTTTGATTTTTTCTCCATCTTTTATTTTTAATTTGTTTGTTGAGATTTCTTTTTCAAAATAAGATTTTATAGAATAGTGAATAGAGAGAGTAATTAATCAATGTATGAAGTACTCTAATGAATATTAATTATTTATTAATTTTCCTAGGTTTATCAAATTATATATTTTCAAGACTAATTAACTACTCTATCAAGAGTATAATTGGAAGAATATGATAACTTATGCATTGATTTTATAAAATGACAAATATTATAGATCAACTATTTATAGAAAGGAATAGTTATCACGATTAGAGGAATTCATAAAAGTCGCAACCAAAAAAAAAATTTCATTGGACAACTTGTCTATCATTTTTTATGCAACTAAACTTGAGTGATTTAAATAAAACTCAAGATTTTTTAAAATATTTTTTTTGGGTAAATGTAAAATTATATTTGTTTTTCTTTTATCGAAAAAATTGGAAAATAAATCGTGAGAAAATATTAGACTTTCTGGTCCCAAAGGCTAGCTAGTTGTCATTTCTATCCTCGTAAGTCCCGTAGCTAATGATGACCAGAGTTACATAAATACAAAATTTATATTGTCTTATTTTATCTCCTCATTTTTTACAGCTCATACATGATACAAATTCCTAAATAGTATTGCTATTTGTTAACGCTAGAATCGAATATTTATCAGAAATAACATCTCTATTATAAAAAAAAAAAAAAATATCGAATTCGCTTATTAAATTACATATGTTATATTGTTATTGTTGTTCAAATCAGATTCTATATATGTAATAAGAACTCTACTGATTGAATTCAATTATTGTGTATAGTATTAGCTTAAGATTACTATACATTATGAATAATTTTTTATATTATTAAAATTAGACAAAAATATAACAATTTTTTTTATAAAAAAGGCACTAATATCAAGGTGATACTGTGATGCAACTTTTTTTTTTCCACTGTGGGGTTAAAGGGGTGGCAGTAAAGAGTGTAGTCACTTCGAATAGGAGGCAGGTTTATCAGAAAATAGTTAAAAAGATCTCATAAATAATAAAGTTGAAAACAAGAAAAATCAAAAACAGTTTTTTCCCACTTTGCAAAAAGCAAAAAAATTAATAAATTAAATTTTAGAAAAAAATAAATGTAAGACTTTTGATGATGATAGTTTCAAAGAACTAGGCAGATGCTAATCAGTACTACTGTCTACAAACTTGCCATTACTGCATTTTATGATTCTTTAACACCCCCCCCCCCCCGCCCCCCACAACTAATATTATGTGGACGTTTGGTCATAAAAATAAAATTTTTGAAGTTGGAGTTGAGTTTTTTTTTTTTAAAAGAAAAAATGAAAAATTCTCATTACACATGAATTCTGTGAGCTATTTAGTTGTAATTTAGTATGGAGAAAATTTTGTTAAGAACGCGACCTTTGAATGGATCTGCACACTGTAGTGTGCAATTCGAATTTGATCAAAGCTGCGAGACGATGAATGAAAAATACGAAGATTCTTGAAGGTCACAAACTAGAAATACAGTCTAAAAACTACTCTATAACAGACTATACTTCAATTCTGAACCCATTTTCTGGACTAGAGAGTCTGTATTTTCTGCAAAGACTAATATAGAAAAGCTACTATTTCAATAAAGCATGTATTCATTTATATTTTCTTTATTGTTACTCAACCACTTGGAAGTTATTTATGTATTAAAATTAATACTACTGTTATTAATACAGATTTGGTAGCTTCTTAATTGTTTTATATAAAACTTTAACAAGTATGGTACTTGTATAACTATAATCTGCTTCAGTTATGCAATATTAATAATACAAGAATCGATTATATGTAAATCAATTAGGCAGGGTTTAATTATTTCTATCTTTTATACTATATAAAATAAATAATTTGTTTTATAACTTATACATGCAAAATTGTAAATTGATAATTAAACATTGTACTTGATATGCTGAAAATTTTAACATAACTAAAATACAATCTAATATAGTATTAGTAGTACTATTATTAATATATAAGTAATTTAATTACTAACCAGCAATCAAACTATGTACACACTTAGCTTAACAATTAACATCAATAGAAGAGGCAGAAGTTAATGAGATATCAGAGTTTAAATCTTATAGCAATAAAGTAATATTTTTTATTTAGTTATAATTTAATATGTAAATTTATAATGATGATCTTGAATTCAATTAAACATGATTATATGATTTGAAACTTGATCTCACACTTCGTTTTTGAGCTTGAACTTAAACTTGAAGGCTTAAATACTTCTACGTTGTAAAAAACTTGTGAGTTTGGATTTACCAGCTCTTTGTGGCTCATTACTACTTAATTCTACTTAATTCGAAATCACAATCTTATAATTAAAAGTGAGGACGGTTTACCATACGAGCTCGGATAATTTGAATTGAGGTGGTGTTACTTTTGTTTTTGTGTTTTCGCTCATTTGGTTTTGAATTTTACCCTCAACAAGATGTACAACACTAGTTGCATAATAGTGCGTGTGTACAAATAACCTTTCTGGTTAAAGACGCCATTGCCGTCTTCGTCATCACATTCTCTATACACGTCACCCTTCAAACAGAGAGGGCCATACCTTACCCTTTTCTCTCTTATTTCTCTGTGTTCTTCTTTTTTTTCTTTCAATCTTCCGTTCCATCTCTCTGCTCACTCATTTTTCTCTGTGCTAAACATATTCTCCTTCAATCTTTTATCTCTTATTTCCTCATATTTTCTTGAAATACAACTAAAAAGATCTTATGGGTCGAGCTAAAAACTGGGATGCCTAAGTTGTTTCTTGTAAGTTTTTTTGTTAAAGTTTGCTCCTTTTTTGGTTCTCTGATCAAAATGATTTGATGGGTATGTGTTCTGTTGTGGGAAAGTCTTATAAAGTTGCTTGCTTTTTTGTTTTTACTGAGTTGTGTTTTCTTGTTCTAACAAGCATTTACATTAATGGTTATGTTTGGTGGAGATAAAGTATCTATCTTTTTGCTTTAGTGATCTCTGCATTGTCATTTTGGTTACTGCAACTTTTCTCTTTTTGCTCATATTTTCTTGAAATTGAATAAAAAAGAGCATATGGGTTGAGCTAAGAACTGGGATGTCTAAATGGTTTCTTGTATGTTCTTTTGCAAATCTCTTAAAGTTGTCTCCTTTTTTGATTCTGTGATCAAACTGATTTGATGGGTATTTTTCTAACATTGTTGTGTTTTCTGGGAAGTGTAGTTTTTCAGGGCTGGCAGCTTGTTTTTTTTGTTTTTTTTTACTTAATTGTGTTTTTTTGTTCTTACAAGTATTTACATGTATGGCTATGCCTGGTGGAGATAAAGAATCAATCTTTTTGCTCTAGTGGTCTTTGCATTACCATTTTTTCTCTCCCATTCTACACAATCTGGTGGTTTCATATTTTTATGAAAAAAAGAACTGAAAGATCTTCAGAGGTTTCATTAAGTTTCTTAAGTTTTTTCTTTTTTTTGGCTTTGTAATCAAACTGGTATGATGGATGTTTCCTACTTTGTTGTGTTTATGTTTTTTTTCAGTGTTGGTCTTGTTTGTGGAAGTATTTTCTAAAGATTCTTGATTTAAAACTGAATTGTGTCTTTTTGTTCTTGCATTTACATGAATGGCTTTTATGCTCTATGTAGAGAAGATAAAGAATCCATCTCTGTGGCTGTAATGCTTTGCATTTCCATTATCTCTCTGCCATTTTTGCACAATCTGGCTTCAAGTATGTCTAGGAAAATCTTGAAATCTCTACCATGTTTGTTCTTGACACATATCTTACTAAGAATTGATTTTATATTGTTTGTCTTGAATCTTTCTATTTGATATTACTACATTTTCTGGTATATCTATCTAATTGCATTTTGCATGAACTGCTCCCATCTTTATTGTTTTCTCACTTTTAGGTTGTTTTATTCTCAATCTTGATATATTGAAGATATGGGTCACTGTTTCTGTGGATAGTCTCAGTGTGGTATTATCTGCTGTTTCACTTTCTTTGTATCTTGCTATTTTGTTATCGTGTTTCCCTTGCCTCAAAACCTCTTTTTTGAGCCGAGGGTCTATTAGAGACAACCTCTCTACCCCACAAAGGTAGGATAAGGTCTGTGTATATCATATGCTAACGAGATCCCACTTGTGTGAATACACTGAGTATGTTGTTGTTGTAGTAGTCTCAGGGTTGCAGTGTTCGATGTCGCATAGATATTTTTGGCCATGAAAACTTTGGTACTTTAAAGGGTTATTGCAATTGAGCTAAGTGAACATGAATCAAGTAATCTTGGAAAAAGAGTGTTCTTTAATTTGTATCATAATATTGTGCCGAGTTCTTTTATGTGGTTGTTATGCACTTACAAAAATCTTGTTCTTCGAATGCTGGTCAAGAAGGATATTGAACTGGATAGTGTAGCGGTGTGCAGAGTGGACGTTATCTGATTATTAATGATCTGTGTAATCATACAAGTATGCTGGTACATGGTAATCAATATTGCTTCAAATGATTTATGTAAATCATGTTTCTATCAATCTACTTGGGTGCATACACGTCTGCTTTCGTTTTTTCTTCACTGTCTTTTCTGCATTTATCTTTAAGCAGGGACCTTCAAATGTGGCTAGTCTGGTCTCTATTCATCTTAAGCTCAATGCTGAAGGGTCTGAACAAAAGTGAATGTGAATATATTGTTTGATTCTTATCTTAATTCTATCTGATTAATGTTGTTTTCTCGAAATGCTAACTCAACTTTAGATTATTTTGAATATTGATCTGGTCTTGCGTAGTGGATATCAGAGTGACATAGCAGCACTTTCTAGAAAATTATGACCAAGTACCTCTAAACTATGCGGTTAGAAAAGAGAGTTCCCTCTGACCCAATTTATGTGATCGTGTTTTATTTGGCACTAGCATTTTAACTGTGTTTAAAATAACTTTATCTTTTATTCTCATTATCTATTGTCTATTGAGATTTGTATACTAGCAATCAGTTGCATTCTTGTCTCGGAGAAGTCTTGAGTATTGGAACATTACATGAGTTTCCTTTGTTGAAATGCTACTGAATGATCCTTTGTTTCTGTGATGGTACTTTATTTAAGGGCGGCGTAATGACTTTCCTTACAAGTTAATATATTATTTCTATCTTATGCTAGTAACTAAATTAAATTTGATGCACTTGCATGTAACAAGACTTTGTTCGTGATCAATAGCGTGCTTAAGATAAGGTTCTGATTCTTTACTAGTATTGAAAGTAATGGTGCTAAACATTCTTTCAGGAAAATTATGAGGAGTTTGGGACGATGGAAACTGGTGTTTACACCTGGAAATGAGGGAGAGGCAACGGTGGCGAGCTGAAGAGGATGCTTTGTTGCGGGCATACGTGAGACAGTATGGACCAAAAGAATGGCACCTTGTATCACAGCGTATGAACACACCCCTTAACAGGGACGCGAAGTCTTGTTTAGAAAGGTGGAAAAATTACCTCAAACCAGGGATTAAAAAAGGATCACTCACTGAAGAAGAGCAGCGTCTTGTTATCCAACTACAAGCCAAACACGGTAACAAATGGAAGAAAATAGCAGCTGAAGTACCAGGTCGAACTGCAAAAAGATTAGGAAAGTGGTGGGAAGTTTTCAAAGAGAAGCAACAGAGAGAGCAGAAAGAAAACAACAAGGTTGTTGATCCAGTAGACGAGGGAAAGTACGACCACATTCTCGAAACCTTTGCAGAGAAGATTGTGAAAGAGCGAAGTGTCCCAGGTTTACTTATGGCTACTTCTAATGGAGGATTCCTCCACGCCGATGCCCCAAATCCTATGCCACAAACTCTTCTTCCTCCATGGCTTTCTAATTCTACTGCTCCTTCAACTGTCAGATCATCATCTCCTTCTGTAACTTTAAGTCTCTCCCCCTCAACTGTGCCCCCCACTCCAACGCCCGGCATTTCCTGGCTACAAACAGATAGAGGACCTGAAAATGCACCCCTCATCTTGAGCAGTTTTCCACATCATGGTGTTGCTCCTCCTTGTGGAGAAAATCCATTTATCACTGAACTTGCGGAATGCTCTAAGGATTTAGAAGAAGGGCATCGTACTTGGACTGCACATAAGAAGGAAGCAGCTTGGAGGTTAAGGAGGGTGGAATTACAACTAGAATCAGAGAAAGCAAGCAAAGTTAGGGAGAAGATGGAGGAAATTGAAGCAAAAATGAAAGCTCTGAGGGAAGAACAGAAAGCAACACTTGACAGAATTGAAGCAGAATACAAGGAGCAACTTGCAGGCTTGAGGAGGGATGCAGAAGCAAAAGAGCAGAAATTGACAGAGCAATGGGCTTCTAAACACCTTCGCCTTGCTAAGTTTCTCGAGCAGATGGGATGCCAATCAAGACTTGCAGAACCTAATGGCGGCCGCTAAAGCAAAGCTGCAAGCTAAGCCAAGAATTCTTTTGTGTTTCCTTGCCACCTAAGATGGTTCTTTCAAATTGTCACGACTTTTTTACTGTAAACTTTTTGTTTGATCTCACCACCTTCTATTTGGTTTTCTATGTTTTCGTTGATGCATGATGATAACTCTATAATAGCCTGCAACTTGTATTTTTGGTATCTGAAAGGATTTGTTGCAACTTCGCGACAACATATTGTGTGCTTATATTTTTCAGTAGTAACATCTATTAATATTGCTTACTCAATTTCTTGTGCTAGTATAATTTGAATGGCATTGCATTGGACTGCATGTGCTCTGAGTGGAAAGTGTGACTCAATAAATATGATCAATCCTAGTTTTTGTCGTTAAGGTGGAGAACTGAATCGAGTTCTTATATATGCTAGATTCCCTTGGTTCTTCATTGATTATCTACTTTTATATGGATTTTCCTCAGAAAGTGGATGTTCTCTAAACAAAAGTTGAGTTTATGTTAAATGTTGTCATCTTTTCATAATTTGAATTATCTAATGTAGGCTCCAATTATCATAACTGCATGAATATCATTGAAAGATAAATGGAAGCCAAATTTGTTCTTGTTAACAAGTTATTCAAAAATCTTCTTATATTTCTGAAAGATAAGACATTATTAGTTGTAAAGAGTAAAGATCAAAGAAAGAGAAAATGTTGATATTATCTGCATAATAACAATGTGAGATACAGGTGAATTTGTTAATTTATTAAATACACTATATTTTGATATTATTATATCAACTTATCAAATTCAACACAAGCCTTGGAAACACCCTTTGACAGAAATGAAGATAAGGTTGTCTACAATAGGCTCTTGTGGTCGGTCCCTTCCTCAGACCCTGCGCATAACAGGAGCTTAATGTATCGGATTGCCCTTTTTTATATTATATTTTTTCATTGAAAAATTGCATTATAAATATGTTCTTACTTCATAAGGTATGTCATATGTGTATATTCTACCCTCACAAACTTCATTTGTAGGATTACACTAGGTATGCTATTGTTATTCAATTTATATTTGTCAACTAAAAAAAAAGTTAAGATCTTTTATGAAATTTGGCTTTAGAACTCCAATCTTGTTGAGAAATTAATGCTCTTAATTTTTCATCTTTTTTTAAGAATTGATTTTGTCCATAATTTAATGTATGGAATATTCAATCTCTTCCTCTATGTTTAGTAGATACAATAATTTCATGAGAGAGTGTGACAAGAAGAGTGCTTCTTGTTTTATATACATTCAAACATCAAATATCAAACATCGTTGGGCTTGAGATAAATAAAAACTCTCTTTATTTTTTTAATCTATACCAATTTATTGTAAGCAACTAACATTGCAAGGGAAGAAATTTTAAACTATTACACATGAAATCTAACATGATGCACCTCTCAATCTCAAAACCAAAAGAATTTTTTATTTTGAAGGTAAACGAAAATTGCACTAGTATTACAAACATGAAGGACTTTTGCTGTTTTATATAAAAAATAAGAATGACTGACTCTAAATCTAAAGATAAAAGATTATTTTAAGTTTTTTTAAAATAAAACATTTTTGAATTTGGATAGGATAATTTTATACTCCCTTCATACTAAAATACTCGTACGATTTCTTTTTGAAAGTCGAACGATATGAACTTTGATCAATATTTTGAGATTTTTTCATCATATTAATATGATAAAAAAATTATAACTTGTATAACTTCCTCTATAATTTTTTAATATCTCTTAGAATATCAAATTAGCTTTATTTAATTTTAAAAATTAATCAAATTGGCCATTGAGAAGAAAAACATAAAAAACCATTTTAGATCAATGAAGTTTATAATTAGGCACATTTCTAAGGAGTCGTTTGGTAGTTGGATAAGAAACAAATAATTCATGTATTAATTTTCAAATACCTTATACAATGTTTGGTTAGGTAGATAGAACTAAGTTATTCATGTATAAAATTAATACGACGTTTGATTGATAATTTAAAAATCAGCATAACTAATACATATATAAGTTATGAAAGAGTATGTATTATTTTATGTAAACTCGAAGATGAAAAACTAATACATATATAACTAAAACATATATGAAATAATACATAAATTTCTTCATTATTAATTAATGCACTAGTCTATCCTTCGAGGTGGCTAGTGATTTGGACTTGAAACTTAATAAATTGAAGTTCTCAAATGTGAAATTCCATGCTAGCGAAAGCCGAACTTGCCTACTTACCAAACTACCCCTAATAATAGAATGTAATATAAAGTGCAATAAGAGGAATAATAACAATGAATTTATCGGAATTTGTAAAATTCATCACATAATTTCAATTATACAAAACTACAAAATGTTAAAAGCTGAAACACCAATTCAAGGATCGTATGCCCATAGATATCAGCTAGGGTTTCAGATTTTGGTATAATTTTGAATGTTTTTGATGGTGTAAGACTGACAGTACTGTTCAGCCCTGGGAACAATAATTGTGAAATTGGGGATTGTAATTGCGCCGATTAGATTCGGTTCATTTTCCGAATGGAGGTTGATTCTTCGCTGGCGCCGGAGCCGGAGCCGATGATGGCAACTCCGCAGGAACTTATTCTTCAGGTACTCCGGTTTACTTGAATATTGTTTGGAACTAATTTTATGTATTTTGAACTCTCCAATTATGTGAGATTCACAAGTATTGAGGTTTTTAGTATTATAAGATAATCACAACACTCAGAAATTTTGAAGAATAGAGTGGAATGGATAAGGATTCATTCATTTTGTTGAAACCAAATAGTTTGGGATTGAGGTGTAGTTGAGTTGAGTTTTATATTGTTCTATCACTGAACTGAAAAAATGACATCGGAAAGTTGATATATGTATAGATTTTTTAATAACCGTGATGTCTGAGCTAGTTTGCGTGCACCTTGACTAATTCAGTTAGCAGGTAAATCACCTAGTGTTTTGTCTTTGTGGGGATTGAACATGAGACCTGAGACCTTATGGTGTTCAACCGACCACTAGGCTACACTCTTGGGTGCAAGGTTGATTTATTTTAGATGGAATTTTAGGAGAAGCGTGGTAAAAATTGAAGAAAGTTATCAATGAATGAGAGTTAAATGGGCGAAATTATCTCATATTGTATTTGCTACTACATGTTACATTGTGCCTATGCCATGCTTAGTTTTCTAACTGTAATGGTTTTAAAACAAATTTGTTTGACCCGCCCAATCCCTGTGATCAATCCGTATTTGATCAGCACGTTGAAAATATGGGTAAATCCATTTTCAACCCGTAGTCAGATGGGTCAGGAAGACATGAACCATCAGAATTTTGCTTTGAGTTGTTGGGATAAGCATCTCCAGTAGTAAAGGTTTTCAAGTTTTGCGGTTTTGCTAGAGTTTGATTTGTGGGGAGACTTCAAGTGTAGCATTGGGTGGGACAGTTTTTGAATTGCTCATGCCTCATTGCCTTGATTTTTCTTTAATTCATAATTTTTCTTTTTAATAACTCGAGATATATTTTGATATTTAAGGTTTTTTATTTTTTCTTTTAGTTTTATTTTATTCTAATCTTAGGCAAAACTAGTTTATCTTTTAGAAAAATAGTGACAACAAATTATACACAAACAACAAAATAATATATATGTGTATATGTGTGTATGTGTGTGTTAACTTGAGCACTAAAATAACCTTCATAGAAAGTAAGATAAATTTGACGTACTGTTGACATTTCACGAAACAAACAAATAGAAATTGGACGAAGAAGTAATAAAGATAAAACAAAATAGCAACTGATTTGTGAAATGATCAAAGAAATCAAATGAAGTGAAATAGTTAAGAACAAGAGTCACATAGTCATTTTTTTGAAAATAGGACACAAGCAATATTATACTAGCTGATTATCTAAAAGAAAATTAGAACACCCTTCGGGGTGGCCCAGTGATTTGGGCTTGGGACTTCCATGTTGGAGGTCTCAAGTTCGAAACCCCTTGCCAGCGAAAGCAAGGGGTTTTACCTTCTGGGTCGAGCTCGTCGCCCCGGGCTTGCCTAGTGCGGGTTACTTCTCCTATGTGGTTTGCGAGCTATTGCATAAGAGCGGGGGTTTTACCCTGTGCGCACCCAAAAGGTAGCGGCTGCGGGTTTCCCTTGTCATAAAAAAAAAAAAAAAAAATTAGAACAAAGCCCAGATAAATTGTACATTAACTAGAGCACTAAAATAACCTTCATAGAAAGAAAGATAAATAAAAAAGTACTGTTGACATTTTGAAACAAACAAATAACCTTCATAGAAAGCAAGATAAAATAAGTACTGTTGCCATTTTGAAACTATCAAATAGAAATTGAACGAAGAAGTAATAAGATAACACAAAATAGCTACTGATTTATGAAATGATCAAAGAAATCAAATGAAGTGAAACATCAAAGAATGAGACTCACATTGTCATTCCATTAAATAGGAGACAAACAATATTGTACCAAACGGATTACCGTAAAGAAAATTAGAACAAAGCCCCCATGAATTCACTTGAGCCATTTAAAATTAAGATTAATCCATTTCACGTGGGTCTAATATATTTGTTGGAAAAAAACTTGCTGAAAGAAATAGAACAAAACATGTCCAGTTTTTTATTTTGTCGATTTGTTTTTAGTATTGTCATTTTCTTAGAAGAGGCCATAATCATTCGTTTTTAATGTTGTCATTTTCTTGGAAGAGGCCATAATCATTAGTGGTGAAAATTTCTAAATCAACTTATTTTTCTAGAACACCTATATATTATGGGTTAATCCATTTTCAACCCCATTAACTATCCAACCCCTTTTTTTACCCACATGAAATGTGAGTGGGTTGGATTTGATCCACTTTTGTTCCATTGGTTTTCAACCCGCCCAAACCAGTGTTGTCAAATGTGCGCTTAAGCCCTGAAGCGAGGCTGAAAATGTATTTTTGTCATCAAGGTTTTAAGTTTTCCTTGCCAATGAGCCTCTTTTGAAGAGGCGACACTAAACAATTGAAATTTCACTTTTTTGTTTTTTTTTCCAATGTCTTTGTTCATATATTTGTCATTCATGTTTAAAAATATTAACGTTGGACTAAACATATATATTGTATTGTGTCTCCCTTTGGGCATTTTTTCATTAACGCCCACGCTTTATTTGCATTTTGCGAGTAAAGCCCCGACGAACCTTAAAGAGTTTCTTTCCGCTTTTTGCATTTGCTAACACTGGTCCAAATTCGACATAAGCTACCCATTTGTCATCACTAGTTCCGTAAGGCAAGAAAGGACCTTCCAGTTCCATGAGTGCTTCACAAATGTCCTTGTTGCTTAAGTCAGGAGATTTATTTCTATAGACCCAAGATAAGGTTTGACACAAATGTTAGGAACTGGAGTCTCACGAGAGATCTAGTCCCACTACTAGGTAGTTTAATGGAAGATAAGTGAACTGATGATTGATATGGGATGAGAAAGTAATCATCACTCTCTTAGCAATAACTAGTGGAACTTATACAGCTGAAACTGACTTACAACGGATCCTATATTGTAGGGTTATGAAAGTCATGTGATCTCTAAATTTAGGATTTTTGAACTATGGGAAGTGTTTATGAGCTAAAAAAAAAAGGGGAGCCTTGGCGTAACTGGTTATGTTGTTTCCATGTAACCTGAAGGTCACGGGGTTGATCTCGAGCTGTGGAAACAACCTCTTGCAGAAATGTTAAGTAAGGCTGCGCACAATAAACCCTTGTGGTTTGACCCTTCCCCGAACCCTGCGCATAGTTGGAGTTCGTGCTTGTACTATCTATACCATAAATTCTGAATTTTTTTTGAGAAGGTAACAACTTGTATTCTATTTCCAAAAAATCAAAAACCTGCCACAAAAAAGTTACAGGTTTCCTAATTACAATTGAGGTAGAGTATTCAGAAGATCTTCAACCCTTTAACCAAAACTACAAAGAGCTTAAGACATCTATAACTGATTCTAGATCTTCCATATACTCCTGTTTACACCATAAATGAAACAAAACTTAACAATTCATCTTCATCTTCTGGATGCTGTTGCTCTTGTTCTGGTAGCACCTAAGGTTTCTTTCTGTCCAAGCAGACCACCAGATGCAAGCTGGTATAATTTTCCCCCTATCCTTGTGGTCAGAAATGTTTTTTTTTTTGAGGAACTTGTGGTCAGAAATGTTAGCATAGCTGCTCCAGATCTTCTGGGTTTGAGCTATTTTCCTTGGCATCATCCAGCTCAGATCCTTCATATTTAGGAAGATTTCCCACAGTTGAAAGGTAATCCTGCAGTGTATAAATAGATGAGTTACTGTCTCAGCCTTTTCTTCACAAAAGAAGCACCAAGGGCTTAGATGGATCCCACTCTTCATGAGATTTTCTTGAGTTAACACAGCTTGTTTTGCCAAAAGGCAAGTAAAACAGGAAACTTTATAATGGAATTTTAACTTCCCATATAAGCTTCCAAGGCCAGTCATCAATCTGATAATCATAAGGATTAAGCAATTCTGAAATTAAATGGTAAAGCTTCCCGGAATGAGTTTTATGCAGTGCTAATTGGGACTAATTGGGCTCCAATGCGGGTACTCGATACCTGGGAAACCAAAAAAATTTTTTTAAAGGCATTGGATTATGGTGCCCATGATTTTAGAGCTTGCGCATTAGTACTACTACTAAGCAACTCTAGTTTTGCTTAAAGTGTACTCCTATTTTTGTGATAAACTTTGATCTATATTGGATTTCTTCAAGGAAACTCAATCAGTCAATCTAGGTTAAAAGACGACCGATTTACTCTATATTATGAATACCCGATCAGATCTGTCAATTTGTGAAAGTTGAATAAATAATATTTTTAGAAGAAATCTGGAATAAGCAGAATTTAGAACCCAAGGGTGTGGCCAGTGGTCAATGAAGTGGGTTGAGAACCCTCTCAGGTTCAAATCTCAGTAGAGACAAAAACACTAGATAATTTCTTCTCATCTGTCCTTGCCTTGGTGGATAGAGTTACAAGGTACCTATTGTTGGTGGGTATCCCGTGGAATTAGTCAAAGGTCTCTGCAAGCTTGCCCAGATACCATGGCTGTCAAAAAAATGAACTTGGGAATAGTTTGCAACGTCCTAGATATACCATTATTTTGGAACCGAGGGAGAGTCTCTTATATCTGTTGACATTAATTGAGATGGATAGATCTTCTATGGTTCTGCTTGCCAGGCAGTTTCATGTTGGGAATCACTAAATAGAGCCTCACCCGAAGCCGAAAAAAAAAAACAAAAAGAGGCTAAGAGAACAACTAATGGATTATCTTCTAAAAGTAAAATAGTTCATAACTCTTTACTTTGTCCATTGGAAGGATGAATTTCACACTTCATTACTTATTCTATCGACCATCTTCTGTCTTCTGCCTTCGAAGGTGTTGCATTTCCCCCCTTACTATTATGTAATATGTAATATTTATTTTGTTTTTTTCATTCACCAAGATATGCAACCGTCCAAGTGCTGTACTGTGATATTCTCTGTTTTTCTGGTTATGTGCACTGGCTTATTTGGAATATACTTTATCATCTTTTAAGTGGCTCTTGAAGCATTATTTTGGGAGCAAAATGCAAATGCTTCCTGGTAGTTTTCATGATTTTGATGTCACCCACTTATGGTTCAGAAGCGCACTTATCCCTTTCCGGGTACCAAACGCTCTGCAAATATCCCATCAATCAAGTATCCTACTATTTCTTTTAAAAATAAAAAAAGAAAAGGAATCAACTGGCCAACAATTGTGTCTTTAACTATGGGGAATAAAATGAACAATCAGTGTGGTGATTTCTGATAGCTCTGCCATTTCTAGATCATCTTTATAACCTTTTAAAGGTGGGTGAATAGTAAGTATGCCAAACGAAGTTTGAGAAGTTTTTTACTCCTTACTCTCTATGTGTGTTTTTATTGCGTAGACATAGGCTCAAATATACACATGCATATTCAAACACACACACACACACACATCTTTACCCTGTCTATTATTTGGTTCAAGATGAGGGACCTGAAAATGCATTTTGATCTTCTACTGTCAGAGGCTTGAGAATCTTGGAGTTCCTGCAGAAAATTTGAAGCACCGACAGCCTGGTTTAATTGTTTATGTGAAGAATAACAAGTCTCAAATTGAAGAGCTTGTCTCTGCTCTTTTGCCTACTAATGAAGAGGCAATGGACAGTATTATAGATATGCAGACGGATTCTCCAAAATCAACTGGCAGCTCAGCCATTAAAGATTTATTTCAAGAAAGTATGACGTGGTTACAATGGTTGATGTTTGAAGGGGAACCAAGAAGAGCACTAGATCACCTAGCTGACATTGGCCAGCGTGGTGTTTGTGGGGCTATTTGGGGGAACAATGATATTGCGTTCCGTTGCCATACATGTGAGCATGATCCAACATGTGCAATATGTGTTCCATGTTTCCAGGATGGAAACCACAAGGACCATGATTACTCAGTCATATATACAGGTGGTGGCTGCTGTGATTGTGGAGATGTAACTGCATGGAAACGTGAGGGATTTTGTTCCAAGCATAAAGGTGCGGAGCAGATACAACCTCTTCCGGAAGAGTGTGCTAATTCTTTAGGCCCTGTTCTTGATTCCTTGCTGTCTTGTTGGAGAAAAGGGCTCCTATTTGCAGAAAGCATCTCTGAGCAAAGTCCAAGACTAAATAGTCAGGCAACTGAGTATAAAGGTATCACAGATGCGTTGACATCAGCAGTGGTAGAGATGCTCTTGGGTTTCTGCAAGGATAGTGAAAGTTTGCTTAGTTTTATCTCTAGGAGGGTATTCTCTTCAGAAGGTTTATTAGATGTTCTGGTGAGGGCAGAGAGGTTCTTGATCTGTGGTTATATTGTCAGGAAGCTCCATGAATTGCTCTTGAAAATGTTGGGTGAACCTCGATTCAAATATGAGTTTGCTAAAGTATTTCTGAGCTATTACTCAACTGTTGTGAATGAAGCAGTAAAGGAAAGTAATGATACAGTCTTCCAAAAATATCCACTTCTCTCAACTTTTTCTGTGCAGATATTTACGGTGCCTACTTTGACCCCACGTCTTGTGAAGGAAATGAATCTTTTAGCCATGCTGCTGGACTGTTTAGGGGATATACTTATATCTTGTGCAGAGGAAAATGGTAGATTGAAGGTATTGCAATGTTAATTTGATTTCAGCCTTGTGTAAGGAGTTTGGATAGTTATACTGTTTTTTTAAAGTTAGATTATGACATCAATATATTGGTTGATGTTTGAATATTGTAGCTTGCCTCTCAAATCCTCTCACTTAGAAGATATCTTTAATAGTTTGGTTGTGGACTTTTAGTTATTGGATGGAAATAAATGCATAACACCTTTTGTAAAATCTAGTATGGTAGGTCTATGCACTGACTTTTCATATAGAAAAATGGACAGATTATAAACAATGGAAACGTAAAAGCTTGCATGATGAGTTCATAGTGGATACATATACTTACATAATTTCAATATTTTCTGTAATACGAATACAATTATACATTTGCATTAAATGGTTCTTCATTTTGATGTTGTAGTAGTTCTCACAGTAATTGACGGGTGGTAGTTTATTTCTGCGTTATATCCACTTAAGAGAAAAATACTGAACAACATAGGAGTGTGCTAAGAAGTTTTTTTTTTTTTGTTTCCTTGGATTTCTTGAACTAGTAAAGTTCGCAATGTTTGTTAATTAAAAAAAGGAAGATATCAGCTGCTAGCATTTTCTTTGTTTTCGAGGCCTTATGCCTTTCATGATATATAGCTAATCTGCAACAACTAAACTATCTTGTTTATTTTTCAGCATTGTTTACCAACTAATGTTGTCTTAGCAGTTGACTTAAAAAAATAGCAGCATTACCTTGCTTAATGAAGTCATTTTACTTATTATAGGTCAATAAATGGGGAAATTTGTATGAAACTACTCTTCGTGTGGTTGAAGACATACGATTTGTCATGAGTCATTCTGCTGTACCCAGATATGTGGCTCGTGATAGGCGAGATATACTTAGGATGTGGATGAAGCTGTTGACTTTTGTACAAGGAATGAACCCTCAAAAGAGAGAAACTGGCATCCATGTAGAAGATGAGGGTGAAAATATTCATTTGCCTTTTGTTTTGGGTCGTACTATTGCAAATATTCATTCTCTATTGGTGGGTGGTGCATTCTCTATTAGTAGCACTGAAGATGCTGATGATGCTTTGTTCAACACACATATACAAGATTTTGAAGACCAAGATAGTCAAAGACATGCAAAAGTTGGAAGGCTATCACAGGAAAGTTCTGTTAGTAGCGTGGCTGGAAGGAGTCCACCAGAACATGCATCCAGGACTCTTGAATCAAAATCTGGTAGTTCTCCGGTACCGTCATCTGTTCTATGGTTGACATTTGAGTGCCTGAAGGCCATTGAGAATTGGTTGGGAGTGGATAACACATCAGGACCTCTCCTTCACATCTTATCTCCGAAAACAATCACTAGTTCTGGAAATAATTTCTTTGCGTTGAAAAGAACACTTTCGAAGTTTAGCAGGGGCAGGCAAATTATTAGATCTCATAGTCCTTCAGATGGCATTGGACTCCCAAGTTCAACTGAAGGTTGCAATAAGCGATATTCTTATTCGTCACCGACTTTTGGTGTTGCCTTAAATTCTGGACAGGATTTGGCCCAGGAAACTGCAAGCCTTGGTGGTAGTGATAACAATATGCTACAAATAGATTATGCCCTAGAGTTGGAAGCTCTTCGGGTGCTGAGTTTGTCTGATTGGCCTGATATAGCATATAAAGTCAGTTTGCAGGATATATCTGTTCATATTCCACTGCATCGATTACTTTCAATGGTTTTACAGAGGGCACTGAGACAATGTTATGGTGAAACTACCCTAGGGGGTAGTTGTTCCAATTCGTCATCTGCTGTCTATCATGACTTTTTTGGCCATATATTGGGAGGCTGCCACCCACTTGGCTTTTCTGCCTTCATTATGGAACACACTCTCCGAATTAAGGTGTTCTGTGCGCAGGTGCATGCTGGAATGTGGCGTAGGAGCGGTGATGCTGCCATATTATCCTGTGAGTGGTATCGCTCTGTTCGTTGGTATGTAGGCAATACCTTATTTGGGCCTTGGGATTTGAACTTCCTTTATGTGCTAATTTACTTGAGATTTTGTGTACATAGATTACTCATGTTGCTTAAAGTCTTTCTTCTTTTGTACTCTTTGTGCAGGTCTGAACAAGGTCTAGAGCTTGATCTATTTCTGCTCCAGTGTTGTGCTGCACTAGGCCCTGCTGATGAATATGTTACGAGGATTTTAGAACGCTTTGAGCTCTCAGATTACCTATCCTTGGATCTCGAACGCTCTAATGAGTATGTAACTCATCCCTTATCTGTCTTCAATGAGTTTTATTATCCATTTACTTGTTTGCTCCTTACCTAGTTAAGCATAAACTATTTTTTTTCTTTTTTTTGATGGTATAATACTTCAGCATTCCTAGAGTACATAAATTTGATTTGCCACATCGCTAATATCATAAAGGGTGACATCTTGTGATGTTTACCTAACTAAGCAAAACCAATATTAGTTCTATGTTGCTAGTTTGTTACCTATAGATTTGTGTGTTTATATATTTATATGATTTTATCAGTATTGCTAGATGTATATATTTGCGTTCAACATGGACTAAATCATTATTATTTTAGGATTGATCTAGAAACAAATCCATATTGATCAGAAGACGTGATGATTGTTGATGGGGTGGTAGATAGATTGAGGATTTCTGAGTTATATTTTTCCTTCTTCCAAATATATTCCTCAAATGTCTCTTTTGAATTCATTAGTTACACGTGTGGCTGAGTCACATTTAGCTTTTCGAAACATCTGTTGATGCACTACTAATTTTTTTTTTGTCTTTATTAGTATGCACTATTAACTTAGCTTCGTAATGGATGCTTGAGAACTCTAGCAAAAGCTTTTCCAAAATTTGAGTGGTAAGTGTCTAATAGGAAGTAGGAACACTTTTATCATGTGTTCAGGTGCTCAATTGGAACATTTAGTTTGAGTGTCTTAATGAGATACACTGGCAAATTTAAGGGGTTGTTGATGTAATCCGCCATTAGAATAACATCAAAGAGTGGGTGCAGGTAGCACTCACAGAGGATGTAATTAGAATAGGTTACTTGAGATGATCATGTTTTACATAAATAGTTGTATGCACCAATCTTCAGCACACAATATGATGAGTGAAGATAACGAAAAGATAATATCCTAACCTTCCATAGAAGGAAGTAGTTCAATTTCTCGGATCATATTACCTACTAAGAACATGATATAATCGGAATACTTGACATTCTGGCAATACAAGCTAGTTGTTGATTAAGGATTAGTTGTTATTGTTACACTTGCATTAGATTTGTATTGTAATGAAATGGTTATATCCTGTAGGTTTTATGTGTGCTTTGAAGAATATCTAGTTATAGGAAACTCCTAATTCACCTTAAAAGATAAATTGATTTGTATTGTAGTGAAATGGTAATGAATAGAGCGGAGTGGGGATACAGATGATCCATTTAGTTGACCCCAACTAATCGAAAGTGGGGCCTAGTTGGTTGCATAATAGTTTGGTTGTTAGATTTTGAAGTTTCACTAGAACTAAGATGTTAACGTGTGTGTTCTTTCATATTGGTGTTATATGCAACATTCTAGATATTTGACACTAGAGAACAGAAAAAGAAGATAAGACAGTGGCTAGGTGTATAAACTTATATCTGATGTTTATGCTATGGCGTCATCCTTTGGTATACATTTAAGTGGATATACCTTAGTTTTTATCGCAAGTCATGATTTTGGTCATTCTTTCAGAGATAGATATAAGATCCTTTAGTGCAATTTGGTGGATCACTACCGAGTTAGAAGTAACTTGCTAAAAAAGAATGAGTTTATTTTGAGTTGTCTGAGATTATTTCGTGGCCTTGTACATTTTTTGATGCTCGAGTTAGATGGACATAAGATTTTGTATTTTTAAATTTCTTAATTTTCTTCAACCTGCCTCTCTACATACACGAGGTAGTGGTAAGGTCTGTGTACACCCTAATATAATTGTTAGGAGAGTTAGTATATTAAATTGACAATATATAATTGTATAGGGTTCTGGGCAGGGGTTTAAGTACCTTTTCGATGCTTGTAAAGTTTCCAACTTAGCACCTTTTTCTGGGGTGGCTAAGTTTTTATTGAATAGAACTGTTACTTGTCTAAAAAAAATGGTCTGCGTACACCCTACCCTCCCCAGACCCCACTTAGTGGGATTTCACTCGGTATGTTGTTGTTGTAATTTTCTTCAACCTTCTTGTTTATAATTTGGAATGATGCTGTCAAATCTCCAAGTTCTGTTTCTCGAGTATTTAACTGCATTTTTGGATTCTTCTATTTTAACACTTTACTAGGTATGAGCCGATTATAGTTCAGGAGATGCTTACACTGATCATACAAATAGTGAAGGAACGGCGGTTTTCTGGGTTATCCCCCGGTGAGTGTTTGCAAAGGGAATTGGTATATAAACTGTCAACTGGTGATGCCACTCGTAGCCAGTTGGTGAAGTCTCTACCCCGTGACTTGTCCAAGATCGATAGACTTCAGGAAGTTCTAGATAGGGTAGCAGTGTATTCCAATCCCTCTGGCATGAATCAGGTTTGTTTGTGACACTTTGGTCATTCCTTAACCTTCGTACATTGTCATGTGAAATCCATCTGATCAGTTTTAGTCCTATGATCCTAATGTCCCATCTATCCCAGGGTATGTATAAACTGCGGACACCCTATTGGAAGGAGCTAGATTTATATCATCCTCGTTGGAACTCAAAGGAGTTGCAAGTTGCTGAAGAGAGATATGTGCAGTTCTGTAATGTATCGGCATTGACCAGTCAGCTTCCAAAATGGACGAAGATTTATCCACCTCTTGGTGGAATAGCTAAAATAGCTACTTGCAAGACAGTACTCCAAATTGTCCGTACTATTGTATTCTATGCTGTTTTCTCTGATAAATCAAATGCTTCACGTGCTCCAGATGGTGTATTGTTAACAGCATTGCATTTGTTATCTCTTGCATTAGATATTTGCTATATGCATAGAGGATCTGGTGACCATAGTTGCTTTCGGGACGATGTCATTCCAATTTTAGCACTAGCTAGTGAGGAATTGTCATTGAGTAAATATGGTGATCAGAGCTTGTTGTCTCTTCTGGTTTTGTTGATGAGGAAATATAGGAAAGAAAACGACTTTGTGGAAGCTGGAATTTTCAACCTCTCCTCTATGATTGGAAGTCTTCTGACAAAATTTGCTGAACTTCAATCTGGATGCAAGACGAAACTGCAAGACCTTGCACCTGAGGTGGTCAATCAACTGTCGCAATCCGTTTCGACTGGTGATACTAAAAACTTGGAATCAGTTTCAGACAGTGATAAGCGCAAGGCTAAAGCTCGAGAGAGGCAAGCTGCTATAATGGTATAGTTGTAAAGAGAATATTAAGGATATCTTGTTAAATATTTTGCTAAACACGAAATGTGTTTGTTACTCTCTAGGCAGTTAACTTCAAATTGTTGCTTTTGTGTTGTGGTTCCTCTATGACCAAGTGTAAGCTACCTGTTCTAGAAGTTGAAAATCCTTATCTAGCATGCGTGTACATATTCTAGGAAAGCATGTGAAAACGGAACATGCAAGTGAAATACTAACTGCGCAAGGAAGGGGTTCCTCTAACTCGGATGCAGAATCCTTATAGATCAGATACCCCGAGTGTATAGGGTTAAAAAAGGATTCAGAAAAAGCTGTCATATAAAATATTGAAACATGCAAGCGAAATATAAGCACTGAAAATGGAAGCAAAATCCTTGTACATCAGATGTCCCTTGTGTATAGGGTCCTAAGAGACACAAAAAAGTTGGGAAACTTGCGCTTTGGGAGGTAAATTGAGAGTAAGATATGATAGGATGGAAGACTAGATGCTCAATTTAAGTTCAACCATAGTTGGATGCAGCTGTGCTTAAGCCTCTATAGTCAAAATTAGAGATTTTACAGAAATTCCATCGTAGCAATATATATGGTTTCATGTAAAACAGCACATAATTCATCTTACAACGTGCTTGTGTTTCCTGTACTTGGATCAAGTGCTGTTCATGTTTCCATTGTGCTATGTTGCCATAATTTCCAGTTCAGATAGTTTTTGGCCATTGTTAGTTAAACTCATTGTAGAACCAGACTACCTTCTATTCTCGGTTGATCAAGTTTGACTCGGTCACTTTCATGTATATTCCATGTCTACATCGCAGGAGAAGATGAGGGCACAACAATCCAAGTTTTTAAAGAGCATTGATTTCTCTGCAGAAGCTGGTCCGGATGATTCTAAACTTGGTAAAGAAAGAAGTGATTCAGATATTAGACGTAATTATGAAGAGGCTACTCAAGTCATTTGCTCTCTTTGCCATGATCCAAATTCTAAAAGTCCTCTATCATACCTGATTCTTCTTGAGGTATGTGCTTTGTTTTTATATCGCTTCCTTGTGCTTGGATATCTATGCTGATTTATCTAAGTGATTGTGCTTGGTGAATCTATTATAGTCAAATTTTTACTTATTTTATCGTGGTTCTTGAAATAAGAAATCCAGGCTTTTGACTTTCACCAATAGAGGGCCTCCTTCATGGAAAAGAACTCAAAATTCTGGGAAAGAACCGGAATCTTCTGCTAAAAGAATGACAAATGTCTTATCTCAAAGGAGCATTTTATCAAGCAGTCAAGAAGTGATTTCATCTCCTTGGTTGACACAATTGATTCAAAATGCAATAAATGAATTGGCTCTGGAAGGGCAACCTAAGGATGTAGGAGCATTTTTTGAATATATTAAGGCAAGATTCCCAGCGTTAAAGATTCAACTGCCTTGCACATCTGGCAATGTCGACGAAGAGACAGATTTTTCTCTAGAGATGCTAGAAGAACAAATATACTTGTTGATTCGGGAAAGAATGGATGTCAATTTGTGGCACTGGGATCTCTCAAGAAATGGTAAGAAAATTTCTGCAGAGGGAGGTGGTGAGAATGTTGAGTCACTTTTGCTTGGGAAGTACATTTCTTCTCTTGCAGGAGAAAATCTTGATAGTCCTGCATCTGAAAGTGCACACAAGACCCAATTAGAGTCAAGAATGCCGCTTACAGCATATGAAGGATTTGGTCCCTCAGATTGTGACAGAATTTATCTTTCATCGTGTGGACATGCTGTGCATCAGGGATGTCTTGACCGCTATTTATCATCTCTAAAGGAAAGGCAAGTCCTTTTATCCTTTCCTTTTTACGTATTTCTTTGAGGCTATTGTCTAATCGTTTGGTAAATTCGACTTGAATTATTTTTAATCTTTGGTTCTCCATATCTTCTTTTCTTGGCCTAATGATGAAGTTATTGCGTCCGCCCCGTTCCCCAATCAGATGTTTGGATGTGAGCTATACTCCGCGAGGAGCCATTCCTCATGGAGGATTCAAGGGACCGGCCAAGGCTCCGACAGGACCTGCATCTCGAATGAATCTTCTGATGCCAATGAGGTCGAGCGTGATGGGCCGGAACCCTCATGGGAAGGGATTATTTCCCCACTAAATGCACCAAAAATAAAAGTAGAGAATGTCGCCATTCCAAATAAAAAAGGAAAAAGTCAGGATAGGATTCACCCCGGTCCATCAGATCTCGAACAACATACCGCTTTCTCGTTCAGGAATTTCTTAAGATTAAGGTTCGAAAGGACCGGGCGGCGATGAAGTATGAGTCTAAAACACTATATGCAGAGCTGCCTTAGCTCTTTTCTTTCTCAAAGTCAACTTTCTCCCTTCTTAGCCAAGCTTTGAAGTCCCTACTTTATTTAGATTTATGGGATATTTGAAGAAGCGCAGGTTTGGAACCCTATACCTATACAAGGGGCTGGTCTCGATCTCGCTTGGTGGTACCCCTCTCGATGATTGTTGACTCAACATTGATTTCGTGCTTGAGTTGGAGGGCTCTTGTGAGCTTTTGTTCTCTTCTTTCTAGGATTTGCTTTTCTTTTTCTGACCTTATCTTGAATTTGCTTAATCCAGTATTTCCTCAAGCTTAAATGGTTTGTGCATTAGAGTTTATAAAATACATGTAATATTATGTTCTATAATTGGCCTGGCAGTCCTATTCATTAAGTTCAAAGAATTAACTGTCTCATCACTCTTGTACAGATATACCAGAAGAATTGTTTTTGAAGGAGGTCATATTGTAGATCCAGATCAGGTACAGGACGTCCTGATTTACCTTTTCCTATGTGATGGAGTGAATTACTGAACCAGAAGCATTGTTTTTGAGGGAGGTCATATTGTAGATCCAGATCATGTACAGAACGTCTTATTGTTTTTCTTATTTTCAGGGGGAGTTCCTCTGTCCTGTATGCCGTGGACTTGCCAACTCGGTCCTGCCAACATTACCTGTAGATTCTGGAAGATTCACACCCCTTCATTCATCTTCTGGTCCATCAGATGCTGTTGGCCCTTCATCCTCGTCAAGTGAAGTGGTAGATGCACTTCATTTTCAAAAAGCTTTATTTCTCCTACAAAGTGCTGCTGATGTTTCTGGAAGTAGAGAAATTTTCCAAAGACTTCCACTTCGGCAGTTTGGGCGGATGAGGGTAAACCTTGAATCTTCGTATCGTTTATTGTCTGGAATGTACTTTCCAGACAATGATAAGATTTCAGAATCTGGTAGACTTAGTCACTCTTTGATTCTGTATGACACTCTTAAGTACTCACTTATATCAACTGAAATTGCTACTCGATCTGGAAAGACATCATTAGCTCCAAACTACAGTCTTGGTGGCTTGTACAAAGAACTCCAATCTTCAAATGGTTTTATACTTGCTTTGTTGCTAAGTATTGTACAAAGCACACGAACAAAGAACTCACTCACTGTCCTCTTGAGACTGAGAGGCATTCAGCTGTTTGCAGAGTCTATATGTACTGGCACTTCTGCAAATGAAATTTCAGATCCATCCGCTGGAGGTATATTGCTGCTCCATGGAATTATCTTCCAAGTTACTTTTACTTTGTAAAAGAGAAAGATGAGATCATGAGAAGATTTGGTTTGCAGGTAATATGCAAGATATCTTGGAATGTGCTGAAACAGAAGATCAGTATCCTGATATTCAGTTCTGGAGATGGTCAGCTGATCCAGTTCTTGCACATGATACTTTTTCTTCGCTAATGTGGATAATATATTGCCTTCCATGTCCATTGTTGTCATGCGAAGATGCCTTCCTGTCTCTGGTTCATCTTTTCTATGCAGTTGCGGTCACTCAGGTTACACAATTTTCCCTACTGATGATCTTTTTTTGGGTAGAGATTAGATGAGACCTCTTTGCACTTCTTTGTCTCCAAGATAGTTAGCAAAAGATCCTTGTCATTTCTTTGCAGGCTATAATTGCCTATTGCAGAAAGCGTCAATGCAGTTTGCTTGAGTTAGGATGTGATGATTCTCTAGTTACTGACATCTATAAAGTAATTGAAGAACAAGGAGTTGCTCACCAATATTTTGATTCTAATTTTATAGAAACTTCTTATGACATCAAAGATGCAGTTCGTAGTCTGACCTTTCCGTACTTAAGAAGATGTGCATTGTTGTGGAAATTGATTCATTCTTCTAGAGTGGTGCCATTTAATGATGGAACCAACATATTAGATGGATCAGCATATTCAACCAATGAACTGATGGAGTGTGGCGAAAACAATGCAGCCGAGCTCATTCAGATTGAAAAGTTGGAGAAGATATTAAAGATTCCGTCGCTTGATAATGTTTTAAATGATGTCACAATTCGTTTGGTGGTTCAAAAATGGCTCAATCATTTCTACAAGCAGTTTGAAACTCGTGGTCTAAAGGGTGTTCTTTATTCCACTCCTGCAGCCCCATTTAAACTGATGCTTTTGCCTCATCTTTATCAGGACCTCTTGCAGAGGTTGGTTCTAGATATGGATAGAGAGAGTATTTTACTATTATTCTATTGTTGTGTAGACTAACTAAAACTCAAGATATTTTTATGTTACCTTCAGGTATATTAAACAGAATTGCCCAGACTGCGGAGCTGTTCAGAAGGATCCTGCTTTGTGCTTGTTATGTGGTAAATTGTGCTCAGCAAGTTGGAAGACATGCTGCAGGTTGAAAATTCACTCGGGCTGCACCTCCTTTTTTACCTTCTTCTGATCTTTAATATTGTGTCTGATGCATTTGATTGAACTCCAGGGAAAGTGGGTGTCAAACTCATGCAATGGCATGTGGTGCTGTTACTGGGGTCTTCTTGTTGATCAGAGTAAGTTCTGTTTCCTTTTTGCTTTATTTATTTCTCTTGGCCTTTTGATCTGCACAATACTGTCTTTCAGGACCCTGGAATGGCTTGATGAAATTTTACTTTTCACTGTAGAAAACCACTATATTGCTCCAAAGATCTGCTCGTCAGGCACCGTGGCCGTCACCTTATTTGGATGTATTTGGAGAAGAGGTAAATTAGTGGTTGCATTTAGCTATCATAGAAGAGCTTCAGAGAAACTAAGGGTGTTTAGTTGAAAACAGCTTCTCTTTATTTTCATTTTCTGAGAGTTGATGAAAAAGGGAAATTTTGCTTGTTGCTTGAAATAGTAATAGCATAGCTCGTAGAAACATTACAAATTAGATATGCAACAAAGTGTCAAGCAACAGCTTGAAGTCCTTTTCTGTAAGTTTGTTGTCGCTTTCTCAAGCCACTAAGCTCAAAATAATCCAAGCACATAATGACATGTACCTTTTCTTTTCCTGCAAAGGTGCTTTACAGGGCTCCTGTTATGTGATTTAGATGGAAAACTATGAAACAATTAAATGGGTGTTTTGGGGGGAGAAGACAACAGAAAAACAGTTATTGCCTCAAATATCTTCAATTCAATTACAGATATGTTTTCACGTCAAACATGGGAAGTAAATTTTTTGCCCAAGTTGAATGCAAGTTAATATATGTTCACCAATTTCCACAGTAATAACTCGTAAAAAGTATGGATTTACACTTCACTCGATATTTCTTCGAATTCTGATGGATCGGTTTGTCACTATTTTCTTTTCTTTTTTCCCTCCCTTTTCCTTTATCTATTTCCTCTCTCCCTGTTTTCAGTCAAATAGTTGTTTCTAGTTATTGTCAAGACTTTGTTTACAAATATATGTGCATTGTGTGTCTTGAGCTTTGATTTCTGGTAAAATTCTTTTGGTAGGGACATCTGGGCTCTAAACCAGCGTGTCCACATATCAACCTGGATCTTACATACTTCCTCTTCTATTGTTGCAGGATATTGGCATGCATAGGGGAAAACCATTATATCTAAATGAGGAACGTTATGCTGCCTTAACTCATATGGTAAGCAAATTAGTTGTGACTAGTTGTGTGTTATCGTGCTAGCTTTAGTGTGGTCTGAGTTAAGTGTACATTGGAGAGAAAAACAAGACAAAACTGAAGGAGAATGCCCATTATATTTGGGGGGGGGGGATTTTTTAGCTATAACTTCAGGTCTATTTATCAGCTTGAGCAAATTATTATTGAAAATGAATTCTTCATAATTCGTAAAAGCAAATATATAATTGATATTAGGAATCATGGAATTCTCTGATAAATGGTATTAGGGGGGAACTTTTGATGCTCCACAAAATCTGCCCATTCTAAAATATTTCTATTTATTATTTTTAATTTAATGCTCTTTTGTTGATTTGTTTCCAAGCATCTTTTAGTACAACCTCTTCCCCATTCCTCAAACTGTTTTCCTCTTATTTACCAAGGAATTAAACTTCTATCATTTCTGTTGAATGAACATCGAATAACAATTATTATTTTCCCAGGTTGTACTTGCCTTGTACTTGCCTGCTGATTTTTTTCTCACTCCTAATTCTAATTTCTAGGTGGCTTCTCATGGGTTAGATCGAAGTTCAAAGGTGCTTCGTCAGACAACTATTGGCACATTCTTCATGCTTTAGCTTGGCATTTTATGATGGTGTAGGTTTGACGAAAGTTTAATAATAGTCGTAGTTTGCTTATCTGTTTCTTCAATTACTACCTGAGGTATTGTTTTTCATTAGTTCTCTTGACAATTGCAGGTAAATCTGACTCAAATATGTTAAAGATGATAACAATTGTGCTGTTACCCCTAGGATACAGGAAGTCCTCTGTTAATGTGTTCTCCTGCTGTTCATGTACAGATTATTGAGGTTAGTCTGTAACTATTTCTTCCCTATATTTTCGCTCTGTCTATTCTGCACTATGAATAAAAGCAGTTTCATTTGCTTGTTTCATCAGCGAGTCTCATCAGGCAGTATTCTTATGATTATTACATCATCAGAATCTCTTAAAAGACTTTTTTTAATTATTTCATCATCAGAATCTCTTAACATTCTCTTATGATGGTACTTCAAATATTTTTAAAATGTGGAAACTATGTTGCTTGGACTTTCCAAAAATGTTGTCGCACCTGTATCGAACTTCAAAAATGCACTTCTTTTGGAGGATCCGACATTCACCCGTTGACATTTTTGAAGAATCTGAGCAATGTAGTTCCTGAAACATGCTACTAGTGCATCGCCAAACCACTCTTTTACATTCCTTCCTGTAGATTTCAGTTAGAAGGTGAATCTAAAATATCCTGAAGGCACACTTACAAATTGTTGAACCTCCTAAGAATGATAAGCTCCAAATCTGTCACGAAAAATTCAGGTGAAACCTTAAAATATCAATATAATTTTACCTATAAGGTGGGTTAGATTACTTGGGTAGGATATAAATTTTATTTTTGGGCATAAATGGCCCGTATACAAGAAGTATACCAAAAACTAGGAAACCTACGGAAAGATGGCAAATGAATATTTGGCATCCTTTATTGCTAAAATAGGATTGCACATGAAATTTTACCATCTCGAAATAAATAAATAGGATTGCACATGACTTTACTGTGTGATGGCATCAGACAGTGCGACATTTTCCAAGTCAACACTCCTATAGGTGTGGTGCAGTAACAGATACAGCAACGCAACCATACTTTCCAATTTCTAGACTAGTCCGTTTGCAACATTTTAATATGCACAAATGTATTGAAGATGTGTAGAACTTAAGTTTGAGATATTTCACAGTAATATTGATCGATTAAAAAAAATTGATGGGTGTAATGTCATGCCTTTGGGCTACTAAACTAATTCCTGCTACAGCACAAGTACTGAATTGAAAAATGTTTTAGAGTTGCAATCATATCTGCGAGCTTCTCTGTCGAATTTCCTTGCTGTATCGCTTCTTATAACATTGCAAGTTTGTTTAGATCCTACTTGTTTTGATCTTTCTACTTGACTGCAACTTTCAGGTCTAATAGCACTCTTGTATGTATTTTGTTTTCCTTTTTCTCATGACGAAGATCTTGAGATGCTAATTTATCATGCATTGCTTCCTCTCCTCTTTAATTAATTGAAATTTTATTTGTGACAGACGATTAGGAGTTGCCCACCGGAATAGAATGCATGTATTCCAGGAAAGTGACTCAGCGGTGAAGGTGGAATGGCTGGTTGTTGCCACCTCGTTGTACAGAAAATGTGAATAAATATGGTGCTTCATGTGTAATATGATAATTGCAATGGTCTCCTTCAAGTGTATATGGATTGTCATTTTACACAACAATATGGTCCTCTCCCCTTTGGCTTCTTCTGTTCTTGATGTCAATGATGATTGATGTATCGTCGAGCAACGGATGAATTGTGTATGTACAGTCCTAAATAACAATATTTTTTCAAAAAAATTATTTAGTGGTCTTGAGCCTGTTTGGATTAGCCGATTTTAAGTCACTCATAAATATTTAGCTTTTAAAAAGGCACCTTTCAAGCGTTGAAAATTTAGGAATGAATAATTGTGTGTTTAGATAGAAGTACTATGCAGTTCTGGTGAGCTTAGTTAGAAAGTGTTGACAGGCATTTTTTGTTCTAAAATGGTGAATATTTTCTTAAAGTTGTTTTCAAAAATTATAAATTTAAAAGTATAAATATTAGGACATACTAAGAAAATGGGATGGAGAGGGAGTTAGGAGTCCTATTATAGAAAGAGTAATTTTGGGAATTAGAAAACAATAATGGAAAAATGACTAAAGTTAAAGTATATTATTTTTCATTTGTCCCTATATCTTTTAAAAATAACTAAAATTTCTTATCTTAATAATGTATCCGTATTTATTCATTAATGTATTCGGATTGAGTTAATTTTTATTTTAATAATGTATTAATGTATCCGCGCTTTCATTAATGTATCCGGATTGAGTTAATTTTTATTTTAATAATGTATCCATATTAATGTATTAATGTATCCGTGCTTGTATTAATGTATCCGCGCTTTCATTAATGTATCCGGATTGGGTTAATTTTAAGGGATTATTCTAATTAGAAAAAAAGTAGGGATATATAGTAATTTCATTTTTACACTATGTGATATATAGTAATTTCATCTTTACACTCTTGAATTTTCACGGCGTTTTTAGGCATTTACAGCCATTTAATAGGAATTAGGCGATTCTTCTCATTTTTCGTTTGTGTTAGCCCATGAATATTTTTTGGGATATGGCTTCCGATCGATTTTTTCTTGAACCTTTTGGGGACCCTCCGTAAGTACCCGGGTGAACAGTAGGTGAAGTCTCGGAAATTTTCACGGCGTTTTTGGGCATTTACTAGCCATTTAATAGAATTAGGTGATTTTTCTCATTTTTCGTGTGTGAGGCAATAAATATTTTGGTTATATGGCTTTCAATCGATTTTTTCCCGAAACCTTTTGGGGACCCTCCGCAAGTACTCGGGGGAGAAGTAAGTGAAGTCTCGGGAATTTTCACGGTGTTTTTGGCAGTTACACGCCATTTAATAGGAATAAGGTGATTTTTCTCATTTTTCGTGTGTGTTAGCTCATGAATATTTTGATGATATGGCTTCCGGCTGATTTTTTTCCGAAACCTTTTAGGGACCCTTAGTAAGTATCCGGGGGAGAAGTAGGTTAATCCTCGAGAATTTTAACGGCATTTTTGGGCATTTACGAGCCATTTAATAGGAATTAGGTGATTTTTCTTATTTTTCATGTGTGTAAGCCTATTTATATTTTGGTAATATGGCTTTCGATCAATTTTTTTCCAAACCGTTTGGGGACCTTCCGTAAATACCCGGGGGAGAAGTATGTGAACCCTCGGGAATGTCCACGGTGTTTTTGGGCATTTACGAGCTATTTAATAGGAACTAAGCGATTTTCTCATTTTTCGTGTGTTAGCCCATGAATATTTTGGTGATATGGCTTCCGGTCGATTTTTTTACAAAATCATTGGGAGCCTCCATAAGTACCCGGGTGAACAGTAGCTGAAGCATCGGAAATTTTCACCGCGTTTATGGGCATTTAAGAGCCATTTAATAGAAATTAGACGATTTTTCTAATTTTTCGTGTGTGTTAGCCCATGAATATTTTGGTGATATGGCTTCCGGTCGATTTTTTTTGAAATCTTTTGGGGATCCTCTGTAAGTACTCGTGGGAGAAGTAGGTGAAGCCTCTAGAATTTGCACGGCGTTTTTGGGCATTTACAAGCCATTTAATAGGAATTAGACGATTTTTCTCTTTTTTCGTGTGTGTTAGCCCATGAATATTTTGGTGATATGTCTTCCGATCGATTTTTTTTTCTAAACCTTTTGGGGACCCTCTGTAAGTACCTGGGGGAGCAGTTTGTGTAGCCCTTGGAATTTTCACGGCGTTTTATGGCATTTACGAGCCATTTAATAGGAATTAAGCGATTTTTCTCATTTTTCGTGGGTGATAGCTCATGAATATTTTTGTGATATGTCTTCCGGTCGATTTTTTTTTGAAACCTTTTTGGGACCCTCCTAAGTACCCGAGAGAGCACTAGGTGAAGTCTTGGGAATTTTTACTGCCTTATATGGCATTTACGAGCTATTTAATAGGAATTAATCATTTTTTCTAATTTTTCGTGTGTGTTAGCCCATGAATATTTTTGTGACATGGCTTTCGGTCAATTTTTTTTCAAAACCTTTTTGGGACCCTCCGTAAGTATCCGTGGGAGCAGTAGATGAAGCCTCTGGAATTTTCACGGCGTTTTTTGGCATTTACGAGCTATTTAATAGGAATTAGAAGTTTTTTCTCATTTTTGGTGTGTTAGCCATGAATATTTTGGTGATATGACTTCCGGTCGATTTTTTTTTGGAACCTTTCAGGGACCGTCCGTAAGTACCCGGGTAAACAGTAGGTGAAGCCTTAGGAATTTCGCGGCCTTTTGGGCATTTTCTAGCCATTCAATAGGATTTAGGCTATTTTTCTCATTTTTCGTGTGTTTTAGCCCATAAATATTTTGGTGATATAGCTTCCGATCGATTTTATCCGAAACTTGTTTTGGACCCCCCTTGAGTATTTTGGGTAGAAGTGGGTGAAGCCTCGAGAATTTTCACGACGTTTTTCGGCATTTAAGCGCCATTTAATAGGAATTAGGTGATTTTTCTCATTTTTCGTGTTTGTTAGCCCATTAATATTTTGGTGATATGGCTTCCGATCGATTTTTTTTCGAAACCTTTTGTGGACCCTCCGTTAGTATATGGGGGAGAAGTAGGGAACTCTCGAAAAATTTAACGGAATTTTTGGGCATTTACGAGCCATTTAATAGGAATTAGACGATTTTTCTTATTTTTTGTGTGTATTAGCCCATGAATATTTTGGAGGTATAGCTTCCGGTCAATTTTTTTCCGAAACTTTTTGGGTACCCCCGTAAATACCTGGGGAAGATATAGGTGAAGCCTCGAGAATTTTAACGGCATTTTTGGGCATTTACGAGCCATTTAATAGAAATTGGGCGATTTTTCTTATTTTTCGTGTGTGTTAGCCCATGAATATTTTGGTGATATGGCTTCGAGTCGATTTTTTTTTTCGAAACCTTTTGGAGACCCTACGTAAGTACCCGGGTGCTCATTAGGTGAAGCCTCGAAAATTTGCACGGGGTTTTTGGGCATTTAATAGCCATTTAATAGGAATTATGCGATTTTTCTCATTTTTCATGTGTGTCAGCCCATGAATATTTTTGTTATATGGCTTCCAGTCGATTATTTTCTGAAATCTTTTGGAGACCCTACGTAATTACCCGGGTGAACAATAGGTGAAGCCTCGAAAATTTGCAAGGTGTTTTGGGCATTTTATAACCATTTAATAGGAATTAGGCGATTTTTCTCATTTTTCGTGTGTGTTAGCTCATGAATATTTTGGTCATATGGCTTCCGGTTGATTTTTTTTCTGAAATCTTTTGGGGATCCTCTATAAGTACTCGGGGGGAGAAGTAGGTGAAGCCTTAGGAATTTTCACAGCGTTTATGGCATTTACGCTCCATTTAATAGTAACTAGGTGATTTTTCTCATTTTTCGTGTGTGTTAGCCCATGAATATTTTGGTAATATGGCTTTCTGTCAAATTTTTTTTGAAACCTTTTGGAGACCCGTAAGTACCCGGGGGAGCCGTAGGTGAAACCTTGGGATATGACTTTCGATCGATTTTTTTTTGAAACCTTTTGGGGACCTTCCGTAAGTATCCAGACGAGAAGTAGGTGAAGCCTCAAGAATTTTCACAGCGTTTTTGGGCATTTACAAGCCATTTAATAGGAATTAGACGACTTTTCTCATTTTTCGTTTGTGTTAGCCCATGAATATTTTGGTGATATGGCTTCTGATCGATTTTTTTCCAAAACCTTTTGGGGACCCTCTGTAAGTACCTGAGTGAACAGTAGGTGAAGCCTTAGAAATTTTCACGATGTTTTTGTGCATTTTCTAGTCGTTTAATAGGAATTATGTGATTTTTCTCATTTTTCATGTGTTTTAGCCATAAATATTTTTGTGATATAGCTTCCGACCGATTTTTTTCCGAAAGCTTTTGAGGACCCTCTGTAAGTACTCGGGGGAGAAGTAGGTGAAGTCTCGAAAAATTTAACGGCGATTTTAGGCATTTACGACCCATTTAATAGGAATTAGGTGATTTTTCTCATTATTCGTGTGTGTTAGCGCATGAATATTTTTGTGATATGACTTCCATTCGATTTTTTTCCGAAACCTTTTGGAGACTCTACGTAAGTACCCGGGTGAATAGTAGGTGAAGCCTCAGGAATTTCATGGCGTTTTTGGGCATTTAATAGGAATTAGGTGATTTCTCTCATTTTTCGTGTGTGTTAGCCAATGAATATTTTGATGATATGGCTTCCGGTTGATTTTTTTTCGAAGCTTTTTGGGGATTCTCTGTAAGAACTCGGGGGGAGAAGTAGGTGAAGCCTCGGAAATTTTAACGGTGTTTATGGCATTACGCGCTATTTAATAAGAATTACGTGATTTTTCTCATTTTTTGTGTGTGTTAGCCTATGAATATTTTGGTGATATGAGTTCCGGTCTTTTTTTTCCCGAATTCATTTGGGGACCCTCCGATAGTATACGGGCGAGAAGTTGCTGATGCCTCGAAAACTTTCACGGCATTTTTGGGCATTTACGAGCTAATTAATAGGAATTAGGCTATTTTTCTCATTTTTCGTGTGTGTTAGCTAGGACTGTTTAAAACCGAACCGAAACCGATAACCCGAAATGAAAAAAAGTTATTGGTTTATCAGTAATGGGTTATTGGTTTAGCGGTTTTGATAACGATTTTGATTTTCTTTGTTATCGGGTTATCAGTTCTTAACGGTTTGAGGTTTTTTCTTAACGGATTAACCGATAACCCGATAGTAAATTAAATAAATATATTTTTATTATTTTGTATATAAAGTCCTTGACTTAGTGTTTAATTTCCTATTTTTATTTTTGGTTGTCTCAAAACTCTTGGGTATTCTACAATGTAAAAGTGTTTATTTTTTAGCAAGATGTTATTTGTGAACTCATGTGCATGGTTTATTTGGTTTGTCACATTGTTTCTAAATGATTTTTAATGACTTTTTTTTTGTCAAATCTTAACGGTTAAACCGATAACCGAACCGATAATGATAAATAACCGATAAACCAATAACCTATAAGTCAATATCTTAATGGTTCTTTAACGGTTTAGCATCTATACAAATCGATAACCAATAAGTCAAACCGATAAACTTCAAAATCGAACCGAACCGAACGATACGCAGCCCTAGTGTTAGCTCATGAATATTTTGGTGATATGGCTTCCGGTCAATTTTTTTTCCAAAACCTTTTGGAGACCCTCCGTAAGTACCTGGGGAGATGAGGGTAAAGTCTCGAGAATTTTCACGTCGTGTTTTGGCATTTGCGATTCATTTAAAAAGAATTAGGCGATTTTTCTCATTTTTCATATATGTTAGCCTATGAATATTTAGGTGATATGACTTACGGTTGATTTTTTTCTACAACTTTTTGGGAACCCTCTGTAAGTACTCGGGGGAGAAGTAGGTAAAGGCTCGAGAATTTTCACGGCATTTTTGGGCATTTACGAGACACTTAATAGGAATTAGGCAATTTTTTTCATTTTTCGTTTGTTTTAACCCATGAATATTTTGGTGATATGATTTCCGGTAGATAATTTTCATAAAACTTTTGGGAAACCTCCGTAAAGACCCGGGGGAGCAGAAAGTGAAGCCTCTTGAATTTTTACGGTATTTTTGGGCATTTACGATTCATTTAATAGAAATTAGGTAATTTTTCGTGTGTGTTAGACCATGAATATTTTGGTGATATAGATTTCGATCGATTTTTTTCGAAATATTTTGGGGGAGCCTCCGTAAGTACCCGGTGGAACAGTTGGTAAAGCCTCGAGAATTTTCACGGCGTTTTTGGGTATTTACGAGCCATTTAATAGGAATTAGGTGATTTTTTTCATTTTTCGTGTGTGTTAGCCCATAAATATTTTTGTGATATGGCTTCCAGTCGATTTTTTCCCGAAACCTTTTTGGGTCCCTCTGTAAATATTCGGGGGAGAAGTAGGTGAAGACTCGCGAATTTTCACGATGTTTTTGGGCATTTACGAGTCATTTAATAGGAATTAGGTGATTTTTCTCATTTTTCGTGTGTGTTAGCCCCTGAATATTTTGGTGATATGATTTCCGGTCAATTTTTTTCCAAAACCTTTTGGGGACTCTTTGTAAGTACCCGTGGGAGAAGTAGGTGAAGGCTCAAAAATTTTCACTGCATTTTTGGGCATTTACGAGCCATTTAATTATATTTAGGCGATGTTTCTCATTTTTCATGTGTGTTAGCCATTAATATTTTGGTGATATGACTTTCGATTGATTTTTCTCCGAAACCTTTTAGGGACCCTCCCTAAGTACCCGGGGGAGCAGTAAGTGAAGAGTTGAGAATTTTCACGGCGTTTTATGGCATTTACGAGCCATTTTAAAGGAATTAGGGAATTTTTCTCATTTTCGTGTGTGTTAGCCAATGAATATTTTTGTGATATGACTTCTGCTTGATTTTTTCTGAAATCTTTTAGGGAGCCTACGTAAGTACCCGGGGGTGCAGTAGGTGAAACCTCGTAAATTCTCACTACGTTTTTGGGCATTTACGAGCCATTTAATAGAAATTAGGCGATTTTTCTCATTTTTTGTGTGTACGTTAGCCCATGAATATTTTGGTGATATGATTTCTGGTCGCTTTTTTTCCGAAACCTATTGGGGACCCTCTGTAAGTACCCGGGGGAGTAATAGGTGAAGCCTCGAGAATTTTCACGGCATTTCTTGGCCTTTACGAGCTATTTAATAGGAATTAGGCCATTTTTCTCATTTTTCGTGTGTGTTAGCCCATGAATATTTTGGTGATATGACTTTCGGTCTATTTTTTTCTGAAATCGTTTGGGGACCCTCCGTAAGTACCTGTGTGAGCAGTAGGTAAAGTCTTGAGAATTTTAACGGTGTTTTTGGGCATTTATGAGCCATTTAACAGGAATTAGGTGATTTTTCTCATTTTTCGTGTGTGTTAACCCATGAAATTTTTTGTGATATGGCTTTCGGTCAATTTTTTCTGAAATCTTTTGGGGACCCTCCGTAAGTACCCGGGGGAGAAGTAGGTGAAGCGTTCTGACATTTCACGGCGTGTTTAGGCATTTACGAGCCATTTATTAGGAATTAGGCGATTTTTCTTATTTTTCGTGTGTGTTAGCCAATGAATATTTTGGTGATAAAGCTTCCGGTCGATTTTTTTCTGAAACTCGAGAATAAAAACCAACACAATTAAATAGCCAACAGATAATCCGCATGCAACTACACATAAACATTCCCCCAGCTAACATGGTACTACCCCCAAAACAGCCCGAAAATCAACTCTAAAGCATGATTTCTGAGAAGAAGAGAAGAATTACTAGAACCCCACCCCAGATTCACACAAATCAACATGCATTCACACAATCCAACTCAATCAAAAAAGAAGGGAAGTCGTAACCTACTAGAAAGACGATCGCACGCGCTTTAAATCCCTATGCCAGAGCTTTTCCCTTTCGAAAGGCCTCAGAATGCTGTCACACTATCAAAAATAGAATCACAGCATCAGCACGGTCGTTTAGACACTAAAAACATCAAAATCGGAGATAGACCAATTTCAAAGTCAAAATCAAAAAATATGGGACCCGCTCCAGAATTCCCAGAATTGACTCCGTGAATAGGTCCTAAACCTTCCCCCAAGCTTGTGTTCCAAAACGTAACACCTTCCGAGGCTCGAAACAGCCGATAATCAAGAAACCAAAACAACAAAACTTTACACAATTAGCTTAATGTAGCCACTTACGCCTCAAATTTATGGAAATCGAGGACCACCCAACACTATCCGAGCACTAACCCACACAACCAACGAGATTCCAAACACCTGGGACTTCAAATCACTGAAAAGCGACTTAAAACGAGAAAGATATCAATTTTCAAACTTTCCTCCAACAAAAACCTGGCAGCCCCTATTTGTACTGCTAGACACGCAAGGGCCCGCGAACGCGGAGTGACAACAACTACACTTTCGCGAATGCGGAGAAGAGGACCACATACCTCCACGAACGCGGAGCCTTATTTGTGTACAAGAAGCCTTATCTACGAACGCGTAGAAGGAAGTCTCATACCTCCGCGAACACAGAGCCAGGCCCGCTAAAGCGGAGAAGGAAGACCCACACCTCCGCGAACGCGGAGCCAATTCTGCAAGAAGAAATGGGTCTGCAACATCAGTTGTGCACTAGTTGAGTTTTTGGGCATTCCTAAAACTCTGACGAGGTGCTCGGAATAAGTTCGGAACCCCATGCACGCAAACGAGATACGCTACCCCATCAAACTCGACGTTCCGAACTCAATGTCGCAATCAAAATTTCCATACGAGATCGTTTCGATAAAAAGTGGGTCACATACCCAAAGCGCCATTTTAGCCATACGAACCCACCATTTTTATGGCATATTTTTGAATTTATCAGCCAACTTTTAGAAATTACGCGACTTTAGTGGATTTTCATGTGTATTAGCCTATAGATTTGGTGACTCGGAGAATTAAGAAAAAATATTCTGAAAAAGACTTTACGAGGACCTCCGTAATGAGTTGAGGAAGCATTTTGTGAAGTCTCACCATTCTTTTAGACATATTTTTGCATTTACGACCCAGTTTTTGGGAATTACATGATTTTTTGGTTTTTCATGTGTATAATGCCCATGGATTTGGCACCTCAGAGCACCCAAAAAAAATTTCTAAAGAAACTTAATGAGGACCTCCGTAATGAATTGTTGAAGCATTATATACAGTCCCACCATTTTTTTCAAGCATATTTTCGCATTTACGAGCCAACTTTTTGAAATTACACAACTCTCTTTATTGTTGATCATGTGTATAAGACCTTTGATCTTGCGTCTCAAAGTACCCAAAAAAATTTGAAAAAAATTTATGAGGACCTCTGTAACGAGTTGGGAAAGCATTCGGCACAAGCCCGCCATTTTTTCAAGTATATTCTCGCATTTTTGAGCCATTTTTTACAAATAACGTGACTTTATTTGTTTTTCACGCGTATTAGCCCATAGATCTGACGCCTCGGAGCAAAAAAAAATATTTTGAAAAAACTTTATGAGGACCTCAGTAATGAGTTGGAGAAGCATTTACATACATTCCAACCATTTTTTCAGAAATATTTTCGCATTTACCGGCCAACTTTAAGGAATTACGCGACTTTCTTAGTTTTTCATGTGTATTAGACATAGATATGGCGCCTCGGAGCACCCAAAAATTTTTCTAAAAAACTTTATGAGGATCTCAATAATGAGGTTGTGAAGCATTACGTAAAGTACCACAAATTTTTTAGGCATATTTTCGTATTTACGAGCTAACTTTTAGGAATTTCGCGACTTTCTTGGTTGCACTTTGGAGCATCCAAAAAAAAATTCTGAAAAAAACTTTATGAGGACCTTCGTAATGAGTTTAGGAAGTATATCGTACAGTCCCACCATTTTTTTCAGGAATATTTTTGCATTTACGGGCCAACTGTTAGGAATTACGTGGCGTTCTTTGTTTTTCGTGTGCATTAACCCATTACGTGACTTTCTTGATTTTTCGTGTGTATTAGCCCATTAATCTGGCGCATCGGAGTACCCAAATATTTTTCTGAAAAAACTTTATGAAGACCTTCGTAAAGAGTAGGAGAAACATTACGTACAGTCCCACTATTTTTTTCAGGCATATTTTCGCATTTACGAGCCAACTTTTAGGAATTACATAACTTTCTTTGTTTTTCATATGTATTATCCCATTGATTTGGCGCCTTGGAACACCCAAAAATTTTGTGAAAAAACTTTATGAGGACCTCCGTAATGAGTTAGGGAAGCATTACATATAATCCCACCATTTTTTCAGGCATATTTTTGCATTTACCAGCTTACTTATAGAAATTACGCGACTTTCTTGATTTTTCGTGTGTATTATGCCCATGGATCTGGCGCCTCGGAGCACCTAAAAAATTTTTCTGAAAAAACTTTATGAGGACCTCCGTAATGAGTTGTTGAAGCACTACGTACAGTCTCACCATTTTCTCAGGTATATTTTCGCATTTACGAGTCAAATTTCAAAAATTACATGACTTTCTTGATTTTTCGTGTGTATTAAGCCCATAGATCTGGCACCTCGGAGTACCGAATTTTTTTTAAAAAAAAACTTAATGAGGACCTCCGTAATGAGTTGGGGAAGCATTCGGTATAGTCTCACCATTTTTTTCAAGCATATTTTCGTATTTACGAGCCAACTTTTAGGAATAACACGATTTTTTTGATTTTTCATGTGTATTGGCGCCTAAGAGCACCCACAAAAAAATTCTGAAAAAACTTTATAAGTTTTTCCGTAATGAATTGGAGAAGTATTACGTACATTCCCTCCATTTTAGGCATATTTTCGCATTTACCAGCCAACTTTTAGGAATTTCACGACTTTCTTGATTTTTCGTGTGAATTAGCCCATGGATCTGGCGCCTCAGAGCCTCAAAAATTTTTCCTGAAAAAACTTTATGAGGACCTGTGTAATGAGTTGGGGAAGCATTATACAGTCCCACCATTTTTTTCAGGTATATTTTTGCATTTACGAGTTTTTAGGAATTACGCGATTTTTTTTATTTTTCGTATGTATTAGTCCATGAATTTGGTGCCTCGGAGCACTCAAAAAAAATTTCTGAAATTTTTTTATGAGGACCTCCGTAATGAGTTTAGGAAACATTACGTACAGTCTCACCGTTTTTTTCAAGCATATTTTCACATTTACGAGCTAATTTTTAGGAATTATTCGACTTTCTTGATTTTTCATGTGTATTAGCCCATAGATTTGACGCCTCGGAGCAGCCAAAAAAGATTTCTGAAAAAATTTATGAGGACCTCCATAGTGAGTTGGGGAAGCATTACGTACGGTCCTACCGTTATTTTCAGGCATATTTTCGCATTTACCAGCCAACTCTTAAGAATTATGTGACTTTCATGATTTTCCGTGTGTATTAGCCCATGGATCTGGCGCCTTGGGGCACCCGAAAATTTTTTCTGAAAAAAAGTTATGATCTTCGTAATGAATTGAGGGAACAATACTTATGGCCTTTGCTCATTTATAATATTGTATAAGAATTGAGAAAACTTTTATTGTTTTCACAACTTGTTATGTTTATAAGAAATACAACAATGAAATTCAAATGATATATCAAACAAATCTTCAATTTCATCTCAATATGATCTCGTATTGCATGGCCAAACGAGCCCTAAATGTACTTTCTCAGAAGTGTTGTGGAAAAAGTACTTTTAAGAAAAAACAAACAGTTTTGACCTCCCAAAATACGCTCCAAGTTGCGCCTTTTGACTGATTTTGGCTTATAAGCAATTTAGACGTTTTACTAAACATGTAAATAAGTTAAAAATACTTATAAGCCATCTTACCAAACACTTATTTATAAATGGTATTGAACTATGATATACCAGACAACTGATCTTATTAAGCAACTATTTTCAATGTAAAGCTATTGCAGACTTCTTTCAAGCTGTTCTGTACAAATCAAATTGCAGCTTTAACAATGTTTCAACATACAATGAAAATCACCTGTAACGTCAACAAACAACCAATAGCCAATAACCTGAACATAACCGATGCAAGCTATGAGATCTTTGTACACCTAACAACTAACAAAACTGTATCTGGAAGATCGAGTCCTTCGACGTTTCAAGAGGGGTTTAAAATTCTTTCTGACCCTTACTGAACCTCCATCCCATGGGACTTAGCAGCCACAGTCAGAAATTGCAAGCATACAGCATTTATTCCACCTTCTTATCCTAATCAACCAAAAGATCAAATTGAGTCATCCAAGAGTAAATAATATTTTGCATTACACATAACATTAGAATTTCTTTTCAGAGATACTCAAGTCTACAAGAATGTGAGGAAACATGGCAACCACAAGTCGGAAAACCCTGTTACGGCTGCCAGTAGCTGAAGCAGCAATAGAGGATCTGGATGTGATGTCCTCTAAATAAAACTATGGTAATGTCCAGTGCATGTAAAGAAGGATTTGCTACAAGTAATACCTCATCCACTTACTAGAAGTCAGGTAAATAATACTACTCTCAAAGCTTGATTGTTTTCACGAAATGGAATTAGACCCTTCACTTGTTTCATATAGCAATGATACTATATGATAATTTACCAAACTAGTAGTCAAGTGAACTATCATATTGGAAATGAAATGTGTTCAGATATATATATAAAAAAAAAGGTTGTGTTGAAAAGAAGCATTTCAATTTTTTCTAGTTGTCCATTCCTTAGTTATTTGGAACGCTTTGCTTTTTCCCACAAAAATTTGATTTGAACTGCCGTTTTTGCCTGCAATGTAGGCAATCCCATCCATAAATTGTTCCAACATTATCCCTTTCTAAGTTACCGACCCAGAAAGAGTAGTTAAATCATCCTTTAGAAGAGTTTGAATAGTTACCTTTTTATTAATTCACCACTGTTAACTTGAATTCTATCTGGTGTACCATGCCAAGATACAAAAGAAATCACATTAGACAACGAAGAAATTGGCATCAATACAGCCTAAGAACAACAAGCTAATAAAGGCAACATGCCGTGTATGTAGCTATTAACATCCCTCCCTATTCTTCTCAAACACTTGAAATGCATATTGATATCAAAAGTTCTACCCAATCAACTGACCGGAAGACAGATTCTTTACTCAGAGACAATTAGGGGCACTAAAATGTTTTTGAGGGAAAAACTCTTCATTTGGAAATGCATGACATTTACACACCTGAGTGTAAAGAGAAAGAGGGACAGCCACCGTGGCAATTAATTTGCTCCACCCTCAGCCACCCAACTCCCAACTCATCCAAAAACAAAGGGACAAAAAAGGAAAAGAGAACAAAAAGGAAAAGATGGGACTTACTGTATCCTGTGAACAATCTTTGGCTGCATGTGATATCTCATTAACAGTTGAATCACTGAACCCATTACTTTTATCATGCTTCTCTTTGTTGAGTGCAAACTGAAGCTGCTTCTCCACAGACTTAAAGATAGATGTCCGTTTAGACCTTAATCGATAGGGAGGAGAGGCATTAAATGCTTGGCTGTTGTACAGACCACCATTGAAAGAATTTCTTGAAGAAACTCCATTATGCATGCTAGATTTGTGTGAGCTGTCATATTGGATCTCGTCACACGCATCAATAGGTTTTTCCTTACAGAGATCTCCATCTGACTTCCCCACTTTATTAGTTGGCATCGAAAGTTCACCTTGAGTTTTTCTTTTCCTTAATATGGAAGGCGTATTTGGGAAGCTTCTAGCAGCAATTCTCAGTACAGATTCAGGAGTTTGTGCACATTGGCTACTGCCCTTTGTACTAGGTGGAGTGAAGAAACCATTCGGTGATGGGCTTGGACTTGCATCAGATTCACATTGTGCCCGGCAGATATTTAGAAGATCTGAATCCAGTGGAATACAACTTTCTGACCTTGGTGGTTCATAGCATAACATACCACATGTAGGGATTTCACAAGGAAATGGTGCTTCAAAAACTTGTAATCGGCCTACTGCACTATCTATGCTCCATCCTTCATACCTGTTTTCTGATTCAGTACGTGGTTTGATGTGTTGAATAGCATCTTTTCCTGGGGATTGAGATTCCAACCTGACAACTTCAGAATCAGTGGACTCAGTTTGAGGACCACCATTCAAAGCACTGATTTCTGCCACCTGCCATCCATTTTCTATTTTACATGTATCTGTAGTTCCTGATGAAGCTACTTCAGCTCCTTCTGATGTTTTATTTGACCACACTAGCAACTCTTCAGCTTTAGCTGTTCCAGTAGCAGGTGGAAGATTTCCAGTAGCTTCAAAAAAGTCTAACTTCTTCTTCAAGGAGCTGTTCCAATGATTCTTGATACCATTATCAGTCCTGCATAAAATTAGGCCCGGGAATGAGCAAGAATTGAAGTTAAGAGACATAGGGTACTATGAATTGATTCGACACTTGTGAATTTCTTAATAGGCTATAATTGCAGTCCCACAAAGTCTTGTGTTAACTTCAGTAGCTAGCCATAGTCAACACCAGTATTATTTTCTCTACTCGTTGGGACATAGCCAACTCATGAAAAAGGTTATCCACTGATAACCTTTTACATGGCGAAAAAGTCTTGCTTTAACTTCAGTAGATAGCCATCTTAAGAGACAAACTCAAGGCCAACGATATCTTCTCTACTCATTGGGACATAGACAACCCATATAATCTTGGTGGCAAACATATCTTAGATAAAAGTAATTCCCCATATAGCAGGAAAAATAACAAAACATTACATTCTTAGCCCTTGATCTTCAACCTTAACAACTAAACTAACCCTCTACCCTCTACAATCATTTAACACAAGACTGATCATATTACATAGTTACATGAAGCCATGTGCTATACAGATGAGGTCTTTGCAGTACGGCCCCAAGTCACATTGGACAATTAGAAGCATCAGCCACCGTCTTAATAAGCTTATTTCATTAACTCCTTGATAGTGGCATTCTTTTCAGCGGAAAGGAAGAATAATCAGAAGCTTCTGATAAAATCTTCAGGAACCTTTTGTACTCCCTCTGTCCCAAAAGAATTACTGGTACAAGAGTGCAAGAGTCAACCTTGTAATCTTTTGGGGTGATTTCTCACATCAAGTGCTTGATCTTTGAAAAGAATTTTTGACATATTACAAGCTATATAAAAGTGTACTATAAACCACAGGTTTTAGAAGTTAACAATATTTAGGAAATGTTGGAGTAAACCACAGTCAAAGAAACTACTAACATATTACAGGACCGAGTAATTTTTAATGAAAAGGCTTCAATATGGAAGTCATTCAGATGATCAGATCTCCTCTTTATTCAACTGAATGAAAAAACTATCAATTCTTCTCTTTAGATTACACCTAAAGAGATTCGATCTTTATGCTGAATTTATTACCTTCCCGGCAGAACTTTAGCAATTTCAGCCCACTTGTTACCATGGATCCGATGAGCATCTATAAGTGCCCGTTCCTCCTCCAGTGTCCAAGCATCTTTTTTGATATTAGGATTCAAATGATTGTGCCATCTGATCAAATTTAAAGCAATAATCATTAACCCATACAAACAAAAAAATAGTAGGCTTTATTATCCGACAAATTATCAGACAAACAAAGACAAGTGCCTAAAAATGAACTTGAGAACAAGGAATTCACTATGAATTTTAAGAGCCTCGTGAACACAAATTTCTGTTCCTACCTCTCACGACATTGCTTCCCTATTCGACCAGTCAATGATTTAGCTATGACAGACCATTTTATAGGCCCATACTTAGCAACCAGTTCAATGATCTTATCATCCTCCTGTTAACAAAAAGTTGAAAAGCATCAGGAATCATTCAGAGAGTCCAATCACAGTTCAGATTATCAGATTAGCGCAGAGGGCAGTTAAAAAGTAGGAAGCAAACAAACCTCCTGAGTCCAGGGTCCTTTAACAAGTTCTGGATTGATGACCTTCTGCCAGCGATGCAGACATTGCACTTCTGATCTATCCGGGAAGTACTCAGCTGCAAGTGAATCAATATTTGGCTAAATTCACATTTTCATTTGAGTGGATACAGGATGGTTATCCCATGAATCCAATAAGAATCTATCATACACAAGATGATAGCCAGTTGGACTGACTTACAAATTGATCAAAAAAGTTAAAGACTTCAGAGATCAATGAAGTTAAAGATCTATCCTTTGATACAAGGCTATAATTTCCTGCTACCAAGCACCCAAGAGACTAGGATTCAAATCCTAACAGTGACAAAAAACACTAGATGCTTTCTTCCCATCTAACTATGCCTTGGTGAACTGAGTTACCCGATACCTATGTTAATGGAAGGTAGCCGATCTGAAAACCACTATGAAAAAATAAAAATATAAAATTCTAGCCAACAAGTAGTAATCTAAGTTTGAAGAACATCAATATAGCCTTCATAATTCCAAATTCCAAAATTCTATTTCAGATTACAAACACAACTCTTTTAAGGCTAAAATTTGAAAATAGAAAAGAAAAGCGTGTGTGAGAGGGAGAGGGGATGACTGTAATGATATCCAAATGGAGAAGAACCAACTCTTCCCACGTGCTATTAGAAACTGCTCAATTTTGTCCTTTGTTATGCCTGTGGTCCATTTATCCCTTTGCAGTCAAATCCTCTTGTATTTGTCCTTGCCATTAACAGAGCTCCATCGTAAAATGGGTGGACACTACATGTCCAAATTTTCCAAGAAAAGGTCCAAATTTACCCCTAAACTTTTGACTAGGGTTTGAATCACCTTCAGATTGGAGCTCTGTTACGGACAAAAGGAAATAATGAGACTTTTTCCTAATGGTATGGTAAAATTAAACCAAAAGTCAAATGGAGGGCAAAGTTGCTGAATTTCAAATAGAACATGGGCGAATTTGACCCCTTTTTCCTATCCAAATTGCATAAACAAAAGCCTAGATCTAAGCAACCAAAACATATAAGTAATGATACACATGAATATATTGACTTGGCACGTCATCAAAGATGCATAAGAACATTATGGCACCCAGACATACATCCATCAAAGTTCATATGGCAATATATTCATGACCACGACCAAGCAATGATCAAGTAGATTGAATGTCACCATCAAATAAGTCATATAGAAATATTTCCACATCAGACGCTTATTCAATTCAAAGCATCAGGACATGTCAAGGTGAACGAAGTTGCCTCCTTAAAAGCTAACACCTGCAGCACAATATTGTCCTATTTGTTATTGTTACTAAAGAGACTAGCTAAAAGATAATACCTATTTTCTTCCAACATTTCCCTCTGTAAACTGAAACAGCCCTTTTCAAAGTATCATCCTGCAGCAAAGGAGATTTTATCTAATCAACACGTAATTCCAAGGAGCAAAACCAAAAGCTGAATTTTCTATTTAAATTACAAGAAGCAGTTATAAAGAAGTTCCAACTGGTGCTGGTGTACAATAACAATGATACTGAGGGGTTAGGGTTGTACAAGCATCAAGAATTCTACATTCACTGTTCCAGTATTCTACTTTCTACTAGTAACAGCCAGTAGTATTCACTGTCAAGAACTTGAGATCTTTTTAAATCACGATGACCTAGCTTAGGATTTTAAGCTATTAAGATATCTTGCAGAAGAGATTATTCATTAGAAATATAAAGAATTCTTTTCACCTCCTCAGGAGTCCACCCACCCTTTGCTCGCCTTATTGGACCAGTGGTTCTCCTGCAAAATCCACCCAAAATAAGCAGAAAGTGTTAATTTTAAATTTTCATCCAGGACCTGAGAATTAACAAAATACATGATATCACAGAATCCCTATCGTTAAGCAAATAAGCTTCAAGTGATTGTCAGTCTGCTTTAGCTGATTGTTGACCAGGACATTTTCAGTAATAGTTCTACTAATAAGCTTGACAGTTAGGCAAAGTTCAATCACTTTCTTATGTCTCCAAAATGGATTCCACTCAGTTTGACTCTTTTTCACAACATTCAACTGTGCCTAATTACAAATTCATTAGGGTTGTGACTAATGAACTCTCTGCGTGCACTAGCTATATTCAAGTTCATTAGTCAGAGGATTCATCATAGTTAAACTAATTGCTATACGTTGATTGACAACCTACCGCAATCCTCTCCCTTTATCCAGTGTGAGAACCAGCTATGCTTTGATCACTCACACGCACATAGTTAGTTCTAATCATATCCATAACTGATCTAAATTAAAGTATGAAAACAATAATTAACTGCAATGCAACAACATGCACAGAGATCCCATTTTGGAAGATCCCAAACTTTCAGCCGAAATACTAAAAGAAATACTCATGAATTTTGTTATTGTTAAAACCAAATATGAACCCTTACAAGGTGCAATTCTAGTTGTTACCCAACTAAACAAATTTTCTCCATTATGTTAAGCATAACTGATCCACTACTATATTTTCCTTACATACTTGATTTTATCATGCTTTACTTGAGCTGAACCTTCACAAGATAGGGGTAAGATTGCGTACAGTACACATCACCCTACCTAGCTAAACAAATTTAGCAAAGTAAGAAAAAAAAATACCTGTGAGTTGGTGATGCAGGGGTTGGGCTAGATACTGCTGGTGACCTTAAAGTAACACTACCGCTATTTTCAGAAACCGACGAACTCGAAGCAGCAGCTGATTGCTTATTCTCAGTACAGCACTCCTCTACTTTCAATTCATCCATTTTCCTCTTACCATAACCTTTACAATAACCAGTTGAATCCCAGAATCAGCAAACCAATAAAAAAAACCTTCAACAAATTCAAAGAAAACAAATACCCAACTAAGTAAAACTCCTAATAATCCCAATAAATAACTTTGTAACCATACAATTACTTGGAATTAATCCATCCCAGATCCCACAACCCCATCTTCATATCAAATTAGAAACAACCCAATCCCAAAACTTTACACCCATCAAAAAACTAACCAAAACCCAATTCAAATTAACCAAAATCAAGTTGAATTAGATGAAATCAAAGCTAAAATTGATCACAAACCAGTCATAGATGCATAAAAAACCAAACTTTTCACGAAATTTCAAGAATTCAACAGTAAACAAACCTCAAATCAGCAGAAATATTACAAAAAATCAGCTAAAATTCATCGAAGATCGAACCCTTTGAACCCCAAAAGGGAAGAAAAAAAAAATCTTGCTAGTGAGAGAAATTGAGAAAACCTTTGCCCGTTGAATGACACAAAAAGTAAATATTATTAAAAAAAATTATTTTTTGTACATAACGAATATATGGAGAAAGGGTAATTAACGGTGCCGTTAGCTAGACGTTAAGTTTTTGTGTTATTGGAACCAGAAGGGCTGTGAAAGTGGTTAACGGCGTTAACGGTTTTATTGGGGTTACGTTAGGAGACAAAAAGTTTGAACATCAAACGGCACACTTTGAGGGATTAATAAGATCCTTGTGGTGTTTACCCTTCCCGGGCAATTCTGGACCGTTAGATTAGAAATGAGAGGTGGAGATTTAGCAGATATAGCTTTATAACTTCAGGATCGACAGAACTCAATAGATTTGACACAAATGTTGTGATAAGCGTATGGTATGTATCAAAGTGCTTATATTTTCAATACTTTTGAACTTGGCGTAAATTATTAGTTTCGTCCCTGAATTATTGACAATTTTAAAAACACTCATCTACTTGATTAACTAAACTTAGCTACACCTTCGACACCCCTAATCGGCCACATGACATAGTAAGTGGCCTCAAACTCTTATAGGAGCATGGGGTTCTTAATTAAAAGCCGAGAGAAGTGTTGAAAACACTCCTAAATATGGCGAGAATTTAAGGGTGTATTTCACTGATATTGCATAATCGGGAGTGTATTTAAGTTCAGTAAGTCAAGTAAAGTGATGTTTTTAAGGCTGACAATAATTCGGAGATGAACTAATAATTTGCGTCAAGTTGAGGAGAGGATGAGTTACTCAGGAAAAATCACTCACTACTCTTTTTCTTCCCTTGGTTGGAATTTGAACTATGTTTTGTGATTTTTATCAAGCTTTATTGTTATTGATTACTAGGACATTCTAGAGTGCCCCAGAAATGTGTGTATATGGATGGTAATTAGGGGTGGTCGTTTGGTATTCGATATTCGGTTCGGTATTCTTAGATTTTGGGTTTGATAATTTGGTAATTGGTAGTTAAAATTAGATATTAAATACAAAAATTTTAAATTTCGGTTCGGTAATCGGTAAATTAAATTTCGACTTAGTACGGTATTCGGTAATACCGTATTAAAGTTGTAGCCAATTGTATTACAAAGTTAATACTATTTCTCCAATTATTTCTATTTCTTTTATGCGGAGACACAATATAATAGAAGATCAACAAGTAAGAAGACATCAAAAAAGCAAATTGATACAACTAAAAGACATATGCATTTGCGTTGTTTATATTTATTCTTTAACTTTCTCTTTAAGTTGTACTAATGACTAATGAACATGTTGATATATGACCTTCATTAAGTAAATAATTCGATATTCCGAAAATATCGAATACCAAATAGTACTAATGTCTCATACCAAACCTAAACCCGAATACCATAATTCTAAAGTTATACTCTTGAATACCATACCAAATATCGAATTACTGAATACCAAATTATCAAAAAATTTAATTTGATTCGGTAATTTGATTTTCGGTAGTAAAGACAAGTTCTTTAACAACTTTCTAGGGCAATTAAACTATACTCTTCTTTTCTACACCATGTTAAAGATACTATATTTTCCTCTTCTTACAATTTCAATTCAGCAGAGAAACCCATTAATCCAACATCAGCAGCAACATACCCAATATAGTCACACTAGTGGGTCGGAGGAGAATAGCGTAACAGGAGTACGCAGGTCTTACTTCTACCTTATGCAGTTAGAAAGACTATTTTTGATAGATGCTCGCAAATCCAAGCTGGTCTTGTTGAGGAAAAGAATCCAAATCACCAATCATACTCTTGTCCATCTTTCAGTTCTTGATTATCACCGCCACAATATGCAACTCTGCTAGGCAAACTTTTTTATTTTCTCTTGTACATGAAACTTTTTTTTCTTGCTAGATTGGTTAAAGATTCATGTTTCTTTTACACCCTCGTACTTTCTGAAATTACACAAAGTATTTCTACGAGAAAACGTTGATTTTCAAATAAAGTGAATGACTCTCGTAACCAAACGAGTCCATAAAACTGGCTATCGAGTGCAATTGTTGGGGTTGGGCCATGCAAACCCATTACCAAAAGCAAAAGGCCCAAACACTTTAATTCGAAAAAGTTCAAAACCCGAGACCGCCATTTGAGAATTTGAAACTGTACTAATCTCAAAAAGCACTCTTTGGAACTCATCTCTCTCTCACACACAACAAAGTGTTACAAAAGGGAAAAATAATTGTGAATTTTGGAGTGTGATCTACAAGCTTAAGGTTCGTAAATCTTCAAACATAATTCTTTGATTTTTTGGTTTTTTTTGGGGTTTTTTCGGGGACGTGGAAGGGGATTACAAGGTGGAGAATCGAAATCTCGAGAATCAGGTGGGAGTTCATGTAGCCAACCAACTAAACTACTAAGATTCTCGTGATTTTTGGTGTTTCTCAGTCCATTTTTTGTTTAATTTTGTGGATAAATATTGTTTTTAAGAAAATTAATTGAATGAATGATCTTGGTCATTCTTACTCTAAATTTGATTATTCTTATGGGAGAAGAACTGGGTTTACTGTCTGAATAGAGAGTGATTTGTTTTATTTAAAGGATTTAAGTTGTATTATGACATACTCTATTAGTTTAAAAGTAAAATGTTAGTGAATTGAACTTGAACCGTAATGTAAATGGATGGCTAAGATAGGAATTTGGTAAAATGTTGATTAAAGGGAACATTTTGAGCTCAATTCTTTGTAGAATTGAGTAGTTTTTTTGTATTAAATAGTTAAAAATCCAAACTTTCTGAGGTTGTTAAACTGATTTTAGAATTATTTCACATTCTTGGGTAGGTTGTGCCAAACAGGGATTAGGGTAGTAGGTTAGCAGGTAGTAGAGTTGTCTAGCTAATCCCTTCATATTAGTAGTCGTAGAATTACTCTTGTAGTTTCTTGTCCTTTTATTTTTGTTACTATATATTGTTTCTTGTACTTCGTTTATTGTATTATTGCGTTGTTATGAGTTCACATCCATTATGGATTGCTTTGGTTTGTTTTTCCTTGAGCCGGGGGTTTATCGAGAATGACCTCTCTACTTCTGAGGTAAGGGTAAGGTCTACATATACTCTACCCTCCTCAGAACTCACTTTGTGAGACTACACCGGATACATTGTTGCTGTTGTTAATCTTGGGTAGGTGTTTAACTAGTTTCAGATAGACAAGATACATATATAAAGATTAAAAGAAAAAGGAAATATCCCATGATGCTGAAGTATTCATAAAACAAGTCAAACATTAAACTGATTTATGCTCTCAGTTGAAACTTTTTCGTGATCCTTCCAGAAGTAGATGAGTTGTTCCATAAAAAGAAGAAATGGCATCCTGTTTATTGAAAAAAGACAGTACTTTGTTCAACAAGACTACATTTTTAAATGCTAATGTTATTTATTTTATTGTTGTTAAATAAACAGATTCTGTTGTCCCTGACATTAATATGCAAATGAATGGTCTTAAAGCATGTCAAACAGAAAACTTGCCAACTCCTGGAAGAGTACAGCAGTTAGAATCTGCTGTGGTCACAAAAGTTAGAGTTATTGTTAGAGTTCGCCCCTTTCTTCCTCGAGAAATTAACTCGATCGATGGAAACCCAATCTCTTGTGTCTCTGTTCTCAACTCAGAATGTGAGCCTTCCGAGGATGTTACAGTTCATCTCAAAGATCATGAAACTAGGTAAGTTTTTTCTCAATTGTTGGCATGTGTTAAGATTAAATCTGTCTTACTACAACCTTTACAACCTTATCCTGGGAACCCTTTGTTTTTTACTGTAGTCGTAATGAATGCTACAAGTTGGATGCGTTTTTCGGTCAAGAAGATAACAATATAAGCCAAATATTTGGCAAAGAAGTCAGTCCTTTGATCCCAGGGATATTAGAAGGTCGCAATGTAACAATATTTGCTTATGGTGCTACAGGGAGTGGCAAAACTTACACCATGCAGGTATGTTTTATTTGTCTACGTAACACACAATTTGCTCCATCACTCCTGCAAGTGTACTAGATGCTAAATATACACGTGGAGTCGGAGATATATTTAGAGTTATAAGTTATAACAAACCTACTCAGTGTTTCTTTTCAAGTTTTTTGCTGCTCTATAACTTCTATAGCGTAGATCCACGATTGAGCAAAGGACATATCAGACTTTTCAGATTGAAACTATGCATAAGCTTATCCCATATATGCAGCCATTTGGTCCTAATCTAGAGCTTTTCCATTTGACTTCTTCAGAGATATTTATCTGAAGTATAATATAGTTCCCTTCAGGCCTTCCTAATTCTTGGATGTACATGTGAAATTGTTTTGAAAAACATTTTTGCTGATACAGGGAACTGAAAACCTCCCTGGTCTAATGCCACTTGCAATGTCCTCTATTCTCTCGAAGAGTCAGGGGAAAAGTACCATAGCAATATCATACTATGAAATATACATGGATAGGTGCTATGATCTACTTGAACTTAAGGAGAAAGAAATTTTCATATGGGATGACAAAGATGGGCAGATTCATCTCAAAGGACTTGCACAAGTTGCTGTCAGTTCAACGTCAGAGTTTCAAGAAGCATTTTCTTGCGCGGTTCAGAGGAGAAAAGTTGCACATACAGGTGTTAATGATGTCTCTAGCAGGAGCCATGCTGTGCTCACGGTTTATGTTTCTACTCCAAGCTGTGATGATACTGGAAATGTCATTACTGGGAAGTTGAACCTTATTGACTTGGCAGGTCTTAAAAATTTACTAAATCTATCCAGGAATTGTTGTAAGAATATTGAACTGAAAAATAACTCACATGTTGTAACTCAAATGTCACTGAATTAGGTAACGAAGACAATAGAAGAACTTGCAACACTGGAATTCGTCTACAAGAGAGTGCTAAGATCAACCAGTCCTTATTTGCACTGTCAAATGTGATTTATGCATTGAACAACAATCAACCACGAATTCCCTACAGAGAAAGCAAATTGACAAGGGTATTGCAAGACTCTCTTGGAGGAACAAGCAGTGCTTTGATGGTCGCTTGCTTGGTAGGATGTTGTAAATATCATCTCTTGCCTTTGAGTACCATGAATGCAACACTGTTCTTAACATTGTCAACTATTTTAATTTGTTCATAGAACCCTGGAGAGTACCAAGAATCTCTTCATACAGTTAGTTTAGCAGCCAGGTCAAGACATATATCCAATCTCGTTGCCTCAGCACAAAAAGGAGATACTCCAAAGGTCAAAATCGACATGGAGGCAAAGCTTCGAGCATGGCTAGAATCTAAAGGCAAGACAAAAAGCACTCAGAGAATTGGGGCATTTGATTCTCCATTTACTAGCAAAACTCCGAATTCCATATGTTCTACCAGAAAGCTAGGTTTGTTTGGGAGCTCTTGTAAGCAAAAATCTATCAGTAATCAAGGCGCTTCAAGCATAAAAAAAAAGAGGTAAGAGATTACTCTATAATCTTGCTGTATTTACCTACCTTTGATTTTGATGATTGCTTAACTATGTTGTACAGGGATCCAGATGGAGCTTGTAGAAATTTATTTAAAAATGGACATCGAGCGAACTTAGTAGCAGAGGTAAAAAACAACAGGAGAACTATAGTTTCTGCCTAGCTTGTTTTGATTTATGATGCAGCACTCTGTTAAATTGAATAAAATCCATTGACAGACTTTATTCATGGAAGGTCTTTTGTTAAATTTCTTAGCTACTGTATATGTGCATTAATGTGCAAATGCAGGCTCGGGACCTTGCTGATACTGGTGGACAAAGAGAAGAGAAGAAATTTGAGGTTTTCGCTGAAAGGGTTGTGCCTGATTCTAATACAGCGGTGCATGGTAAATGACCATTATATATAACCACATCTCAGTATTTACAGTCTGCTACATGTTTTCTTCATCCCAATTCTATATAGCTGACTCATATTAAGCTACAAGCATGTGACAGTCTTTCCAATTATATATGTGCCAAAGCTAGTTCTAGCATTCAGTGTTCTCCTCCATCTATTCCTCCTAGAGAGTGTATATTATAATGGTTATTTTGCATCAATTCATATTAAGCTGTAGCAACAAGACAATTTTTCAATGATGTATGTGTCAAAGCTAGTTCCGTACTTTTCTATCAATGTTCTCATAGAGAGTGGTTGAGCAGCTACTTCACATAGGTTTATTAGCAAACTTTCTCCGATTATACCTAAAACATTTGATCTATTTGACCATGACTTATTTTCACGATATTAGGTGCCCTTTGAGTTTCTTGCTTTTTCATATATAAGAGTGTACATCCCTTTGTATGACTCTTTATAATCAAATTCTCATTTTTCTTAAACTTGCTCCTCCTTTATAAACTAACATCTATTCATGGATGACACAATCTTAGGCGGCCCATTTCACAAAGATTTTAATAAGTCGAACCCACTGAGCTCCTGGTGTGCTTGCCCCCTCTTTCAAGTAGTTTAAGGGTCACTACACAATCATTTCCCCCTGCTCCACTATAAAATCCTGAAAATAGCACTCATCTTCGTGTTCTTTCACATACACTAGAGAGACATTTATACTACTATTACCTCATCTACTTGAAGTATGCCTATTCCCATAACTCATTTAAACTAATGTTTAAATCTTTTCATTTACCTATGTAACTTAGTTAGAGTTTATTTGTCTAATTGGCCCTTTTTACAGATAGCTGCGAAAATTCCTCGTTAAAACTTTTTCAATATATAAATATAAAAAAACATCTTACTTACAGAGTCAGTCAAATAAACTTTGAAGATTTTTGTCTGGTCTTGTGTAGATGAACAAACCAGAGCAGAGGAGAAAGTGATTATTGTTGATTGTTTGAGCTCCCTTAAAGCATGTGAGGTTACCCCTAGGAAGGTCCTTTCTCCCATCAACTCCAACATAAACAATGAGAATTTGTCCGCGAAGGATCAAATACACCTTATCTGCAATCAACAAACTCCTATGTCATCCTTTGCTTTAAGCAGTTTTGATGAGAATATAGCAGCGTTAGGAACTCCACTTGATAAATTTGGTGCACGAAGTTCTAACTTAAAGGTGAGCAGGGAATCCTTTTCTCATTATATTCTTATTGTTTAGCATTTCTAATTATAATAATGATTTGTTGAGTATACAGAACTCTCTTGTCCAAGAGTACATTGAGTTACTGAACACAGCCAGCAAGTGAGTGTTCTTTGTCTTCATTTTCCTTTTATTTTTTCTATTTGTTCTTTCTGCATCGAGACTTAACTTTGTTTTGTGCTTCATTGTGTTAGGGAGGAACTCATGGCGATAAAGGTACATTATTAGTCTTTTCACACAATTCTAACACTCTCAATCACTATACCAGCAATGAGTTTTGACTCCATTTTTGCATGATATTAACATTATCATCGCTTTATACTAGCTGTGATCTTTGACTGCATCTTTCATATCATCAGGGAATTGGACAAAAGATAGCTGAATACATCATTGATCTAAGGGAAACAAGCCCTGTGAAATCAGTAAGAACCTCTTTTTAAGGTATATGATGTTAAAGATTCTTGATTAGTGACTGCATAAAAAACTAAGCCTACTTGTCTGGTTCATGCAGCTAGATGACTTGGAGAAGATTGGATTGACATCAAAGCAGGTAATGCTACACAATGTATTTATCTGTATTTCCATTCTACTCCTTTTTCTTGTGTCTGTAGTATATGCAGTATTCTTATAGAGTATTTGTCTCTAGGTACATAACTTATTCAGGTGGGCTGCAAGAGGAGTATTGGGATGAAAAACTTCTCTGCAAAACATCTTCTTGTTCATAGGATCATGTAGAAGAAAGATTGTGTTTATATTGTACTATTAATGAGTAGTTGGATTTGAGGGCTTGTATTAATTGTCTCAAAGATTTACCTTCCATTCTCTTCAAATGGCTTGTACCTGTTGTACCAATTTCAACCATAAATGTTTCAGCATTTTCATAGTAATATCTCTTGGTATTATTTTTGTTGGTAGCCCAGAGGGTATTATAAACACAAACAAAAAAGGGAAATGATTAACAAGGAAGTTCTTGAATTAGTTGAAACCACAACAACACACTACCAAACTTATATGTAAATATTACCAGATGCAGAGATGCTCATGTTACATAAACCACAATACTGGTTTTACTTGCACACACTCTATTACTATTTCTTATTACAGGGAAAAAAAGAAACACATAATTTTTCCCTTTTTCAACAGACAGACACTATAACACTAGACACACACATTTTTCAACTATTTTCTTCAGCCATAAGAGGCTAACACCATGATCTCTGCTCTGGTTAACTACTAGTTTGTTCACTTAGAACAGTTGCAAGGGTTGCACTTGCAGTCATCTCCACATTTGCAGCCATTCTCAGCAACAGGGGATTCACCCATCTCCATGGCGCCGAAGCTTGTCTTCTCAGGTCCCACCCCAAGCACCAAAGTCTCAGTGGTTGTGCTGCTCTCAGTGTAGAGCATGTCTGGGTACATCTTGCATCTACAATGCCAAAATTCACCATAAATACAAAAAATAAGAAAATTCCCAACATAATGAACAAACTAGTTGATTTTGAAAGAAAAATGGGATCGGATACAAAAAAATCAATCATTCAAATAAAAAACATCCATGCATGGATCATCCAGAACAGGATAAATGGGATCAGATTTTTGTTGTGCAAAATTTTGATAAAAAAAAGTACATAAACAAAAAACCGAAGAATCACCCAACAAATCTCCGATAACAAAAAAAAAATCAATCCTTCAAACAAAACACATCCATGCATGGATCACAACAAAAACAGAAGAGTTCTCGAGTTTAAGCTAATCATAAAACAAAAAAATCTTTTAAAGTGTTTTTCCCCTTAAAATTAGCCTTACACAGCGCAAATTCATTCAAATTAATCGAGTCCCCATACCAGATGAGAAATCAAAAAAAAAATTAGTAACATAAGAGGAAGAAAAGGGGATTTACCCTCCACAGCCGCTGCCGCACTGGCAGCCAGATCCACAACCACAGTTTCCTCCACAGCAAGACATGATTGATCTGAGATTTTTTGAAATAAAATTGAGAATTCAAATGTGTTTAGATTGATGTAGAATTGAGTATTTGATGAAGAACCATGAGTGTCCATTTATAGCAAAATGGAGGTAGAGGAAGGGGTAATATCGACCGTACACGTGTCATGATCGTATGGGAATATGTTTTCCTTGTGAGTCGGTCTATTCATGATCTTAGTATCGTCCACGTATCTGTCGTTTTCTATTATCACAAATTATCTTGATTACCGTATTTATTTGTATCAAATGTTTACAGTAAAATTAAATAACGTAATATATTCGTAAAGATAATTGAGTTGGTATAGTAGATGATATCAAGATATTGATAGTGACTTCTTACCTTCCCAAAGAAATGGCTTTCTTCTGTTGGAACAAATTATGTGCATGTACGTATCTGTTGGGATATATATTATTAACCATGTGTTTAGATATAATATTTATTATAGAATAATTATATATTTGTTTATGGTGTCTGCTTACTTATATAGTAGATGATTTATTGTATAGAATTTTAGCTTATACACAGAGGATTAAATCATTGATTCTTATAAGCATAAAGTTTTTTGTTCACAATCTATGATGGAAATTGGGCATGACATCGGTACGATTGTAGCACAAGATTATATATAATTTATCTTGATTATGAGAATGGTATAGTTCCAACTTCTTGTGCTAGTGCATTTTGTATGTATTGAACAAGACCGAGTAGAGATAGTTGTTTTAGACTGACTGACAAAAGCATATTCTCTAAACTGTTAAATGTACTTATATTCTTAATCTTGATATAACTATTATGATCTGTATATATTAATTATCGTTTTGATTTATTAAAAGGTGAGATTATGAGATGGGTCAATATGCTTGGTCGATTGGATGATAATAATATGTATTGGTGAAATAATAAGTTAGTTGATGGAATCCATGTCTCGTTATAGAGATTGATTGATATGCCTTTTTTAGAAGCTTATAAGTTTTCATCGTGTCAAACTTTGCAAGTGGATTTATGAATCCGACACATGAAATAAGTTAAGCAGTGCTCTAAAGGAAATTAATCATTGAATTAAATTCGTCAGTAATTTAATTTATTGATTAATATCTGTAATCTTAACATGGGGTATCACATAAGTGTTTAATGGAGAATTTCGAAATATAAATAGAGGAGTGTAATTACGAATTTCTAGTGGAATGATTTGTAATTTATCATGGTAAGAATAATTCAAATTAATTATTTGGATTATTTCCATAGTAGGAAGCCTCAGTAATTAATTCGGTGGTCCATACAGTGTCCATATTTAACTAGAACTCAGAATCCTATTTCTAAGAGGAAAAGGGAAAACATTCGTGTGTTTTTCTTTTAAAAGAAAACAGGCGTGTATTTTTTTGTAAGAAAAAAATAGATTGTGTTTTGTTCTCCTCTTTGGACTGGGAAGAAAACTCTATAATTAGGGATTCTTCTAACCCTAGAAAGAGATTGAAGGTTTTCTATACAATATTTGCCCCCCAAGTATTGAGAGAGTTCGAATGTGAACTTGGGATCACTGATTGTGGATTCGCTTGAAGATATTTGTTCACACTTTAAGAGGTAATTCTTGAATTAAATTTCAGCAAGTTTATGTGTTCTAGCATAATTCTAGCATAAACGTTTTGGTTGTCTATTATTCATGTAAGTAGTATGATTCTGGATATGCGTACCTTGGTTTAAGGTGTTATATACAAATCGATTTATATGATATTAATTAATTTGATTAGAAAAAATACTTTAAAATTGAAACTTTATAAGTTAAAATAAAATTTAGATATTCATGTGATTTAAATTATTTTATTAAAAAAATCACATAAGTTAAACAAAGAAAATATTATTTATTAAATATTTAATATATGAGTATTAATTTTTCTCGAGAACTTGCTAGATACCAATAATTTGTGACCCAAAATCTACACAAGCATGTCCATTGACCAGACAAGTTTTTGGATCACTTGGGAAATGAGCCATTCGATATAATATTATTAGACAATTTATTTATGACTTTGGCATCTTGATCTTACCTTATCATTAAAAAAAAAAAACATTTTTGGTCAAGAGGGAGATTTACATGGGTAATTGAGTGGTAAGATTATGTCTCATATGATTAAGTTGTGTTTAATGATTAATATGATCATTAAAGAGTATTTATAAAAAATTGTAAGACAATTTTTAAGATGATAAAGTAATTTCTATTTTTAAATAGAAAATGAAGAATTAAATGATTATTTTGTTAATCAGATGTGTTGAATTATATACGATAAAATGAATAAGAAATGTGACACGTATTGATCAACATGATACACATTTTATGTCATATATTTCTTACATGTGTTGGAAGGATTGCATGAATGACATCTGTTAAACAAACGTAAAAAATATTGTTTTGCATGTTTGGAAGGATGACAATCTCTTTCAGAAACATGCCGTGATTATGTCACGCTTGTGCAATCGTCCTTTTTGTATAAATAGTTTATTATAGCTTCATTATTACATATAAAGAAAGGAGTATTCTAGTTATAAACATTTATTATATCTGCACTTGGAGTATCCTAGATCTATTTCAACTACAATTCACGATTATTTCTAGAAGAATGAGCGCATCGCAAAAGAAAGAAATCAATTTCTCTCAAAGATCAATCACTTTCACTGAAGATAATTCCAGAAAAGCTATGAAATCATGTATGTTTTCTTGATTAAACTATTGTTAAATGATGGTATCAGAGTATGACTTAAGAACCAATGATTTTCGTTAAATATTTTCTCCTATTTTTATAAATCTTAATTTTGATATTAAATTCATAAGTTGGCTACAATATCAAATCAAGATTTTGGTATGAAAAGGACTAATTAATTATTAACTGTTATTTTGCTATGAGTTAAGCATATATGTTAACCATAAAAGAATTTATGTAAAGTTTAAATATGCATAAACCCCTCAAGAGATGAAGTATCACCAAGACCAAGGCGGTCGATTTTATTTATTTTTATGAATAACTAATTTCAAAATATAAACGTATATTCAATTCCTCATAATTTTGATGCTTATAAATGTACTTATGACTAAATTAAAGTTTGTGCTTTTAAGATATATTTGAATCATTCAGAAGTTGATTGTTTGTTCTAATAATCATTGAATATTAAGTTGATAATTCAGATTCGTTTTTTGTTTTAAAAAAATAATGACATTTTGTGACTTTTTTTATGACTTTTCATGTAATATGTTCGACTTTGTGACTTTTTAATTAGTATCTCAAAATTTAGTGATTTTATGATAAAAATAATAGTTATATAACTTTTGTAAAAATAAGTAATAGTTACTTGATCAATATGAAATTTATTCGAATATTAATAAAATTGAAGAGTAAAATAATAAAAAAGTGCTAACAATAATATTAATACATTTAAACAAATTATAATGTATTATATCATATCTAACCACCAATATATTATTTATATCAAACTTTTTTAGGAACATTTATACCTTTCTAGCCTTATCTTAGGGACATAAAATAATATAATACAACCTATAACAAATTCCATATATAGGTTTTTATTAATAATTGGTGGTAGCTAATATTTTCCTTTTTAGATATTTCGGCTACTTTTTACCAACACATTATCCTATTTTAAACTTGAGTAGACTTTTACTAATGTCCTGCAGTGCGTGATTCGAATTTAGTCGGGGTTTCAATGCGAGTTTCAAACACTAGATGGGAAATAAAAAAAAGACTCTTATTAATAAAAACCTAAAATTATAAGAAAAAAAAACAAGTAAAAAAGATCAAATTATCTTACTAATCTAAATTAGGGTAAAACTTTTTTTCTTCTATAATTTTTTTAAACATCTTTTCTCCTGTCATTTATTTTTTACTTCACAAAATTAAATTTTAGAAATTAGATACATCATAAAGAGAAGTTTAACTTAAATACATTAGTAATTATATAAAGAATTCTACAGATGACCCTTATATTTATAAAGTGAAATTCGTAATCTTAAAAATAAAATAAAAATTGTTATAATAAACAAAAATAATCTGATAATACAAAAAGAAAAATAAAAACCCAAGTTGAGCACTGAATAAAAATATATACAACTACATTTTATATTCTTATTCTTGCTTAAATTATTTTTAAACCTATAATCTGAATTATTGGACCTTTTCCCTTTTTCTTTCTTCTTCTTTTTACGTATATTTTAATTAGTTTTTAATATTAAATGATTCATCTAATTCATAGATTTAAAATTAGTGTTAATGTTTTGGATTTGTCTTACATATTCGATCATTTTCTCAATACTCTCTACGTTTAATTTGATTGTCATGTTTGAAGTTTAAGAAAGTAAAGAAAAAAAATTTAATTTTATTGTCTTAAATTAAAGATATGCAAAATATATCAGAATATAATCTTATGATATTAAACATGTTGCGTGAAAAGTTAAATTAAATATTGTCAAAACTTTTAAAACGAACCAAAAAAGAAATGGACAAACAAATTAAAATCGAAAAAGAAATTGAACTTCTATCCTTTTTCTTTTTTTGTGGAGTTAATAATTTTGTTCTAAAACAAGAATAATTTTAGTGGCCAAAAAGGTGCTAAATTCAATATTCTGAAATGTAAGTAGCTCATAAGAAGAAAATATCATTTTATTCTTTTCTTCTTCTTTTTTTTTTTTGGTAAAGAAGCAAATATCTATCATTCAAAAGAATAAAATATTAAGTGACCATTCTTTTTCTCTATGGTCCACAAACAAGACTTCTCTCTTTAGAAGAAAAAAAACTCACCCTAAAAAATTGAATGGATTAACAAAGCATCTCATAAAGAAAAAAAGAATGGCTATCCTTGTTCATAATATTTATTTTAGCTATTTGATATTCGATATTTACTTATCCGATTAAGTTGGATAAGTGCAAGACAGATATATTATAAGGTTCTCTATTGGAATTTTTCATTTTTAAAGTTTGAATTCAAATTTTTTTAATTAGGGGTAGATGAATTTCAACTATTCATAACTCTTTATAGAGGGATCTCTGTATCCATCTTATTATATATTTATTTATTTTACATCCGATATTTGGTTTTTATTTTCGGTCCTTATTAATGATGACTACGTTCTACGAACCTGATAATTAATAAGAAATAGACATTGGCCTAACTCAATCCCAACAACTAGTTCAAGAAGTGAGGATTGCCCTAAGCCATACAAAGAGATGAGGAGATGTTTGGTTTGAGGAATAAGGAATTACAATTTCGAAATTAAATTCCAAATTAGTTTATCCAACATTTGGTTAAACTTTTAATTTTGGGACTAACAATTTTTAGATTAGTTATACCACAATTATGATAATATTTTTATCGCAAACTAAGAATAAGATAACAATCCTGAGTTACTAATCTCGAGATTAAAGAACAAAATGACATATTTGCCTTTCTTTAAAGTTTTTCTCCCAAACCTTTTAAACAAGACCAGGTTAAAATTGCAAACAAAAATTTATCCCAATTTATCTACTCTAAACCAAATACATATGTTTCGTATTATACTAGTAAATCTCATTTTTTGTCCAATAAACTAAATATCTATCAATAAAAGTATATTCATTAAATAATTTTATTAGTATTGATCTTGATATTACAATTAGATCATTGTAAGTTTCAGAATAACTTGTTGCACAATCAAACAATCTCTAAATACCTCTTAATTCATTGATATAGGATTTAACACCCTCTTTTAATTAAGCACTATAATTGAATTTCTGAATTGTGAATCAGGCAAGATAAAGACTCAAATATCATATTAAATAATAAGTTGCATGAATATGACTTTAATATCATAATATAAAATAAATAAAATTTGAGTCTAATTAATAAAAAAATTTACTCATCATTCCATCACAATTTTCGATGGACCATCCTTTGATAGTTGCAACTTAACAATCTCAAATAGAGAAAAGACACAAAGTAACACCTGAAGTTGTCCCGGATTTTCAAAAAGACACCTTAATTATGCGGACGTCCTATTACCCCCCTAAACAAATTTGAACTGACATTATTGTATCATTTTTCTATCAGTCACAGATTTTATAAAGCAAGTGTTATCACACACCAATAATTACGTGACACGTGTTAATTTAATTTAAAATATAATTTTTTTTCATTTCAAGTTTTTCTTTATCTTTTTTTCTTTCTCTCTCTCTCTCTCTCTTACTTTTTGACTTATTTTAATTTTATTACTTTAATTTTGATTTCGTCTTAAATTCTACTTCATCTTCAAGCTACCCCTCCCACCATTTTCTCCCTCTATTTCTTTCTTTCTTTCTTCACCTCCCACCCTCATCCTCACCCCCACCCCCACCCTCACGTCAAGTTGAGCCTTCCTCCATTTTCTTTCTTTTCTTTTTCTTCTTCAGCCAAATTCCTTTTTTCCAATGATTTTCTTAAGTTATTGATAACAAAACTAATTATTTTTCTAAGAAAAATCAAAATTTGAAGGTATCATCAATTAATTTATCTCCTTTTCGTATAACTTCAAAATTAGAAATGATAATTTTGAAATCAATGAATTCCCCGAAAATTGAAAGAGCTCGATTAAAATTCAAATAAAAAAAACTAAATGATACCCTACTAATCATCTTGAAATCTAATGGGTTTATCAAATTATTCAAAAAAAAATAAAAATAGATATAGTTTTAAAATTGAAGAGAGTTAAACTAATAGTAGTTAAAACGGAAGGTGAAGTTGTAGTAAAAATGGTGACATTGAAAGTGAGAAGTTTCAATGGAGATGGCAATGAATTTTTGAAGAAGAAACAAGAAAGAAAAAGAAAAAATAATAAGGACAAAAAGTTAAAATAATAAGAAAATATATTTTATAACAAAATACTTGTAAAAATAAATTTATATTCGTTATTTTAGGTTGCTCATGCTCTTTAAGAGAGTGCATACACTCTCTATGCCAAGTGAACAAAATATAATATAATAATAGCAGTTCAGGATTATTTAGGAGGATAATAGAACGGACATAGTTAAGATGTCTTTTTAAAAATTTGAAACAACTTCACGTATCACTTTATGTCTTTTCTCATCTCAAATAATAATTATTTGTACATTAGATGAATTCATGATTGCCTGATAGATAAAGTGAAAGAAAAAGGAGAGAATGAGAAAAGATATGTTTATTTATTAGCACATGGATTGATAATTGTGCAAAGGGTCATCTCTATCTTTTACAGTTTGGAGTCTTGCCAAAGTGACCTTTCCTTCGTGCAACATCAAATCAAACATAATAAGATTTTTTATTTTTTATTTTTTCATCCAACTATAATAGCTAAGGACAATTTCTGTCCTTAAACAATAAGAAATTATTGATTTTATTTAAATTATCAAAAACTCTTATTAGCTACGAGCTATTTAATGAGTAAAGACACTACTAGGTGAGGTTGTAGCTACTTGACCTAGAAGAGTAAAGACACTACTAGGTGAGGTTAATTCCTCGATCAATCACTTTTTTTGCTTAGATTTTCATCGTAAAAAAATTATATTGTATATTTCTATTTTTATTCTTGAGTATGAGTTAAATCATTGTAAATTTTAGGACGTGTTCAGTACAAAAGATTGATATAAGTTAAAAAATATTGTTCTAAAAACTTTTATATGTAATCTAGACATATTTTATGAGAGGCGGAGGTAAAAAACTTCCCATCTCATCCCCATCCATAATGTTTTGCTAGATAACATATAAATACTCTTGAGATAATATTTTCTTGTTTACTAACCAAACACTGAAAAATAAGTAAGAAACTCACTTATAATCTAAGAAAACATTTTCTAGAAAATTATTTTCCATGGAAATATTTTCATTCGTACCAAACACACTCTTAATTTAATTTGTTTTTTTTTATCGACCATTCATGGTGGGGGTAGGAATGAACTTCCTACGTCTCTATAGATGTCGAATAATTTAAAGATGGCCTACATAAGTGAATCTCATTTCCCCTTCATCATTTTGCTTGTACATTTTTACCCCATATGAATTATTGTTTGTTAGTTGTAATTTATCTTCGTACCTATGTAAAACAAGTATAAATAAAATTTGACAAAATTCTTAGACTTCATTTATCTCATTTCAAATTTTATAACATCTTAATCAATTCCAAATCCCATGATAAGAAAATATTGTTGTTTGAGAAAAAAACAAAAAATAAAGGAGATAATATTGCTAGTTGCTACTTTGGCTTTTGGAAGGAGAATATAGACATGGGATTGTGTATTTTAGATTGAAAAGGACATAGAATAAAGATAGATAACAATGGTTTTTTTTTCTTTTGGAAAGGGGGTGAGGATTTGAGCTAATTAAATTATATATGAGGAAAAAAGAAAAAGAAATCATATAGCAATTAATTATAATATGCCTTTTTCTTTGTCATTTATAGTTTGCTAGATGCCATAGCACCTGACCAAAAGAGAGATAAGAAAGTGAATGTTGGTTCAATGATTGGAAATGTGAGACAAAAAATGGAGGGTCATTTTTCTTTGAAAAGTGAAGCAAGAAGATAAGAGGGAAACTATTATATAATGAATGTAGTAGTATTGGTATGAATGAGAAAAGAAGGGAAATGAAAATTGAAAAGAAATAAATTTGGATAGGATTACATCAATTTTTTTTTCTTCATATTTTCTTACAAAATAAAATCGAGTTATTGTAACTAACTTATAGTGCTTTCCACACCCCGCCCCGTAGAGGGAAATTTACCGGTGAATGCGGTGCGGGCCACTTGTGGTCTGTGACTGTCTTCAAGTTCAATGTAATTATTAGTGTTTGAGGTACCGCTATTCTAATAACAAGTATGTTCTCTCCAGGGAGGAGGAAATTCAACACTTCAAATACAACGAGGGAATCAATTTCTTAAAAACACACATTGAATTTCGTGGGTTCTGACTTCAGATAGTTGATTAACGTTTATCTATTTTTCGTTAAATTATTTTCCAAATTATTTAGTATATCCCGGTTTACTATTTTGAGCACAGGGGAACAACATGTAGCAAACCAGAATAAGATCTCTTCACCTTTTAGGATCGAATCAGTATTTGAAGTTTATGAATTTCGAACTATTCATTGAATTTATAACTTGTCTTAGTTATATTACTAGATTCAGAATTAAATATACATATTCAATACATTTTCTAATACACATACAAGATTTAAACAAAAGTTATTAAATTTGATCGAATTGTAAGAAATTATCTACCTCCGCCTTTGATCACGAATTTCAGATTCGAGCCTTCAGAATGAATAATTCCTAATTGTGAGCGCTTCCCTTTAGTGGGATCTTATGTGACGCGAATTTAAATTAATCTTCGCCCTAAAATGGATTCCAAGTGGAACCAAAAAAAAAAGAAAAGAAAATTACAAGATTTTGATCTATGTAGGGTGGGAAAGGTAAAAAGGAAAAAAAACGCCCACCGTGGGGCTCGAACCCACGACCACAAGGTTAAGAGCCTTGCGCTCTACCAACTGAGCTAGACGGGCTTTGTTATTGAATTTCATTATTGTTACTATTTTAATGTGTATTAATTTCCCTCCAAACTCAAAAAAACATATTCCCTCCGTTCTATTTATGTACACCATTTTCTTATTAGTTTATTTTTTAAAAAAAGATACTTTTTCTATTTGAAATCAAATTAACTTTAAACTTCTCATTTTGCACTAAATGACATGCTTTTATAGCGAAAGAAAAGTTTACGATATAAAAGAAAAATCTTAGCTTTTGAAAACTAAAATCTTTATATAAATGACAGATGAGAAGTAAAAGAAACTGATATACTCAAAAACATGTAACCTTCATAAACAAATCGGAATTCCGTCTTGACATGATAAATAGTGATGCCCACCTACAACGTAAACACTGATCCAAATTTACAACAATATCAGATATTTCATTGAACAAGTGATCAATAACTGGAAATTAGGCCACACACTCTATATATAAATAAAATTGCTTTTTTTACAACTCCCATTCTCCCACTTATGGTATACAAAATCTCAACAATATACCAAAATCTGTACAGTCCCAAAATTTTGTGAACAAATATATGTGCTCAAGATTCTTCTTTTATACTTTCTAGAGCACATGTAAACAATTCACATATAGAATAAAATGTTATGTATACAGAGACTAATCTAGGATCTAGAGCGAGCGGTTCAGTATGATTGTGATCTCTCATTATATGTATATATTTCAAATTTCTTTTTGCATATGTATAAGTAGCTCGAGTCAAAAGCAATGAGTTCAATTGAACCACTTAACCGGCCCAAGATCCACCTCTGCACATATATGTGTTGGACCAAATGTGTCGAGCAAAAACTAGTATATCATATGTATACATAGCTCTAGTAAAAAAAACAAGGAGTTAAATTGAACCATTGACCCGCCTTTCTATGTATATGTGTGGTACCAAATGTGTCAAGCAAAAGGTATTTGTACCTTATGTATACATAGCTCGAGTCATAAGCAAAGAGTTCAATCGAACCACTGAACCTGCCCTATCTCCGTCTCTGTAAGTTTATATGTTGGACCAAATGTGTCAAGCAAAATCTATGTATACCGTGTATGTATACATAGCTTGAGTCAAAAGCATAGAGTTCAATTGAACCATTGAACCCGCCCAAGATCCGCCTATATACTTATATGTGTTGGACTCAAGCATATGCTATGTATACCATATGTATAAGGTATACATAGCTCGAGTCAAACACAAAGAGTTCAATTGAACCACTGAACCCGCCCAAGATCCGCCTCTGTATGTATATGTGTTGGACCAAATGTGTCAAGTAATGCAAGGAAGCTGAACAACATGAACATCAAGTGAAAACCAGCTCTTCTAAAAGATCATTCAATATAAGATCCTCCAACTCCAGTCCACCACACACAGCATCAAATTGAAGGTTCATCCAAGTTTCATCTTTTGCTAGATCATGGCTCACAGCATTGTCAACCGGTTGATCATTCTTCATTTCAGATTCGAAACATGAGTTCACATCTTTCCACACCTCACCAAGGACATGGTAGCCAATAGGCATCGTATGGATATGAGAACGACACGTTAACGTCTTTGGCCAGTAGGAACATGATCTCTCATAAATTTGTAACAAGACCTCATTGATCAAATCAAACAAAAGTAGTTGATCACAAGTAACACCCTCTTGATCAAGTAAACCATATCCTTCCACTTCATCAAATAATGAAGGATTCACTGGTTTGTCAGCAGAATGCCATTTCCCTATTAACTTATTTCCACTTAATCCAGATAGTTCTAGTACATCTTTTACATAATTGAATTCAGATTGATATCTTTTATCAACCTGAATTTGCAAGATTCTGTTCAGATCACTGGATGAGAATCCTTTTTTATCGGTATTAACTGCATACTCTTCTGCACCTGTGGAATATCAGTAAAAGTCATCGTTTTAGTTTGCTAAAGAAACTGAAGACACGAATGTATTTTATAGAGATATTTGTCATAGCACGGATAATACATGAAGACACTTGCATGATTTACATGTTTTACGTGGAAAGCACCAAACTTTGGTATGTTTGGTATTTCATTTTTGACATCAGGACCGAGACATGTTTATCCATGGACAATGTACTGCTTTCATAATGCATCTTAGAAGCCAAAAGATAATGAAGGAGGGATAGCTAGTACTCCCTCCGTTTCAATTTGTTTGTCATACTTTCTTTTTTAGTCGGTTTAAAAAAGAAAGCTTCTTTCCCTTTTTGGCAACTCATTAATTCCAACTTTCCAAATGACATGTTTAAGACTACAAGATTAAAGGACATGTTGTTACATTCTACATATCTTTAGTCTAAGACCACAAGATTCAAAAGTCTTCTTACTTTCTTAAACTCCGTGTCAAGTCAAAACAACAGAAACAAATTGAAGCGGAGGTAGTAGTATATGTGTTATCAAATCATAAGTGTGAGTTTATTCTGAGAGTAATGTACTTCAAAATAAAAACAGATACCAAAATTGACATAAGAATGTTTTTCCAAGGAAAATGTACTGCTTTCATAATGCAACTTAGAAGCCAAAAGATAATGAAGGAAGGCTAGTAAAGAAACACTTGAAAATATTCATCAGTTTTAAAAAAAAAATGTAAAACATAGAGAAGAATATATAGATTGCCTCGAATAAGATACCTTTTGCTGCCAGGAGTCCAGCTGCACCAGAAGTAGCATTCTGAAAAATCATATCAGATAGAGGAGCAGGAATTGGTTTATCTAAGTTTGAAACAATAGATGAGGTGCCCTCGATGATGTTTTCAACCGAGAAAGAGTTCTCGCGAGTCTTTAAGCCACCAAAGTCATCAAAACTCTCACTGACATCAAGAAAAACTGTACTCTTGGAGTCTGAATTATAACCCTCCTCAGTATGGTTTTCTGAACCTAAAGGAATATCCAGGGACTTCTGTCCATTGGACTTGGAAATTCCTACGTATAAGTTGCTGCTCGATGTAGCTCTGTCTAGTGTATACGAGGATCCACGTTCAGGAGAATCCTCAAATTTGAAAGAATTGTAATATGTGAGATCAGGCATAGAGAGAATCCTATCGAGACCTATAGGACTACTTCTAGCCGGTGAAGGTGATCTAGATGCTCTAAAGCTCAAACGATCAGAAATGTGATATTTTTCTTCCCTATAGAAGGATGAGTCTAGTAATCGATTATATTTGTGCAATGACTCATTAACAGATGATGTTCTCCTAAAGGATTTCATTTCAGTTTTCGTAAATGGAGAATTGCAATGAGCAAAAGTACTTCCCTTTTCAATATCCTTTGATGATCTATGACCATGTGGAACCTTATGAAGGACAGCATCCATGACAATTCGACGCCTCTCCTTTCTACTCTCCTCGAGTGCATATCTTATTTTTTGCTTTAGATTCTTAAAACGATTGAGGATGAGTTTACTACTCTCAAGGTTTATCTTTTCTGCGCGAGGTGAACACAGAGAGACATTATCAAATGATTCAACTCTTCTGATCAAAATGTGTTTTCCAACATCATCATCGCTACTCAAATCCGTTGATGTCACTGAATGACTATTAAATGCAGCAGAACCAGACACCTCACTGCCAATTTGTGACTGATCATCTTCCCCTTTCACTTGATCCCCACATTCCATTTTGTTCTTATGTTTCCTTGACCTGACAGCTTTTCTTCCCCGTGATCTACGCGAAGGAAGTGAAACCGACTTGATAAACCCAAGTATTAACTTGGATGAGTCCTTTCTCATGTTTTCTAATTCCATAGGCTCTTGTATTGCACGCTCGCGTATTTTTTTGATGGGAGGGTCTAATAGACTAGCAACAGAATAATTCTCCTTGTAATTAGTATGCTCCAAAGTCTTGTCATTTATAGGATTTTCATGAGAAGATTGTCGATCAGCAAGGTCTAGATGTTGAATAGAATTAGTTCGTTCGAGCTGTATAGGACAGGATGAACTTCTCCGGTGCCTGCCCTTTCTTTTAGACGTCTCTTCTTGAGTAATCAAAGATCTTATCCGAGATAACATTGAACTTTTGGACACTTGATTAGGTTCTTTGATTTTCGACACAATCTGAAATGTTACAGTCAATGACATAGTCAGTTAACGCGCATATATATGTACATAATGTAGCAAGAAGCTGTCAACAGAGAACACGAAAACAGAAAAATTGAAAAGCTCTTGGCAAGCTCACATATACTATTTGCAAACTTACCGGTGAATTCTCAGCAGCAGTTTCATTATCCCCTAGATCTTCATCCACTGGAAAAGTGAAAATAGTTAACAGTATGCAGTATGCAACATACAACTTCACCATCTATAGGCTTAAAACTTAAAACAATGAAAGAAAATAGTTATCCAATCCTACATTAAGCTTCTTATAGTCATTTAGACGATAAACTGAACATCTCACATGACATGCTTAAGAGACTAATAAACATAATGTAGCAACGGTAAACTATTTTGTTTATCTTTATTTCTCTATTCTTTCCTCACCAGCAACTCGCTTTCCACCACCCTTCCTTTTGCGTGGGAGGCGTTTCCTCTGAAGTATCCACATGCATCCCGGAGGATTTTCTGGACTGATACTAGGATCTTGGTGCTGCAATCCCTTTCCCATTGTGTTATAGTAGAACCAAATCGCCTTTATTCTGAAGGCCTAGCGAGTTCCTATCAAAAGGCGGTCCTTTTCTTTCCTCGGTCTTCCTACACCTGAACCATATGTAGGAAACCAATAGATGATCAACCAAAAAGAAATGAAACAAAATAACAGCAATTCTGTTATTCAAACTTTCCCCATTTCAATTACATCTAGTAAGATCTATTAAATGTGTTTCAACATCAAATCTCATAGTATGGGTATCTCAAACTCAAAGTGATCATATAAACAATCAATCAACTGTTTCAAGATTAATTTACTCGATATTTGTGTTGGTGGGAGGTAGCAGTACCTTGGGTTCGTGAAATTTCTGGCTCCGCCTCTGATAGTATGGGTATCTCAAACTCAAAGTGATCATATAAACAATCAATCAACTGTTTCAAGATTAATTTACTCGGTCTCTGTGCTGGTGAGAGGTAGCAGTACCTTGGGTATATGTCGAGGTGTATGCAAACTGACTCAAACACCACAGTCATATATGCAAAAAAAGATTAATACAAGAGTACTAAGTTTGTCTAGACAGAAAAATGAATCAAAATGGTATCATTACTTGAAACTTCCCGTTTGAGCCCTACGAGGCACGAATTTAAAAATAATCTTGTTTGAGCCCCAGAAGGGGTCCTACCGCAGCACGAATCCAAATTAGTCTAGGCTAATGAGTATCAGATACCAGATGATTAAACCGAAAAAAAAGAAGAAGGAAACTTCCCATTTGATCCCTAAGAATGGAGAAATTCATGCAAAGCAATTTTAACATCTATACAATAAGCTAAAAAAACAAAAAAAAGGTTTAGATTTCCCTAAGATCAAGAGAACAATATAGAAGAATCCAATATCTATGCAATTGTAAATATATGAATTGGTACACTTACCGATTTTAAATTCTGGATTCGTCTCTGAAATATATAAAAGAGTATTATATGTAAAATATTATCATCATCATCATCATCGTTGTCGTCATTATAATACCCTAGTATATAAATTGAAGCTTCACAAACATGGTTGAAATTTTGCAGAGAAAGTGAAGGAAGAAGAAGGAAATGGATGGAAGAGAGAAAAATAATAATACTAGTAATAATTTCTTAGTTTTGGCGCCATATATCCACCAACCGTTTTCCGTTTGTTTCTCGAAAATTAAAATGGATAAACTTTAGTTTAATGTTTTTATTTAAAAGAAAAGAATTTTTAATTTGGTCTAAACTCCACTTGTGGATTATATCGAAAATTGAAATGGATAAACTTTAGTTTAATGTTTTTATTTAAAAGAAAAGAATTTTTAATTTGGTCTAAACTCCACTTGTGGATTATACGACGTATGTTGGTGTAATAAAGAATTTAACTAGGCGGTTCATTCACTATATCCAGAAACAAGGTTTTTCTCTCCGCAAATCAATGAGGAATTTGTGCGATAGATCATGGTTTTTCCTGCTGATTTTTCGTCAAGCCAACTCACTGGACAAATACATGGTAAGAACACATTCTTACTAAAATATTAGGAAACTTTCTAATTACTATTTTTTCTTTTCCCACTAACCCAATCAATATATCTATGGAAAAAACCACTCAAGAATTTTTTAGTAGTGATTTGTCCTTGATTTAATCCAACTTGAAGACGAGATATATTATATACGCAATTGTTGGATTGACATTACAATGTAACAAATTAAATTTGGAGGTAACTTGAATCAATTTTGAAGCAAACAGTGGTGGATTCAGGATTTCTATTAAGAAGGGTCGGAAAAAAAAAAGTAGTGCCTATAATTTGAACTTGGAACCTCAAGATGTTTTGAACCCCCTCAACCACGAAGTCAACCTCTAATCTTACATTCATGAGGTTCAAAATCAATACGTAGACATAAAAATTCTTTAAAATACCTTATATATACAATGTAATTTTTTTGCCCCCTCGACTACCTCTAGGTCCGTCCCGGAAAGCAAAACGTGTTACATGCACGTAAATTTTACGGTGATTCACCAAGAATTGTGAGAGTAAATTGACTAAATGACATATACATGGGCTTGTCGATCACATGCTAGTTTGATCCACGAATATTTAATTAGCCCATTGGGCTGAAAATGCAGGCCCAAAAAACCTGCACTCTCTTGTAGTATACATGTGCATTTAAGCCCAAAATGCAATTATTGTTGTTTCTTCACCTATCTATGTTCCATTGATGATAATTGTTCAAACATATAATGCTAACAGGAAGGATTTGTTTTATTTGCTACTGATTTGATATGTTTTACTTGAATCGAGGACTTTCGGAAACATAGAATGAGTGCCTGCTAAACACATTTTAGCTCTATCTTTGAAATATAGTTATCCCCCAGAGTTTCAAATTCCGCAGATAAACTTTAAGACATTATTCAAAAGTTTTATGCGTGAAAAACTTTATAATTATATTACAAAATATAAATTTTCTATGATAGATTAGACTGAAATTAAGTGAAAAAGGTGATTTTTTCACATTAATAAGATACAAGTCCTTTTTGTAACATAATTATATTTTTCCTTTTTTCCCACTTTTCTTCCTAGAGATGGGATGATAATAATTGTTGATAAAAATATAGTGAATGCTTAGAGATTAAGATGACAATTGGCTGCTACAATTATATCTTTTTTGTGAAGGATGTAGTTGACCATATGGCTAGCTTATTATTTATTTTGCTTTTCTTTTTAAAAAAAAAATGTAGAATGAAAAATGATTGTCAAAGTGAAATTGTATATTAAAAGGTTGTTGAAAAAATTAAAACATCTCAAACAAGTCCAAACTTATTTGGTTTGCAAAGGAAAAGCAATTTTCTCTTCTCAAATATCTAACAAGCCATCAAGATCAAGGAGCAAGTCATTTAATGAGAACTCTCCTCTAAAACATAATTGAGAATTAGTTAATGTTTGGCCATATATTTCCAAGTATTTTTTGGCAAAATATTTTTGGATGAAGTTTTGGGTGAAGTCTCACCATGAGTTTGGGCATAAATTTTGGGAGAAATATTTGATTTAAAAAAAAAAAAAGATTTACACCCATAAGTATTAAAAATTATTAAAATTACCCATGTGTTTGTCTTATTATTTTATAATGATCACGTTTCGTTAAAAATAATTTTATAACATAATTGATGACAATCAACAAAATGGGCAAGTGTAGTATAATAATCACATACTCAAACGTGTCACTGATTCAGGATAAATTATAATCCATTAAAAACAAATTGTTCTTTTTAATAGAGTTGGTTGTAAATATATATTAATTGGAATTAGTAGATGATTGATATTTTTATAAAATATAAAATTTGGGGTAATTTTTAAAAATTCTCAAATACTAGAACTTGGCCCAAATTCTAGTTTTTTTTAGAACTTGGGAACTTAAATGTTTGCCAAATATATTTGCCAAGTAAGGACGAATTATATGGCCAAACACTAGTTCCCAATTTTTTTTCAAGTTTTTCTCAAATATATTTGTGATCAAACTCCGTCACTTAGCTACAAAGGTGGAAGATAATCTATCCTACTTTGAATCAATCGCCAATTACATGAAAATTAGTACTTCAAATAACTGGCCACTACAATGCTCCATTAACATCATAAATTTGAATTGCTATGCACAGGAAAGGCGTACTGTTGTACAAGAATTCTTGCAAAGTAAAGTACTTCAAACATTGCAATTCCAAGGATATATTGACCGTTTACCACCATATGATAAGATCTCCGAGAATCTCACTCAATTAGTTTTTAATAAGCCTTATATTAAAGAATATCTCATGCCAATCTTGGAGAAGCTTTCTAGTTTAGACATTCTTATCCTCTCTGATGATGCTTATATTGGGAAGGAAATGGTCTGCTCCGCTTCAGGTTTCCCTCCGCTCAAATGTTTACAACTTCTGAATTTGTCCGAGCTACTGAGAGCAGCGGCGTATGCATGATATTTTGTAAGGGTTGTCACCTTTTAAAATGAAAAATAACAAATAAAATAATGTGATGTTATATTTTTTTTTTTTTAAAAAAGAACAAAATATGAATAAAATACAATTCGCGCTCACTATTATACCTTTTTTAAAAAGAAATATTTTTAAAAAATTATAAAAAAATTCATGAGTTTTTTTAATTTTGAAATGTATTCAAAATAACTTTTCAAAATTAATAATAGTAAATATTTCATAAATTGTTCTTAATTAGTTTTATTGGTGAGAAAGATAAGAAGGGTATGAAGAACTTCAAATTTTCTTCATTATGTATTTACACAAATTTTCTTGATCTTCATCTACAATCTAATTCTACTCTCTCAAGTCTTCAACTCTCTAATAATTATTAAATTGTTCATTTTATTTTGATGGATTATTTTGGAACTATCTTCAAGCTTCAAGTTTCATCTATCAATTTTCGGCTTTTGGTTTGACACGTCTACTTTTACGTAGACGTTTGGTACATTAATTCCAACTTTCATTTATTTAGTCTTTACTTATTTAGTTATTTATTTTTTTGCATTTAATTTTCGTATTATATTTAATTTCCTTGCTTAATATATATGGATTTCGGTAAAAATAAATATTGGCAAAGGTAAATAAACATATTTTGGTAAGGTCACTAATATATTTACCGGAAAAAATAAAAGTAGTAGTTCTTCTTAATCTACAACTAGACAAGTAGTTCAAATAAGAATAAATACGGACCTGTGGTTGTTGTGCGATCTAATAATTTGATAAATTTATAAAAATACTCCATCAAAAGAAAGGAAGATAAAGTGGTGGCACACTTGACCTTTCAGAGTGACGTTAAGGTGTGTCATGAAAATATAATGAATTTCAAAGGCATGGCAATGTGCTTATATGCAAATTCACGAAGCACATATAAATGATTAGTCCATTTATTAAAAAGAATGTGACTTGTGATAAGCATCGTAAATGCTCGATCATTCTGAAAGAGAATGGGTCAAGATGTGATAAAATCATTATGTGTTGGATATATGCCACCACTCACCTCTATAGGAGGTTTGAGAAAAATGTATATGCCACAATTCATCTCTACGGGATGTTTGAGATCAGTTGGCATGATCGGTTGGCCATTCCGGTTCAAATGTGATGCAAAAGTAATTGATAATTCACGTGGCTATATGATGAAGAAATAAAACATTCTTTAAGAATTACCTTGCGTTGTTTGTTCTCATGATAAAATGATCATTCTATCAGTTAAGTTTGGGATTGTATTCTCTGAGGTTTTGGAACAATATAAAAGAGTGAATATGGGCCCATTCACCTGCCATGTGGACCGTTTGCAACTATATGATAGCTAGTTTGCATCCATGGGATGGTCATACGTGCTTTGTTGTCAACTTACAAATTGATTTTTGTAAGGTTGTTTGCTCGAATTGTTAAATTAAGAGCACAACTCCAAACTATGAAATTATATTGATAATGCTGGTTGGTTTAGCAGAAATTGTATGCCTCTAATTATAGCTAAACCATGGGTATGAGAAAAAATCTCCCAAATAAGATTTGATATGAGTTGAGTTTATTTAACATGTAGCAACACATGTATGCATTAAGCCAACAAGGTTTTCCCATCATAATTGGTTCAGGGTCAGGAACCAAATAATTTTCATCTAAAATTTGAATGTGCAATATCTGATTTAATTGTTCCACCACACACAAAGATGGATTCCCAAATGAGGTTGGGGTGAATGTTAGATTTTCTAACATTAGGGGGAGAGATGATTAACAGCTGAAAACTATGAGATGAATTATCTAGATCCTCGTAAAAAAATGAATTTGAAGTTTAAGAAATAATTCATTTGCATAATGTTGCAAATTAATTGCTAGATGAATTTGTTGACCCTATGTTATAATTCAATGCAAATGCTCCAATAAGAAATTCTTGAAGGACAGTGTCTATGGTACACCTGAAGCGTGATAGACCCATCGATTCCAAATGAAAAACTCCTTGAGGAAGGAGAGAAGCAAATGATCAAGATGGTGATGATAATGAGGCAAGTGCTGTAAAGAAGCACGGTGACATAACACTTTATAAAACCTTGGCAAATGTTTAGGTATCTGAAATGATGAAATATGAAGAGATCTCGATAAGTTATGTCGTATTGGAATCGATTCAAATGACCGTCGACGGTATCTTTGATATGAAGTAGTGTTCAATTCTATAGATGATGATGAGGATCTTGAATTCAAATCTGTCATATAGTGTGGATTGATAAATGATTGGCCAAATGAAATGCACAATTCAAGTATATTATGTTTCACTTAGAAAAGCTATGTTTTTGGACTTATAGTCCATGAATCAATATATAACGTCAATGGAATACAAATAAATCATTGTGTGAAATTATAACCGTAAGAAATAAAGTACGACTTGTGCTGCGGGGCATAAATAATTTTCGCAAAAGTCTTGATATTATTAAATTGAGATATATTCTCCTGTGGTGAATGCAATGAGGCTTGTCTCAGTCTAACAATAGATGAAATACTTGAATATGTGTAATGAATGATTGTCATGTCTAACTAGATGATGAAGGTTTTAAAAGGTCTTGGAGCGATTTCATTGAGTACCCCAATAGTAGGGATGTTGCTTAACATAAAGAAAGATTAATTTTGATCTCATGAAAATGATTGAAAAATATCATGTATTAGTGCAATTGGTGCACATACAAATTATTGGTTATGCAGATGCTGGGAACTGTGTGATTTTTTTTTTGAAAAGAGATATTTCAGCCACCACGTGGTAAGAAAATGTTGCATGTATAGCTCGATTGAAGGGATGATACATCAAAGGAGACTGAACAAAGTACATTTCACCAAAGTTTTTTATACATGATCTTCAACAAAATGGTGAGATAGAAGTTCAACAGATCTGTTCAAGTGATGATCTTGCAAACTTATTTATTAAGGCATTGCCAATACCAACATTTGAGAAGTCAAGTAAAACTTTCATCAGAGGAGTGAAATACGCGTTGTACTCTTTTTTCCTTAACCATGATTTTATCCCAATTAAATTTTCCTGGTAAGGTTTTTAATGAGGCAACATTCAAGACGTATTATGAGATGTGTGTACTCTTTTTCCTTCACTAGGCTTTTTCCCACTGGTTTTTCCCAATAAGGTTTTAACGAGGCACATTATCTATGGACATCCAAGGGGGAGTGTTATAAATTCATTGAATGAGTGGATTGTCCATTGAGTTAATACATGAACTACTTATACATATTCCCTAGGTTCTATGAACCTTTTTGAATAAGAATATATATATTCATTATGACACTTAATATAGTGACTTTAGGAGTGATTTCTCAACCTATAAATAGGGTTGTTCTTTCACCATTGCAAAGTGAGACTTGAAGACATTTGAATAAGATGATCTGTACATTCTACTCCCCATGTATCTTGTCTACATTATTTGTAGTATATTGCTTATATTTTGCAACATAAATAATATTCCAAGCCATAAAAAAAACATCGTTTTTATGTTTCTCCTTCATAATGATATATTGATTGATTCTTATGTTTCAAACTTATTTGGGTGACTCCACACAAATATTTTTAAAAGTAAATAAATTTTTTACATTTTATATTTTTAAATAAAAGATATGTAAAATATGTTAAAATATTTTTTAATTTTGTGATTCTAAATATAGAGGGAAATGGTAATTTTGGTCCTCAAGTTATTGTCTTATCATAATTTTGGTCCTTGTGTTATATGACTTAGCATATTTGACCTTCAACTAATTAAAATATGTTATTTTAGTCCTTAAAATCAATAAATTTGAGAATTATTATGTGAAGCAACATATATATTAATTATTGGGTATCCTTTTATTTCTATTGACACCCAATTGTTATCTTCTTTTAGGAGTGAATATCTAATCTACGATCAGAATCATTTTTTTTCTTGGCGATTGACAAGGCCCTAACATACGTACTTTGCCTATTTTTTGCTTCTGGTGTGTCTTACATCATCATTGCGATAATATATTACTCCATTCCATGATGCTGGTGCCTAAAAAATTTATAATCTGCTTCACAATTGTTTATGCATTCATCATTAACTCATACTTCACAAAGGTTGAAAGAATTAATTTACACACACTTCTATTTAACAAGCACAGTATGATATTGCATTCCTTTACCTCTAACTCTTTCCTTGTGTAGAGTTCGTTATATACTCTGTGTTCTTAATAAAAATAATTTAACATTCCTTAATTTTAAGAACTAATATAATACATTTTAATTAATTGACGGTCAAATATGCTAAGTCATATAATACAAGAACCAAAACCACAATAAGACAATAACTTGAGGACCAAAATTACTATTTCCCCTGCTATAAATATATTTAATGTAATTAATTCGATATTTTTAATTATATATCAAAATCCAAATATTGACTTTTCAACCCCTTTAAAAAAAAAAACGCAAGGAAAGAAAAACAAAAAAGAGAGTAAGAATCGGCAAGTTTCTAGACAAGTGTAGAAACAACGCGATGAAGAGTAGAAGCGTCTAGAAAGTTTCCTCATGTTTCTTCTGTCTTCCTCCAGAACTTTCTACATTTCCACTATATAAACCTAACCCATTTATCCCAAAATTCACTGCAATTAGAAATCAAACCACAATTGAACAATTAAAAGCACAAAATCACAACATCCAAAAACTTGTCGAAATTTAAAAAATGGATTTGAGGTTGCTGGGTATCGATAACACACCAGTCTTCCACACTCTCCAGCATATGATGGAAGCCGCTGGTGACGATTCTGACAAGTCCGTCAATGCTCCATCAAGGAACTATGTTCGTGACGCCAAGGCCATGGCTGCGACACCAGCGGATGTGAAGGAGTATCCGAATTCGTATGTTTTTGTTGTGGATATGCCAGGGTTGAAATCTGGAGATATCAAAGTGGAGGTGGAAGAAGACAATGTGTTGTTGATTAGTGGAGAGAGAAAGAGGGAAGAAGAGAAGGAAGGGGCAAGGTTTATTAGAATGGAGAGAAGGGTTGGGAAATTTATGAGGAAGTTTACTCTGCCGGAGAATGCGAATACTGATGCAATTTCTGCTATTTGTCAAGATGGAGTTCTGACTGTTACTGTTCAGAAGCTGCCTCCTCCAGAGCCAAAGAAACCCAAAACTATTGAGGTGAAAGTTGCTTGAAGTCTGTTTTGATGGTAGTACATGTCTTTACTCTTTCTTTGATCATTTTGCTATGTTTTCTATCTTTTTGCTATGTTTTCAAGGTTTGTAATGTGGGGTTTGCTATGTTTTCTATCTTTTTGCTATGTTTTCAAGTTTTGTAATGTGAGGTTACAATACTTGGTATTGTTTGTTTTAATGTTTAATGCAATGCAATGTTTCTGCTATTCTCTTCTGTTACAAAATTAAACTATAATGTGGAGTAAGCTATAACCCAAATTATGTCCTGCCTCATCAGGCAACATCGATAAGACCATGAAATAATATATTGTTCACATAGTTTGAATTTTGATAAGTGAGACGAAGGAAGTATCTATGTATATCATATTCTTTTTTAGTATAAATCATATGATAGGGTTAATTAAACTATCATTTTACCTCCGTAAAAGCAGCCAATCAGTAAATTTTACTATGCTATAATTTAAAATATTATTCTTTTATAAATGAATACCAAAAATACTTTTCATGGCGAATAATGGAAGTTTGATTATTTAAAAAGATATAGTACTATATAAAATGTAGAAATCAATAACAAGTGAAGATTAAATTTCAGCTACTTATTTATTTAAGTGTTCAAATGTTATTCATCATGATAATTTCAATTAGTAAAAATGTAACACTATAATTTGTCAATTTGAGGTTTCTTTGTCATGTGCATACTTGTACAAGGTTTTAATCCTTCATTTGTTAAGAGGAGAAATTAAAAGAGTAAATATCCAAGTCCAACCAATTCGCCAGTATTTTAGTATTGCGCAACTAAAAAACAACATTTTAATACTTTTTTGGAAAGGAAAAGGGCAGAAGAGAAATACAATTTGGTGTAAGCATCAAATGCCAGAAAGTTTTTGCTATATAACTGTTTAGTAGACTATCAGAAACCTGAAATGGATAAAACAAAACTTTGGCCAAACTACATTCTCACCTGGACAGAAATTCTGGCAATTTTCTCTAGGATTTTATCAATTACGGATTGCCTGATTGAAACAAGTAAAACTGGGATTACAACAACAAACCCAAAGTTGTGAGGAGGAAGAAAGAATTTATTTTTCTCTTCTTTCTTCGTTGAACAACTTGTGATGTGTTTCCAGCATCTCTGATGTGCTTGGCTGGAGGGCTCACACCCTTCCTGACAAATAAAGCAATAAAGAAGCCCTCCTGGTCCTCTATCAGATCGGTTCTCAGCACATGTTGAGCTGAAGATTTCAACTGATGAAGCATCGGGCAGGAAGGACCAGAATGTATCAAAACAGCACTGAGTTATATTTACATACAACCTTCAGTGTAATGCAAATACCATACGCTATTGAAGGTGGTAGCTTGCAATTTAATCTTCTGTCTAATGACATGTTGGCCTTTTGAAGATAAATGACACTTTACTTCTAAAAGAATATAATTGCAACAATTCAGTTAGCCAACCAGATCTAGCTTAGACTATTAGCAATTGAACACCAAAATATATGATGCCTGGAAATGCTTATTAGAGCACTTGAAAACTGTAAGAACAGTATTCTTACTTTCCACTGTGCTCTTTCTCTATTTGTCTAGTTTGACCAACTTTTGGAAGGCAGTTAGATACTAACTACTCTAGGGTCAGGTAATAACGTATGATTAGAGAAGACTCCTTACTTTTGTAGAATTCTATTTTCGTAGTTCCTAATCCTCAGGAATCTGTTGTACTCTTTCCTTTTATTTAGGCTTTGTTTAATAGTCTTTATCTTTTCTAGGACTTGTATAGATTCTTTATATAGCAGCCATATGGTCAATAAGAATGATAACTATTTTTCCCATCTTCTGCTCTCGTCTCTTTATGGTATCAGGGCTCTTTTAAACTCCCACGAGTTGATCTTTTTTTTCTCTTTGCTAACTCGTCCAAATGGCCCCTAATACTTCTGTGACCAATGCTGATGGAGTCAACAACGCCATCACTATTGTCCAATTCAATCCTATGACCCAACTGCCCATAAAATTAACTGGCAGTCACAATTTCTCTCTATGGAAAGCTCAAGTTTCAATGCTTATGCGTGGTCACAATCTCTATGGGCATTTGGATGGCTCCATCCATGTCCCCACTCGCACCATCTCGCAAAACAATCAAGATGTTGCTAACCCTGAGTTCGTTCCTTGGTATCGCCAAGATCAGTTAATTCAAAATGCTATCTTGGCCTCCGTTGATCCTACACTTGCCCCCACTGTTGCTGTTGCAATCTCCGCCAAAGCTGCCTGGGATGCTCTGCATACGCAGTAGTATGCGAACAAATCTCAAACAAGAATTTTTAGCTTGCGAGACCGACTGGCTCGTCTCACTAAAGACTCTCGTCCAGTTGCAGATTATCTTCATCAGGTTCGATCACTTTGTGATGAACTTGCCACTGTTGGTGCGCCTATATCGAATTCGAAACTCATTGTTAAAATTCTCAGTGGACTTGGATCTGAATTTCGAGAGCTTTCTGCTGCCATTCGTGCCCGAGATTCAACAATTTCGTATGAAGAGCTTTACGAAAAGCTTCTGGATCACGAGCTTTTCCTAAAGTATGAAGACGACAAAAAGCCGTTATCAACTAATATCACTGCTGCTGTCGCACAAAAGACCAGTTCAACTCCTCCTCGCCAGGGTAACAATAATTACTCCCGCAATCGCCGTCCAGGTGCGAACACTCCTCCCAACAATCAGCAATGGCAGGTAGAACCATGGCGTCCACAAAGAAACAATCAGCAACAACCCTTTGACAAGAACCTTCGTTGCCAACTATGTGATCGCGCAGGTCATTCTGCTAGGGTCTGCAGATCTCAATCCCATAACCATCTGCAAGCTCGGGCAAACTTTGCTAGTCTTTTTCCTCCTCAACAGACCCCTTGGATCGTGGACAGTGGAGCTACTCATCATATTGCGTCTGATGCTCAAAGCCTAGACACTGTACATGACTACCATGGCACCGAAGAGATCACTATGGACAATGGTCACACCATTCCAATATCCCATACCGGTAACGCTAACATAAGTGCATCAAATCATCATTTCAAACTTCTCAATACCTTATGCTCCCCTCTCATAAAAACTAATCTTATTTCTGTTTCTCAGTTTTGTCGTGATAATCATTCCTCTATTGAATTTTTTCCTTTCCATTATCTTGTGAAGGATCTGAATACGGGGGCGTCTCTAGTTCGCGGGCAGAATAAAGATGGGTTGTATGAGTGGCCACCAGTCTGTACACATCGTTCTCCTCAATGCAATGTGGCTGTTCCAATTCACCTGTGGCATCGGCGTTTGGGTCATCCTAATCGTCGCGTTTTAGATACTATCTTGAATAATTTTTCCCTTCCTGTTTTAGATCCCAAAGCTAGTTCCACTTGTAATTCTTGTTATTCTAATAAGATGCACAGGTTGACTTTCTCAGAAAATTCATTGCAAAGTACTAAGCCCTTACAAATCCTTTTTAGCGATTTATGGGGTCCATCTCCGGTCTTGTCAATTGATAAAAAAAGGTATTATGTGTTATTTGTTGATCAATTTCAAAATACATGTGGCTGTTTAATTTAAAATCAAAAAATGAAACTTTGGAAGTTTTTCAAAATTTGCATCCATTGCTTGAACGGAGGTTTAACACCAAAATTCAATCTTTTTACACTGATGGTGGTGGCGAATTTAAGAGTTTACAGTCCTATCTCAAAACACATGGCATAGAACACTTAGTGTCACCCCCATATACTCCACAACGAGTTGCTCTAGTCGAAAGACGACACCGTCATGTTATTGAAACTGCTAGAACCTTGTTGCATCAAGCGTCTTTACCATCACACTTCTGGAGTTTTGCCTGTCAACAAGCTGTTTATCTTATAAATAGGCTAACTACACCCAATCTTCAGCATAAGAGTCCCTTTGAAACTTTATTTCAAACTATGCCAAAGTATGACTCCATTAAAGTGTTTGGTTGCCTCTGTTATACATGGCTCAAACCATATACCAAAAACAAATTAGAGCCCCGTTCGACACCATTTGTTTATTTAGGCTTTTCGAATAAACATTATTGTCATCAATGTTTTGATCCTTCAACTTCCAAAATATATCTATCACGTGACGTCTTATTTTTGGAAAATCAGTTTCCATTTGATAATATTTTTTCCCATTTAAAAACAACACAAAATAAAAATGACTCTTGGGAAATCTGTTCATCTGGGCAGCAGCCACAGGATAATCCTCAAAATTTAAAAGCTTCTTGTGAGCTTACTTCACAAATTGTGCAGCAGCCTGTGGACACACATTCATCCATCTCTTCTGCCCCAACAAGTGACACCGTCTCAGGTAATTCCATTTCTCCCTTATCTGATACTTTTTCTCCTTCTCCAATGCTTTCGCTGCCCCCTACCCTCACCATCCAAAATTCTGTTTCCAGCCACAGTTCACCACAACCAACTGTTTCAGCCTCACCAATCCATCCTTCTCCTCAGTTAAATGCTCAGCCGCAATCCACAATTATCACTTACCAACGCCGAAATAAGTCCACTAGTCCTTTGACCCAAAACCCTCTGGTACAACCTTCTTCCTCGTCACTTGTCCCACCTCCCATGGCCACACAACCTTCCCTTGTAGCCTCTACCTCTACAGTACCGCCCACTCATCACATGATTACTCGGTCTAAGACCAATAGCCTTAAGCCTAAACAATTACACACGGTTGCTAAAACCACTTCCTCCCTACCTAGAACCTTTAAGCAAGCTCAACAAGTCCCACACTGGCGAGAAGCTATGAAAAATGAATTTGATGCCTTAGTTCGGAACCGGACATAGGAGTTGGTACCATGTGATCCTTCCAAAAATGTGGTGGATTGTAAGTGGCTTTTTCGGATTAAATATAATCCTAATGGTTCTGTTGACAGGTACAAAGCTCGCCTGGTTGCTAAAGGGTTCACACAACGACCTGGACTTGATTTTCAATGTACTTTTAGTCATGCGGTAAAGCCTGCAAATGTTCGACTCGTTCTTGCGATTGCAACACAACAAAGCTCGCTCATTCGACAACTTGATATCAATAATGCCTTCCTGCAAGGTCGTCTCGATGAGGATGTCTATATGCGCCAACCACCTGGTTTTGAAGCTTCTACGCATCCGACGCACGTTTGCAAGCTGCACAAGGCTATATATGGCCTCAAACAGGCACCCATGGCCTGGTACACTGAACTCAAAAATTACTTGATTACTTTGGGATTTGTTAAATCCCAATCTGATTCTTCGTTGTTCATCCTGCATAATTTTGAGTTTACTGTTTATGTTCTGGTATACGTTGATGACATAATTGTCACGGGTAATCAGATTCGTGGTGTTCACAACATCATTGATAATCTTGCAACCCGGTTCTCATTGAAAGATCTTGGTCCACTTCATTATTTTCTTGGTGTTGAAGTCTTACCTTATCCTGGTGGTATTTTATTGTGTCAATAGAGATACATTACAGATCTGTTGTAGGAAGTTAATATGCACAATTGCAAGGGTGTTCCAACACCAATGGCTTCTACTGTTGTTTTCCCGGAGTCTGCTGAAGATACTCTAGTTGATGGCTCTCTTTATAGGAGGATAATCGGCAAACTTCATTATCTTTCTTTTACACGTCTGGATATAGCATTTGCAGTTAGCAAACTTTCACAGACCATGCACCAGCCCTTAATATCACATTGGACAGCCATGAAGCGTCTCCTTCGGTATCTTCACCAGACATCTTCATTTGGCCTTCGAATTGCCAAAGAACATGATCACCGTCTTCTAGCCTACTCAGATTCTGACTGGGCTGGAGATCCTCTCGATCGAACCTCTACCATAGGTTATGTAGTTTACCTTGGCAGTTCTCCGGTATCCTGGTCTTCTAAAAAGCAAAGATCTGTCTCCCGCTCCTCCATAGAAGTAGAATATCGGGCTGTTGCAGCTACTGTTTCTGAGACAAATTGGCTAACAAGTTTACTCCATGAGCTTCGGTTTCATATGTCCACCACTCCTCGGATATTTTGTGACAATGTCAGCACCACATACATCTGCGCCAACCCGGTGTTCCATAGTCGGATGAAACATATTGCTATTGATTTTCACTTTGTTCGTGAACAAGTTCAAAACAAGCATATCGCAGTTCAACACCTTCACTCAGCTGATCAAGTGGCAGATATACTTACCAAACCACTTCCAAGAGCTTCTTTTGTCAAGCATTTCTCCAAGTTGGGTGTTGTTGACACCACCAACTTGCGGGGGCGTAATAACGGATGATTAGAGAAGACTCCTTACTTTTGTAGAATTCTATTTTCGTAGTTCCTAATCCTCAGGAATCTGTTGTACTCTTTCCTTCTATTTAGGCTTTGTTTAATAGTCTTTATCTTTTCTAGGTCTTGTATAGATTCTTTATATAGCAGCCATATGGTCAATAAGAACGATAACTATTTTTCCCATCTTCTGCTCTCGTCTCTTTATCAGGTAGGCACCCATAAAGGAAGCTTGTGAGATATGATCACTTACATCCATCGAAAATTGGATGACCTCGGCGAGGCCATTGGGGAAAGATTGTTGTCAGTTCAAAACCACAAGAAGAAGCAAGAGGCAGAACAGATTTGATGACATCTTCATTCTCAACTTGGTTAATAGAACATGTGCTGTAAACAATTCTCTCAACAGCAGGAACTACATCAAGATGAGAGGGTAAATTGAGCAGTCGCATGCACAAACATACATGAATTTGCCATTTGTGGTTAAAAAAAAAACAAATACGCAACAATGTTATAACTCTCACAAGATAATGCTTGTTCCAAAGCCTTTCTCTGGAAATTCCTCTAATCAATTTTAATTTCATTGGCTTAACAAAAGATGTTGGAATTGATTACAAGAATCCAAATAATAACACCTTTATTCCATTTTTTTTGTTTTAGATAATAATGTGATTAATGCTAAAGCCAAAAGATGTGGATTGTTGTAGAATATGACAAAGAAAAAATAAAAATAAGTAAAACAATAAAAAGGTTTAAAGTAGTTAATTCCTTCACCACTAACTTCGAAGTCAATTTTTTTTAAAAATAATTTCTAGTAAGTGTCCACTAAAATATTGTTATATACTCCCTTCGTTCTATTTTAACCATCACTTTAGCTTAAAAAAATATTTTTACATAAAAAGAACAGAATATGATTTTATCAATGTTCAATTTTCTTGGTGGTGGATGCTCATTTAATTCGTTATGCATGTATTAAAATGATCCTAACTTTACATTGTTTGGTTACAAAAAATGGAAAAAATAATCTTTACATTAAATCTAGTATTATATATTTTTTCCATTAGTTCATATTTCAATTTTAAATAGTTTATTTTATTTTATTTTTGGAGCTAAATTAAACTAAGTTAACTTAATATTTTAAAATTTACAATTTAGATATTGAATAACTAAATGAAAAAAATTATATACGCTATAATTCTTCTTTATCAATATGATAAATAATATATCTTAAAATATTGGTCAAAATTAATTTAATTTAACTTTTCAAAAATGAAATATGAAAAATATTATGGGACCGGAGGGAGAACAATGTTCGGTTTTTTTCCCTCTTTTCCAACATAAAACATAGCATATTTGGTTCATGTTTTGTTATTTTTGCAAAATCAATACACGTACAAGTTATAAGGAAATTTATATGTTATTTTATGCAGAGTCTATAGAAGACTATATCTTACATATGACTAAACTTTATATAACTAATTCATGAATAATTATGGGTGTGCAAAAATCGAACCGATCGATAAATAGAACCAAAAAAAGTGTTACTGGTTTATTGTTATTGGGTTAACGATTATTTAATGGTTTTATAAAAAAATTTATTGGATTATCGGTTCGATATTGATTTTTTAATATTGGATTATTGGGTTAACCGATAACCCATTAAGAATATAATAATTTACTATTTTAATTTTTAATCATATATAAATATCAAACAAAAAATACTAATATAATCACTATATTAGACTATAACTATAAGGACCCTACACAATTAACACTACTTAACTCTGTTCTCTGCATTTACCCTTTAGGTTTTAGTATTACTTTAGTCTTTAGGTTCACAACGTCAAAACCTAAAGAACTAAGAATGGCGACGGCAAGGGTTAGGCAACGGCTAGGATTGTGAATTGTGAGTATCTGCTATACTTTTACTACACTAAGCAGAATTTTTGCATCAATGAGTAATTTGATTTCTCTTTTTTATTTCGCATTAAATTGTTGGACAAGTCATATATTTATTTTGAAAGCATTTTCTTATTGGTTAAATCGAAAACCGAACCGTTAAAGACCAAAAACCGATAAACCAAAAATCGATAACAAATATCTTATTGGTTTAGTTATCGGTTTAGCATATTTAAAAACCCGAAAATCAATATATCGAACCGATAATACTTAAAATTAAACCGAAACGATCGATACACAACCCATGAATAACTAATTTATGTATTATTAATATCAACATGGCTTTAATGATTACCAAACGATTCTAAGGGGTTATAATCCTTGAGTTAATTAATCCCTCTAGAAAGGAAAGGTGGGATAAAATGACACCAAGTTTGAACAAATAAGTTTGTGTTTTATTTGATTGAAGGTACAAATTTTTTTCCAGATAAATTTATATTTTTAACCAAATAAAATATAAATTTAATCCAAACTTAATCTTATGATATTTCACCTTATCTCCCTCTTCAAACAATTACTCCAAAGGTTGATAATAATTTAATTTGGTAAACTTGAGTTATTACATTTTTCCTTTTTTTTCCCCCACTTTTCTTTTTATAGATAGGATGATAATAATTGTTGATAACAATATAGTGAATGCTTAGATATTAAGATGACAATTGACAGCTGCAATTTATTTATTACATTATTTTTGTGTGTGTGTGTTTTGTGAGGGATGTAGTTGACCACAAGGCTAATTTGTTATTTCTTACAACAATATTTTTTATTCCTAAATACGTGTTACCTTAGAAATTTAAGAGAAAATTAATATATTTTTTCAATTATACCCTTATACTCTATCTTTAGAATAGTGTTCAATTTTTAAGAGACATTTATTAAATATGAATAGTTTAGTAAATTATATATTGTATTTATTGATTTCTTAATGAGCGTAATAATTACTAAGATAGCAATTACTTTGAGACGGAGGGTGTAATTATTTTGCTTTTCTATTTTTGAAAAAATGTATGTTAAAGTGAAATTGTATTTAAAAAAGTTATTGAAATTCATATTTCAAGTCAATTATTCATTTAAGTTTCCTCTATTCAATTTTTTAAATCTCCTTGACTTTCATAAAAGAGAATGGAATTGGAATCCACATAATAAAACCTTTATTCCAATTTTGTTTTTATAGATAATAATATGATTATTGCTATAGTCAGAAGATGTTGAGTGTTGGAGATGTCAAACCAAAACCAAAAAAAAAAAAAGAAGTTAAAAATAGTTAATTCTGTCACCACTAACTTATAAGTCAAATTATTATTATTATTATTTTATATATATATATAAAATAGATTATTTTATGAAACATAAATAGGGGAAAAAAAATATAAGGTATGATTGGTCATGCCAAGCATTTAGCCAGCTGGATTCATATCTCATGCAAACATGGCACCCAAAAGTTTTTTTTTTCTTGACACAATTATCACCTTAGTTATCATTTCTTAAATTTATTTTTTTAATTCTCATTCTACTATTAATAAGGTGATTTATTTAAAAAAAGTAAAAATATTTATAAATCACATGAATATTTAATTAATTACAAATTTAATTATTTATGTCTAATTAAATAATGTCGCATAAATTTATGATAAAGAAAAATTAATTTTGATTTTACTTTGACCCCATTCAATATTCTCATATCTCCATTTGACTTTTCTAAATTAAAGTACTATATAAATAATTATTCAAAAAGAACACGCTTTGGCTTTTTCCTTAGCCTTAACTCCTAAAATTCCAATACCCCCCCCACCCAAACTCACCAAAATAAAAAGAGGTAAAAAAAATAATTGCACTTTTAATTCTTCAATAATTGATGAAAAAACTCATTCTCATTTGTAAATTTTTTTTATCTAACTAAAAATATGTGATATTTAATTACTTTTTAAAATTATATTATACTCGAATATGATAAAGTTATACAAACTTAACATCAGCACCTCGAAATTTGAATGATTTACACTTAAAATTGATTATATTTCATGAAAATTCAGATAAATTAAAAATACGTATCAATTATTTATAATTGAAAATTAAATATGTTTGACTAAAATTATAAAAATCAAAATTAAAATTTATAAGATTACACCACCCCACGCCGTACGCCCTCTCCCCACCCCCACCCCCACCCCCAAGGAAAAAAAAAAAAACTCCTGACTTCTCACCCACCGTCCAAAAGAAAAATAAAGAATCAAACAAAAACGTTAAGAATTAAATGTCAACGCCCCACCCAAAATAAACAAAAGAATAAATATTTTTTAAAAATTAATTAGTGAACTGCCCACCCAAAATACAGTATCAAAATAAAAATAAATATAGCAAAATTCAATTAATATAATATTCCACTTTTTTTTATGGGTATTCAAAAAGTCAACTCTTTCTCTTTCCTCTTTACATCTTTTTCTCCTCCATTTAAATCCTCATGCCATTGCACTTCCTCTAAACTTTCAAAAAATACAAATAAAAAAAAATCAATCTTTTCACATTTTCAAGAACATTTCTTCATAAAAATTCAATCTTTATGAATCTTTGATGATCAAAATCTTATCTTGTTTGTTGATTTGTTGATTTTATTAGAAATAATTTCTGGGTTTTTCTCAAAAATGGGTAATGGAGTAAGAAAACTGAATCTTTGTTTTGCTGGAGATGTTGGAGAAATATCAAAAAGACATAATGATTTCAACCTTACTGATCCACTTGATGAAGGTTTAGGTCATTCTTTTTGCTATATCCGACCCGACCCGTATTCAAAACCCCACCCGTTTTCCGATGATTCATCTTCTTCTTCAACTACCACCACTATTTCCAGTGCCACCAGCAGCAGCACCACCACCACGGCGGCGTTCCATACAATCTCCGGCGCTTCCATATCGGCGAACACGTTCACACCTTTGTCAACGGCCCTCGTTGACTTTTCTGCTCATGTAGATAAAGCTTCAGCTTTTGAAAGCTCTCAGTTTTTTTCATCTATCCCTCTTCAGCCAATTCCGAGGGGTTCATTTCATTCCGGCCCGATCCCGGCCCGTGTATCAAACACGGGCTTTGGTTTGGGTTCGGGCCCGGTGGAGAGGGGATTTATGTCGGGCCCGATTGAGAGGAGTTTCACTTCGGGCCCGTTGGAGAATCAGTTTGATCATATACAAAGGTATAAACTGAAATCCAAAAAATGGGGTTTGTTTAGAGGTTTAAAGAAAGTGTTTTCGAGTTCTTTTTTTGGATATAAAGAAGAGAGATTTACTGTAAAGAATAATAATGTTAATGTTATTGAGAGTAATAATAATGTTGGAAATGTTTTGAGTAGTGAAAATAGTTTGGCTGATGATGATGATGAGGGAAATGACTCATTTAGAGGCCAAAATGTTCAATGGGCACAAGGAAAAGCAGGGGAAGACAGAGTACATGTTGTGATTTCTGAGGAACATGGATGGGTTTTTGTTGGGATTTATGATGGATTTAATGGTCCTGATGCTACTGATTTTCTGTTGAGTAATCTTTATTCAAATGTCTATAAAGAACTTAAAGGATTGTTATGGAATGATAAGTCAGAAATTCCCAAGAATTCGACGAGCAACAAGATTGTTCCATTGAGAAATTCGGGTGTTAGTAAGGTGGAACATTTTGTTCCAAATCAAGAATTTGATGGGGTTTCTGGTGTTGATCATTCTGATGTCTTGAAGGCTTTATCTGAAGGGTTAAGGAAAACCGAGGCGTTGTATTTGGAGATTGCTGATATGATGATGAATGAGAATCCTGAATTGGCCTTAATGGGATCTTGTGTTTTGGTGATGTTGCTTAAGGATCAAGATGTTTATTTGTTGAATGTTGGCGATAGTCGTGCTGTTTTAGCTCAAAATCTTGAATCTGATCTTTCTGCTAGCAAGTTCAAAAGGATAAATGAGCAGAGTGTTAGCAGCATTGATGCACTCTATAAAGCTGAATCCGATCGCAAACATAATCTTGTTCCTTCTCAACTTACTATGGATCATAGCACATCCATCAAAGAGGTAACAAGTCATAGCTCGTTTACATAAGTAATTGCATGAAACGTTTTGTATTTTGCCTGTTTTCGTATGTTTATGTTCTGTTTGTTTTGTGAATATGATTGCAGGAAGTTGTTAGGATTAGAAGTGAGCATCTAGATGATCCTTTCGCGATTAAAAATGATAGAGTGAAAGCTTCCTTGAAGGTTACTCGAGCATTCGGGGCAGGATATCTCAAACAGGTATTAAGAATGACTTTATAATCATTTGTATCATTTTATCATATTGATGCCTGGCATGTCCAATATGTGTTGAAACTGTTAACTCTATTTGCAAGCTAATGAAATATGGAGCTATATGCTTAACACAAACATGTTAAACGAAGAACATATCTTTATTTATTGACTCGGACCAGTATTGTTCGAATATTGAAATTTTTAATACATTCTTACTGTAATTTGACCTCTCTATAACAACTACCCTCTATAACAACTACCCTCTATAACTATCATTTTTTCCGTGGAACCACTCTTTCATGTTATGTTATATTATTATGTTCTCTATAATAACATTGTCAAAAAGTATTGAAGACAAACAATGATGTTATAGAGAGGTTTGAGTGTAGTTAGCTCGTATTTCACCTCATCATGCTGTTGCTGATTAGTTTGAAGATTGTTTTATTAGCCTTGTCTTGATATCCTTTCGACTTCTGTGATTTTACAGGCCAAATGGAACAATGCACTTCTAGAGATGTTCAGAATTGACTACATTGGAAATTCACCTTACATCAACTGTTTACCATCACTTTACCACCACACACTTGGTTCAAGAGACAAATTCTTGATCTTATCATCCGATGGGCTCTATCAATACTTCACCAACGAAGAAGCAGTCTCGGAAGTGGAGACCTTTATGTCTATATTCCCCGAGGGGGATCCTGCACAACATCTCGTTGAGGAAGTGTTATTCAGAGCTGCTAAGAAAGCTGGTAAATACAAAACACTCAGAATCTTTGCCTATGCGATTTGCTAAGTACTAATTTCTCATATCAATCGTTCTAAACAACGTTCATTTTGGATTTTACAGGCTTGAACTTTCATGAGTTGCTTGATATACCTCAAGGTGATCGTAGGAAGTACCATGATGATGTTTCAATTATCATTTTATCCTTCGAAGGAAGGATATGGAAATCATCGATGTAAATCTCAGCTAGATCGAGGAATTTTGAAAGTTTACCCTCAAGACAAAAAAAGTACATAGAAAAAGCAGTAGTGTTTATAGTATACAAGTCTAGGTTGCTCGATACAAAAATAGCGCGAGAGGCTGAGGTTTCTTGATTCACAGAGACTGTAAAGTTACCAATAAACTTACAATCCCCTGCCTCCTTTTACATTCAATTGTTATTAGGACAATGGTGAGTTTTGTAACAGATGGAGTTCCATCTCACAAACTTTACCTCAATAGACAAAATTCCTTTATTTTATATCATACTACAGTTAAACCTCTTTGTAATAACGTGATTTGTCTTGATGTTTTTTGACTGTTGTAGCGAAATGTTATATAACTACCTACTGTAATCCCACAAGGTGGGGTATGAGAATGAGAGGTGTAAGCAGACCTTATCTCTACCCTAGAGGAAGCCTTGGCTCGATGAAAAACATATCAAAGCAGTTTGGTAAAAGGAAATAACATAAATGAAGAAGCCATGGCAAAACACTATAGAAAACATGTGAAAATGAAATGTTGTTATAGAAATATATACTAATATAACATAATATATCGGTTCCATAGAAAATTTGACCGTTATAGTAAACAATGTATGTGAAATCAGAATAAATGGCATAATGTTAGAGGGAAAAAGTTGAAAATAGGATGGAATTCTTTTTATTCTTCATAACCATAATTTTGGTTTCCCATACAAGCAATAAGATTGTTGTTGGAAAATGGAAAATTGAAAGTTGACTATACTAATTTTGTTCATCATTTCAAATTTTGCCTTGTTTTCTGATGCTCTTTAATTTTTTTCATGATGAATGATTCAAGTTGACCAAGTTGTTGTCTTAAATATAGACCTGTTCAAGTTTCTTTATCACTTATTTGGTTAGTTTGGTAACAACTTTCAATTTGACTAATAGCAACTATGTGTTAATGTGAAGCAAGTTGGGGTCAATTATACGAATCATAGAGGCATATTCGGAATTTTAATTCTAAGTGGTTCATGACTCAAGTTCCAACAATTGAATCCATTACCTTGTTTAAGTTAAAGAGTTCATAATTCAATATTTTTAGTGGATATTACATGTATAAATTCAGGTCTAGACTAAAAGTTATGAGTTCAGATGAATCTAGGATTAGATCGATCCGACTATGTGAATCATCGTCTTTCAATTCGATTAATTGTAGAACGAAAATTTGAATATGACAATATTTCTCATTTTTCTCCAAGAATTCAAAGACTTCAAAATTCCCTTTTTTTTTCCCAAGAATTCATTAGAAATTTCAGTTGAAAATTTCAATTACTCCCTAAACAGAAATTAGTTGGTTAGAAAATGGAGATAGTCAAATAAATCATCATTTGACATAAACTCTCTACGCGTTTTCTTTGGTAATCAATCCATTCTTGAGTTGGAAAAAAAAACCAAAGAAAAAAAATTGGCAAATTATACTAAACATAATAAGTCATACTTTTTTTTTTCTTGTTGACAAGGCAACTCGTGGTCGTCACCCTGCTCTAGTATAATAGCCTGTAAATCATATAGGAGAGAGATAAACCGCATTAAACAAGCTCCAGAGCTCGATCGTGAAAATATGCAAACTCTAGACTCCCTATAATTAAATGGAGATCATCTGCTCAATTAGCTCGACCATGCGATTAATAAAAGTCATACTTGTGACCTATGAAATATTCAGAAAATGTGCAGCATATTTGGTTTACTTACGTTAGTAAACGCCTATTATAGTATACAATAATGTTGTATGGAGCATGACTTGGAAAAAAAAAAACTAGAAGCAAAGAAAGAGAAACAAAAGGGAAATAGTTGACTAAAAGCTAGGAGACAACAAAGATTACATTAAGGTTGTCTTGTTCTTAGCTTTGTTGATTGGAGGTTTTGTTAGCTAATGATGTATAATTAACAATAAATAAATAGACCATCGTGTTGGGATGGTTCTCATCATCTATTCGCAATTAATCAGATGTCTCGTGTTCAAATTTTTTGATAAAGAATATTTTACGTTTACTCTATGTGAATGTGGTTTATTAGTCGGGTCAATGGCGGTGGATAGTGGCTTATAGACACATTAAAGTGAAGGATAGTCGGTTAAACTTTCTTCATCAGAAGATACCACTAATTCGATATACAATTTTTTTGATGATCAACAATGTTCAATGCTAATAACCTTTCGTCGATTGCATCTCCATAAAATTGCACTTTTTGTCCTTCAAATAAGTTCGCACCTAATCAAATATAAGTTATTTAGAGAAATATTATAATATGAAAATATAAATTTATGTTCCATGAAAAAGTTTTTGTTATGCCAAACATAATTTGAAAACCAACACAAAGATAGAGACAAAAATATAAATCACTCTTGTAGCACCACCTCTTATATATGATCAGTTGACTTCGAATATCAGATGATTAAAATCGAAAATAAATAGAAAAGGAGGGAGGGGTGGGGGGTTGGGTAGGTTTGGATCAATAAATATTATATGTAAACGTTGCACTTATAATAAAATAGGATATATTAACATGAAGGTAGAAAGTCAACTTCTAGAAATAAAATCTAAAAATATAAATATTATTATTTGACAGTTGCTTGTGGTTTAGGTATCTCTAAAATCTCGTGATTTTATTAATGAAGTTATAAAAAGATGAAAATAATAAATGTTCAAAGGACAGAGAGGAGTTGTTTTTGATTTTTGGACTATCAACATCACTTATTAACAACTGAAAAATACACAATTGATTTTTAGTGATAATTAGTTGCAAATATCTTGTGAGGAAAGAAAAAAGGATAATTAAATACTACTAAAAAATAGTAGTTGTAAACATTAATAGGTTGCATGGTTGGTTGAACAAGATATTATAATTTTGATACTATTAGAAACAAAGATTTTATTCACCGTGATATTAATGGTTTAATGATCGATATCGCATACGGAACAAATCTCATAGATATTTACTTATCTAGCAATAGACCTTCGTTATTTAATCTCAGCATAATAATTCAGAGATAATCTCACATCAAACTTTGATTAATTAACTTTTATTATCATCCAATTTTACTTAGTTAGCTTCCATGATCATTTTAGTCAAATATACAATTTCTGATACCTATTTTATGACATGACTTTAAGAAAAATATATTTAAGAAATTAAAATTAATATTTAGAACCTAATCCACCCTAAAGTCAACCCAATTCTTAACCCGAACCACTTAAAATGAATTGACTATATATTAAATTTTAATAATATTTAACTAAAAGAATACGGCGATTCTTTAATTTCTAACGTTCTTAAAAATATTTAAACATCGTATTCTTTTAGTCAAAAAAACATTTTAAAGATTTATTAAGGCTTAATCATGTCATTTGAGTTAGACTTCATTGTGAATATTAATTATAACAGGTGTAGGTAATGCAAGATGTGAAGCAATCTTTGACCAAACTAAAATATTAAGAAAAATCACAAATGGAGTATTAGTTTTTTTTTATAAATTTCAAAATAGAAAAGTCCAACATGAAAATGATTTATTTGTAATCCAACCATATATGGTTTAGGTTTGTACACACGATTAATTAATTAAATCAAATAGGAATTTTATGGCAAAAAGGGTCCCATCATTTACTTCATACTTTCTATATTTGTACTAACTCTACATCATGTAATTAGGTTATTTTGAAATTTTGTCTAAATTGTTATCAGTTTCATATTATTTGATTCATATTTTTACTTGACATATTCTTTAAGAAAGTATTTTCTCTGTCAATCTTTACTTACCGAGTATTAACTTAACATACCATTTAAAGAATAATAAATAAAATGACAATTTTACTATATCACTAATGAATATAATAAATTTAATATCTTGAGAAATATATACATTGGGGAAATGATTATAGTTGATAATAAGAGTAAATTAGGAAATTAAGTGATAAATTATCTCTTGATTTTTCAATTAGGAAAAATAAAAATGTAAAAAAGGTATTTGTAAAGTGTGATTATATTTTTGGATACACACAATTGTTCTTTTTTTCTTTTTCTTTTTGGATGTTTAGAAAACTCCTATTTGGTTGCAATTGCAAATTCAATTATTATTATATTTTGCACGAATCAAAACAAGAATTTTTTTATGGACTTTTAAATTTATATATAATAGCTAGATTCATAATTAAATATTTATAAATTTTAATGAAAGTCACAATTATATATATATATATATATATATATATATATATATATATATATATATATATAGAAAATTCATATCAAATTACTAACTAATCACAAATGTAGTAAGTTTGACATATATCATGTTCATGATTATTTAAGAGGAGGTAAATACTTATATGCACCAATTATATAAAAAAATACTAATTTTTATCATGATTAAAAGAGACAAATATTTTTTTATCATGATTAAAAGAGATAAATATATTTAACCAACAAAGAAAAAGCTAAAAATACACTTTAGCCAACAAAAAAAAATAAGAAGCTAAAAACACACAAACGAGTGTAGTTTATATTTACCAAGTTTAATTTTTAAATTTTTTATATTTTTTCATACATGTGTTTAAAATTTTTAGTAAATATTAAATTTACAAATTGAAAAATATAAAAACTTTAAATATTAAACTATTAAATTTACCTACTGAATTCTTTCTCTGAAAAAATATAGAGTGAACATATTAAGGATGTAAACTTTGTAATATTATAAGTTAATGACCTTTTTAATTACATAACATTATGAAAATATTCTCTTGCAATCACTACTCCATATTTTTAAAAATTGAGTTTCAAACATTAAAATAAAAGACAACTAAAATAATAAGACTCCTTCAATTTTATATTCACATGAACTCATATGTTATACTATTAGATCCGCTTATGAATATGAATTTATATAATTATCTTAGGCATATAAAATAAATATCAATTTGAGACACAAAAAGAATTAGCGCCAAACAAAATTATGTTTGTAGTTGTAAACGAATAGGGGAGAGAATTAGAGAGAAAAACATGTCATTATCTATTGATCCATTGTTTAGGAGTTGATAACCAGTTTTAGATATATCTTTTACCAAATTAGTACCAACAAATTGTAACTTTTAAAAATTTAATGGGAATTAGTAACCTCGATATGGAAAAAAAAAATAGCACCAAATTAATCAATTGAAAAACACATGTATTTTTTATTAATTATTTTGTGCTATTTATTTTCTAATATCGAGGTTACTTCCATGAAATTTTTAAAAAATTACAATAAGTTAGTACTAAATTAGTAAAAAACATATTCAGAACTAGCTACAACTAACTTCTAGTAAGTGGCCTTAATATTCTTTAGCCATACTTATGGTGTAGTGTGTAATATATTTATAAGGTATAATATTTTTAAGTTTATAATAAAAATCTGATAATAATAATGTTATTAGGATTATTTCCAGTTAATAAGTTAACCATGTGTATATAAAATATTTGGGTTGGTTCGATTTTTGATATTGGGTCATGTTAGAGTTTTTTTACGATAAATCATGTAGAATAACTTTGTAAGAGAAAAGACATAAGTTGAATGATTTAATAATACAAAACTAAATTTAATGACTTTACTAAATAATATCACATACTTAAGTGACATTTTGAGATATCTACTCTAAAAAATCATCGAGTTCATACCTACCATAGCAACCAGCAAAACCTCTCCAATAATTCAATTGAAAGTTCATCACAACTTTGTCTTTCATCTTCTTTATAGATATAGATCGTTATATATATTAAAGGGGTTCATTCGAATCGAACCCTATTCCACAGAAAATTACATTATTCATACATGTAAAATTGTTTTTAGATATATATTGTAGACGCTAAACCCCATTAACCTATCTGTGTGTTTATTTTTATATTTCGAACCATTTTAGTGAAAAAGCTGATTCCACTACGTAAGATACAAGTACATATTACTCTATAACCAAATACAATGAATTAGTGTTGCAGTTGAGCATAAAAACGTGTAAAGTAATGTCATATCATTGACTAAAACAAAATACATAGTGAGTAATACTTTTCTTACACAATTAATTCAATTCTTACTTAATATTCAACCTCCAAAGAGAACACATTTTTTGTAGTAAAACTCTTTGACAAAATGGAACACACACATTTGTTTCCACTAATAGTCTTTTAAAAAAAAAAAGATTAGGATGGAGCGGAGACAATTAGCTTGGAATGTCAATTGTGGGATTTATTTTTCTTTCTCGTACTAAAAAAGTCATTTTTCCTAATTTTGAATCTAAAGAAAATATTCTTCAAAACATGAGAAAATTTAAAACTATTTTCCACCATTACCAAATGCACCCTTAATAAATTAACTTTAATAATTGCCCAAAACACTAGTCCATAGAGCAAGTTTCATTCAATTATGTCATTTAATTTATATATTTATACATTAGAACATCAGACGAGACGATGTTGAGGATATCACTTCCTCTAACATGCATTCACTTCTAGTGGTAGCCCATTGTCTTCAAATCCCGAGTCAACCTCTACTCTCTGTTACAATCAAACACCGTCATATTATAGAACGAATATGTAAATTCCAAAAAAAGGAAATGTAATATTATGAACTAGTAAAACAACCTCAATGGTTAGACACTAGTTTTGATTGAAAAAAATTCCTTTTACCACTCATTTTGATACTAAAAAAGTTCTTGTACAATATCAGTGCCAAAATCTATCCAAATTTGACAGCCCAACTACAACATCATTCTACAAAAAATTATCCTAAACTGCATTTCAAAAGTTGAGCAAATTGGGATCTGCAGGTACAGCCAGAACACTGGTGCAGCATTTCAACACTTGTTGAATTCTCCTGAGTATCTTGCTACCATATAAATCTCTGTACACCAGTCTCGTGGACCCAAGAAAATGGCCGGAACAAGAACATATATATAGTGAAAATATTAATGGCAACATACAGGATTCCCATCAGAAGCCAACTTCTATCATCATCAACATGAGAGTGGAGGATCAAGAAAAAGAACGGGATTGTATAGTATCTGAACTCTATAAGTGGAGCAGGAATCAGTGTTGCAGCGGTAGCCAAGAAATATACCAGTACCCATGTCTTCCTCTGACTTTTAGCTGCAAATTGAGGGAAAAAAGAATATGTTTAAAAGAAACTAGAAGTACGAATAAAATCTTCTTTTCTTTGATTCCGAGTAGGAGCTAAGGATGTATAGTAGAAAATACATGCACAAGTTAGAATAGGACCGAGTGTTTTACTGACCCAAGATATTGAAGATGGATATCCATGAATATACATAGAGCGGAACCAGGAGGTACTTCATTGACCAATGAAATTTGATTACTTTTCTCCACAGATAAAAGGTATAGTGTCGATTGTCAGCGATGAGATAAGGGTGGGCAATGCTGCAATATCAATATATCATGTCACATATACGTATACTACCATTTCCTGTCACTTGAATGCCAAAATTGCATTTCATTCTTGCAAGGAACCAATTATTAGATATAATATCCGAATCAGAAAAAAAAGAAAATAATGTGCATACAGCTAGAATCTATTAGAAATGAACGCCATTAAGGATGTGTTTGGTATGAAGGAAAACATGTTCTTTCATACTGAACACACCCTAAATCTTTGATGCAACAAAGAAGAAAGAATGGAAAAAACAAACACCTTCAAAAACTGATGTTATAGATTGGATTGCATGACAAGAATGTGATGAATCGCTTGAGGAAAAGGGACGGCTGAGCACATCCTAAATCTTTGATGCAACAAAGAACAAAGAATGGAAAAACAAACACCTTCAAAAACTGATGTTATAGATTGGATTGCATGACAAGAATGTGATGAATCGCTTGAGGAAAAGGGACAGGGGATGGGGGAGGGAAGGTATAAGGATAGTGCAACTGAACTTAGAAATTACAAAGCCATACATCTAACCTGAAAAAATGCACTGAAAGGAACCCAACAGCTAATGCCGTGCACAACTGAAAGAAACTGACCAGCTTATTTTTCTTCCAGAAGGATCGGGCCAGTGATGCAGCCTGACCAATTGTGAAGTGCATGGGAGTCACAAACAGCACAGAAATCAAGCTAAAATACATCAATTGTGCAAAATGTGGAGAAACCGTGTGAGCCTCTTTTGCACCTGGATAGCACAAGGGTAGGAAAAGAAGCGTGTGCACGCATGGTTAACAAATGGAAGAGACACCAAAAAGAAACAAAACTACAACAGTGAGAGTTGGTACCAAGCACTATACTCCCGTTCCAGAAAACAAAGGTGATGAAAGCGGCCATAATTACGAGGTAAGGCCAAAACAATGCAATAATCTCCCACTTAAATTGCCAGAGTCTTGAGATAATCTCACGCACCTCATGAGAGAAATCTGAAAAAGAATGTAATCTCTTATACACTAAGATGACATATACACAAGGAACCTAAATCGCATTGCCAAACTACTAATATGCAAGACAGGATAACAATGCATGAGCCCGAATAGCTTACTAGTCTATACTATGCCATCTGAAAAGAAAAGCTGACATGTCTGTACCAAGCATAATCAATGGAAGAATTTCTTGTCAATGTGTTCGTGAACATGCTAGCCACTCTGGTAACATTTAATGGATGCTTCAAACATGTGAAGCAAGTTTTCCACATGACACACTTCTTGTAAGAATGTTAGCAGCAATGAGTGTTCCTTTAGTTTATCTAATTTTGTTTTTGATCTCCTAATAGATCCCCTCAAATCAAAGGGAATTTGGATACTACTTAGAAATACATTATATTTGTAAGAATTCATTAATGGTGGGATCAAAAGCCTAAAATTTGATTTAGTGAGGGTTAAGTGTGTTTAGACTAGAACCACAGGTTATCGAAAGACCAAAATAGCAAGTTTCTCTTGTTAAGTAGTAATATTACCTAACAACTGAAGAAAACTATACCACTAGGGAAATTACTTGTACATCCAAGTAATTATTTCAAGTAATAAGAGTTCCTTTTCCTCCCTCACCCACTTCCCTACTCCGGATTGAGGTGTTCTAACAGTAAAAATGAAATTTTTTACAAAATTATCTCTATGTAGAATGCCAGAACGAGTGGTGCATTTTATTCCCTAATGTCATCCATGGTTACCAGGGCTTTTTACAACAGATAAATTAAATCTTCATGATGCCGATTAGCAAGTAAATCTTTTGGATATTTCACCTCATAAAGAAATGCTTGACAGCTTGTAAAATTGAACTTGATGTATTATTTTTTTTTTAAATGTTTTTTTTTTAACTTGATATATTCCAAAAAGGTGTTTGATTGTAATTTTTTCATTCAATGTTACTTTAGATCACTGAACAGAAACTACTTATCAAAAGGAAGATGCTATCATGTGTCCTAACACAACATAAATCAACAGATAAAAACAAAAATTAACAGATGCAACCATGTGTCCTAACACAACATAAATGCACATAAAAAAAACTTAAAACAAGATAAGATGGCAGAACCTGAGGAAGGCACTGAAGAAACAATCTTTTCGTGGATAGGAGAGCTAAATGTAGCTGCCTGATTGTGGATTCTGCGCTTTCTCAAGTTAGAGCGTGTTCCAACACCTTGCCTCGAGATTGGGAAAGCATCTTTACCTTGTGATTGACTAGAATCAGTCAAATCAGCACTATCCTTCTGCAGATCCAGAATATAGTCTAAAACCCCAGTGCATGCTATGAAAAGGATCCATATGATATTTGTTTGTCGTATCAGCACAGCCAAAGCCCCAACCTTCAGATGTTTGAACAAACTGTTAACTTCTCAAATAGAAAAACAGCATGGTCAAATTCAATATCTGATCATTAAATGGAGTTATCAAAAGCATGCAAAAAAATAACATTAAAGTAAATCAGGCTTGAGAGGAAGATAAATTGTTATGAAGTTAGAACTATAGTTACTGTTTCTTTTATTCTCTCTCTCCCCCCATTTTCACTATTGAGTATTGTTATGCATCTGATACAGCTCAAGTGGAGGCAACAATATAATACAGTACGCAAAGCACACTGCAGTCTAACATGTGGAATACAGTAATCAGCAATTTGTCAGATGTCAAAATGATATATATCCTTGGAATATGTTTGGTGCATGAAAAGTAAAGTGCAGAATCTATTCTTGGAACAACATTAAAGCTTTCGATTAATATTAATCACAAAAGTTATAAAGAAGAAAACAATTCTATGACAAGGAATGGGCTATAAAGAGTTTGAATAAAAGTCAATTTATAACTTTGCTCCCCATTATTATCTACTAGAAAGGATTAGATGGAATTGAGTTGATCCTCTTACCAGGGAACTGAAGAAATATTTCTTCTTAAGACTCATAAGATATGATGCCAGTACAGCAGTTAGCGATGCTACATCTGTATAATAAAGGAAAGTGAAGAACCAGTGAAGGGGATACAATGCTAGGACAACCGTACGAAGAGTTACTTTTTTGTCATTAAGAGAAGGTCTGAGGTGGGTAAGTATGTTGTAAACCAGCATGCTGCAAAATACAGCCAATACACCATTGCTGGAGCGAAGGATGGAAGAGAAACAAGCATCTGAAAACGAAACATCTGCTTTCATAGAGAATATCCCTGGAAACAAAGAAGCAACATAGGCAAGTGAAACAATGTACCTGCAAAAGTTTTAAATTATTCGCATCAAATTCCCTTATCAGTTAAATCTATAGTGCTTTTTTCAACTGAATCATCTTAGAGAACATTTCTTTTCATATCTAACATGGATCAAGGTCATGGCACAATTTATGCGATATCAGCAAGCTCTACTCTTTTATCTGTATCCTTCTCTGTTATCTATATCCTTTTTTGTCTTTGAAAAACAGAAGAGACAAATCTGAGAGAGTTTTCCTTTTATCATTTGATGATGTTCTATAGCATTTAGCTGACATATACTCACTAACATTGAACCTCACTGCACCAAAGATCTATTGATTTTTTTGGACCCTCCATCAGTCCATCTCATTTATTATCTTATTTGACCTAGCATATCGGTGAATATTTACTGCAGGAATATGTGGATCCATTGTTGAACTTTCTGTTTATGGAGTTCAGAATTAGAAAGAGGTTCCTTACTGCCAAAGTTTTTTTTTTTTTTGAAAAGTAAGATTAACCTTACCAAAAAAGAAAGGAATTAAAAACGAAAAATAAGCTGTATTGAGTTAAGTGGATAAGAGGGTCCAATTGTATAAAGATTTCTATTAGAGAAAATAGGCATCACTCAGCGACTGCCAAAAGGGAAAGTAGCACTATCTTTCCGGACAGAGAAACATTATTCAAAGTAACTTGCTGAAATCCCCACACAATATAACTTAGTTGCAAAAACGCTCCTTATATTCCAAAACCAACACTCGGTGCCGCTATATAATGGAAATACAAAAATAACTCGAAACTGTGAGTGTGGAAAACATAATACCAACTCATGAAGCTAGCATATATAGACAAACACTACTTAACATATGTGTTTATCCTAAATGAATTTTGAACAGTGTGGGAGTAGATGACAAGCTGGAAGGAAGGGGTGGGAAAATGGCATGGACGCACCATCTATGTTGCTTGGACCCGTCAAATCATGCCTCACCCATGTCGATCCGACACGATTTTGGGAAAGGATGTGGGATTGCAGTTGCACCATCTATTACAATAATAAGAATGTTAGATGGGTGTTAGAGTAAATTATATTGCTACCACTCCCTCCATTTCATTTTATTTAGTGGTATTTGGCAGTTTGACAGGCACATTGTTGAAGAACGAAAGAAAGAACGACTTTTGGCACACACCAAAAGTGCCCTTAGAACTTGTGGTCCTTCGATGCCTATGGCTAAAAGGGCATCTAATTAAGGGTAGAATATGTAGTTTAAACTAAAAAACAAAACAAATATAATATTAAAGTTCCACTCTTTTGAAATGGTCTAGAAGGAAAGAGTGTCATGTAAAATGAAAGAGTGTATTAGTTTATTTCCTTTTGGTTTACTCCATCTATCAACTGCACCTTAATGAACTAGTTGCAATATGAATCATCTAAATCCAATTCTCTCTAGATGAGCCCATTTTCATTCCAATACTATGTAATCTGTTTTTTAGGCAAATAATGATTTCTCTAAAGCTAGAGACTTTATTAATCTCATACCTATCCTTACACAGACATACAAGTCTCTAAGAAGACTAGAAAGGCTTCTAGCAAAACACCACATCACATGTAAGTTTCTAACCTTAGTCACTAAGGAGGACAAGGGAAAAGGACAAAATTAGTGGAATTTCAATACAGAGTCTACATGCACTAGACTGATATTGTCCTCTTACAAATCATATATAACATATTCATTTTTCGCAACTAGAAGTACATGCAAACAATGAACTGAGAAAACCTCTCCTAGCCAAGATTTAACATTCTACTACAACTACTACTGAAATTGGGGTAGGTTATTTTGAAACCTCTATTTTACTCTATTGGACTTGTTCGCCCCAATTCAATAACTTGGGGTTCTCTAACACTAGTACACTACAGGTTCTCCTTCATATTTACTCTTTGCATAGACTCTTCCTGTGTAAGCCAATTTTCATAATAACTGGTGGCAAAAAGAATGTAACACATGTACCAACAACTCGTTTATGAAGAAACCACTTGATAAACTAAGATCATCAACAAAGTGAAGTTGTACTTAAAAGGAAAACACTAGACATTTTTGCAACCAATGAAAGGGAAAAGACTCATAATCTGTAGATACACAAAATGGTCAAGATCTTGTAAGCTTGGCAAGAAGAGCATAGCATATACAATTCCAATTTCCAAGCAGACATGTTTGGCTTCCACCCTAACTAGATCATGTATCTTGCTATATAGTCGATGTAGCCCTGAACCATAATTTAACACCCCAAAAGATCAAGAAACGAATTGACAAAAAGCTCTCGACTTGTAGCCATACAACATATTCTCAACTCTTCAGGAAAAATTGACTACATGAAGCTAATGCTATCACATTTCATTTACCATATATCAACTCCAGGAGGCTAATGCCACATGTAATGGAGTCCCTATTTTCATGCACTGTGAAGTTTTAGTACAAAGCAGGAACAATTTTGACAAGACTACCAAAACCAACTACGAAGCAAGTAATCATACGAAACAGGAGAGGAACGAGATAGTACGTACAGCCCCGGAGGGGTAGTGATCATGGGATCCCAACTTCTGAAATTCCCTTTGCAGTACTGCTGCACTTGAGGTATGTGGAATATCTCATCCTGCAAAAACACCCATATCCACATTACTCCTCCAACAACAACTACATACCCAGTGTAATCCCACAAGTGGGGTCTCAAAAGATTCAAAACCACCCATATCCCACATTACACCCCACAACAACAACAACAACAACATATCCCCAGTATAGTCCCACAATTAGGGTCTGAAAAGGTTCGTATATACAACCTTGTCACCTTACCCCTACCTTTTATGGGATGCAGAAATTGTTTCCGATAGACCCTTAGCTCAAAAAAGTGTAATCAACATTACATTACACCTTCATAGTAGACTATCAAATCAATAAATTACATTGATATTAAACAAGAAAACTTGATTACCATGTAAGGTTCAGTGACAATACGATTGACGAGGATGGATACAGCTACTACCCATGAACTTACAACCACTGCTACTGCAATTTTACCCATTTTCACCACAATTCTTGTATTCCCTCTTCTTTCTTCCTCCAAAGTTCGGATCTTTCTGCAAATGGGTCTAACCCTAATGCAGAAATTGGGATACCCAAATGCTACAGCAGCTCAAAGTAACGACGTCGTTTAGTTCATCTCAAATCTTTCTTGGATCAGAAAGAATGTTTTAGGGAAAATAGCAGATTGGTCTGTTATGTTTTTTTTTTTGGGTTAAAAATGGATAATACTCATAAATATATTTTTTCCGTTCATTTTTTCTTATTCACTATACTAAAATTATATTTTCACTTTTAGTATATCAAGAGAAAAACCTATATTTTTTCACAATCATTATTTCTTAAGAGCGTGCAAAGTCCAAATTAAAGAAGTAAAAGTGAACGGAGGAAGTATTTAAGAAATTATTTTTGAATAAATTTTGATTTAATGATCTTTGTTTGGATAGTTGTTAAATGTATCGTATTGTATTGTATTGTATTGTGTTGTATTGTATCGTATTGTATTATTTTAATGAATAATGTGTTTAGATAGATTGTATCGTTTTCCGTCATTACATAATGTCACATATCCATAATTTAAGTGATAAACCTATAAGAAAAGTAGGGTACGAGCTAGAACTATTATGAAAAGGTAGGATAAAAAATGAAATATGATTATTAAATAATAAATAAAGATAAAATAAGAAGAAAATATTAAGGTAACGACGCGATCACACCAAATCGGTCGTTACATAAAATGGTTTTTTTCGTCGCCTAACGATGAATTTAAATGATACGATACAATAGAATTTAAGTAACAATCAAAACAAACATTGTATTTAAATTAACAATACAGTATAATACAATACAACGGATAACAACCATGAACCATCCAAACAAGGTGTAATAGTGAGTAACCAACTAAAAAAAAAAACTCCAACAACCAATTAACTCTCTAAAAGTGACAAGAAGGCTTGATTAAGTATCCTCTGTCTCCAACCCAAAGGTTGGCTCGATTCACCAAGAAAACAAAAAGGTGGGAGCTACCGGGTTAAAGAAAAAAAAACCTTCCTAAAAAAGAAGAGGACCAAAATTGCAATCAGAAACTCAAATGTTGAACCAGATTCAACTTTGTTCTGATTAGAAGCACTTTCTATGCACAATGGAGGGGCCAGACTCATCATACTCTGCCTTAGCAATCCACATCTACAAATCCAAACAATGATAAGTATGTTAATCATCATCAACAACAACATAAAGATAAATGACACAACTAGTTGAAAATCAAATACACATGTATATCTATAGTAAGCTTTCTATGGTCCGAATCTAAATTAGTCATGCCAGTGAGTTTCGGGAACCAGGTGGTTAAACCAAAAATATGAAGGAAAATGCCCCAATTTGATAGTGTGGATAAAACCCTCCATACTTGGTTTTATACGACCTGAATCCCAATTAATCAAACTAATAGGTTTTGGGAACCGGGTGGTTAAATAAAAAATGAAGGAAAATGCCCCTCTTTGATCGGGTAGGTAAAACCCTCCATTGTGGGCTTTCTACCCTTTGTTGCTCAGATTCTTCAAAAATATAGATGGGTGTGAGGGATCTTTCAAAAGTAGTGCATTTTGAAGGATCCAACAAGCATGCGCCATCCTTTTTTGAGAGTCTGAGCAGCATCGTTCTACGGAGAATCCAGATTAGTCGAGGCAGTAGGATTCGGAACCGGGTGGTTAAACCAAAATAAAGGAAGGAAAATGCCCCTCTTTGGTAGGGCGGGTAAGACCTCCATAGTGAGCTTTTTACGGCACGAATCCAGATTAGTCGAGCTAGTGAATTTCGGGAACTAGGTTATTAAACCCAAACAAATGAAGGAAATGCCTCTCTATGGTAGGTCGGGTAAGACCCTCCATAGTGGGAGAATTTTACAATGTGAATCCAGATTAGTCGAGCCAGTAAAAATAACAGAAGGAATATGCTCACTTGTTGGAAGGTACTGAGGGATGCTAAAATGGAACCTCCAATCCAGACACTATACTTCCTTTCAGGAGGAGCAACCACTTTGATCTTCATACTACTTGGTGCTAAGGCTTGAATCTCCTTGCTCATTCTGTCAGCAATGCCAGGAAACATAGTCGATCCACCACTAAGCACAATGTTCCCATATAGATCCTTTCTGATATCAACATCACACTTCATTATAGAATTATATGTCGTCTCATGAATTCCAGCAGCTTCCATTCCAATCAAAGAAGGCTGATAAAGAACTTCAGGACATCGAAAACGCTCAGCACCAATAGTAATCACTTGTCCATCAGGTAGTTCATAGTTCTTCTCGACTGATGAGCCCGTCTTGGTTGTCTCCAGTTCCTGCTCAAAATCCAGAGCAAGATATGCCAATTTCTCCTTCATATCCCTCACAATTTCCTTCTCAGCACTAGTAGTGAAGGAGTATCCGCGTTCAGTAAGAATCTTCACCATGTACTCAGTAAGGTCACGACCAGCCAGGTCGAGACGTAGGATGGCATGAGGTAGTGCATAACCTTCATATATAGGAACTGTGTGACTCACACCATCTCCAGAATCCAGCACAATACCTGCAAGAACGACCCTTGACTTCAGTGCAGCAAATCAAAGTAGTTATGAAAAGGGGAAAAACGACAATGAAGAAAACATAGCAACAAAGACAGTAAATATATCTTACCAGTTGTACGTCCACTGGCATACAAAGACAGAACAGCTTGAATAGCAACATACATTGCTGGGGCATTGAATGTTTCAAACATTATCTGAGTCATTTTTTCGCGATTAGCCTTAGGGTTAAGAGGTGCTTCAGTAAGCAAAACAGGATGTTCTTCTGGAGCAACTCGAAGTTCATTATAGAACGTATGATGCCAAATCTTCTCCATATCATCCCAATTACTCACTATGCCATGTTCAATTGGATACTTCAGTGTCAAAATACCACGTTTCGACTGAGCCTCATCACCAACATATGCGTCCTTCTGTCCCATTCCTACCATCACTCCAGCATGACGCGGACGCCCAACAATGCTAGGAAAAACAGCTCTAGGTGCATCATCTCCAGCAAATCCTGCCTGCAACAAAGAAATGATACATAACATCAAATTGTATTCACAAAGCAGATTAAAAACGACCACATTTGGGAAACAAATTCGTTACCTTAACCATGCCAGTTCCATTGTCACAAACAAGAGGTTGAATGTCTTCAACGTCAGCCATTTTCTAAAACTTTCAAACAAGTAAAAAGTTATCAACAACCAAAAAACAAGGCTAACCAAAACATTTTCCAATTTTTCCATCTCACCCCCACTCCCTACCCCATTCCAACCTCATTTTGTTTTGATAGATTGTATATAAATGTTCTTCAGATAATAAGTAAGAAAGTCACTTGTTTTTCAACAAAACATGTTCTAGGAAAACTAAGTTATTTATCCCAGAAAGTTACGTTTCTTCTTGATTGTGATTTTCTACAACTAAGAAAGTGACTATGAAATAATAACTATGAAGTGTAATGACTATAAGTTGATTGAATGTACGAGAAATCAACCCTAAACATGTTAACACTAATATACAAGCTCAATTTGAATTCCAAAACAATAATTATTTTTTTCCTTTTTTGCTATAAATAAACCAAAAATCTAATACAATCACAAGAAAATGAACATGTAAAACTAAAAAAATACTTGTGAAAAGAAGATTAAATCCATCCTCATTTCCTATACAGCTCATATACATGCTTCTACTAAGTATCTATCATCCTTAGCCAAAGAGTTCGAAACTGGAGGAAAATTTATCCCAAAATGATTTATTACAAATTTTGATTAATCGAACGCCAAAACAGAAAAACATAAACACGTAAATAAAAACATCATTCTCACCTTTGCTAAGCTTTTCTTTCAAAAAAAAAAAATGTAGAAAATATTGTGATTGACACAAAATTCTAAAAATCAAAACATAATTTGGTAATTATTTGGAGATAAATATAAGAGGGAACAGAAACCGAGAGAGACGCATTGTGTATTGATGATGAGATCTTTTCGCCTTTTCTTCTGACTTTTTTTTGTACTAAAAGTATTTTTTATTTCTCATTTCAAAGGCCGTTGAAGATTTTCTATAGTTAGTAAAAAGGAACAAATTTGAAAATATCTATTCAAGAAAATTAATCTATCTTATTTTTAAATTATAAATTATTTTATAAGATTTATAAAGTGTGATTGTTAGATTAGCTATGTATGTTATATAGTATGCAATGGAGAAACTAACCTTAATATAATTTTAATAACAACTAATTAAATTTTATTTAAACTAAGTAATATATATAACTTTAAAAAAAAAAAGGATTTGATAATAAATAGTAAATGACAGTGTTGTATATTATATATAGTTTTTTCATGGATTGAGTTATTTTAATTTCAATCCTTTACACCACCCTTGCTGCTACGTACGTTTTTCTTGACTTGACAGATTCATTCAATTGAACCCACACTCAAAGGAGGACCACTAGCTCGGGGCTCGACGAAACAGAAAGTTTCAACATGTTGAAAATGGGGTTAGCAGTGAAAGAAAGAGCTCGACATTCATTTCTGAATGAATATTCATAGCTGAGTCTACTAATATACAAATATATGTTTAGACCCTTCAATTTTTCTTAAGAAGTAAAATTTGGTAATTTTTACCTATTACAAATAAGGAAAATTTAATAATTATATAACTTTATAAATACGATAATTATTTATGAGAAAAACCAAAATAAGTTTTGGGGTTAAATTAAAATTTACGTCTACTTTAACAGTGTTTGTTAATTATGAAATTGATTTTTTAACAGTTTTGGGGTAAAATTAAAATTTGCGTTTACTTCCGAGAAGTTCATGCCGTCGCCGCCGCCACAATAGCCGTCGCCACCGCCACAAATGCCGCTGCCGCGGCAGCACAGAGGATCCCCAAGTGAATCGGATTGTCCGCCGTCGTTGAAGAAACAAAAAGTGGATGAGGAAGATGGAGAATCAAGCGATTGCGAAAGTCTGGAACCTTTATCTCCTCTTTCAGATATAAGCCTTCCTAACTGGGATATCGAAGAAGCAATGAGAGATTTATATTGCCCTGTCGGTCCCGGTGGAAAAAAGGCGGATAAATCTGTTTGGGATAGGTACTTCCAACAGATCCGTGAGAGTGAGGTATCTTTTCTCTCCATCCATAACTATTTGCTCAGTATCATAGTTTATGGAGAATTTTAGATTCATATCTCTACTTGTTGTTGTTGTTGCTTCTGTTTGTTGATTGTTCAGCTTACCCTCTGTTTGGATGGTTGCTATGTATTGTTTCATATTGTATTGTATCGTTTTAATGAATACAATGTTTGGATAGATTGTATCGTTCTCCGTCGTTACATAATGTCACATATTCATAATTTGAATAATAAACCTACAAGAAATTGTAGTGTATAGGGTAGAAATACTATGAAATGGTGGTGTAAATGATAAAATAGAATTATTAATAACAAATAGAGACAAAATGAGAAGAAAATATTAAGGTAACGACGTGATCACACCAAATCAGTCGTTAAAATGGGTTTTTTCGTTGTTACCTAAACAATATAATACAACGTGTAACAACCATCCAAACAAGGTGTTAGAGTTTGTTGCCTTTTCACTGATTGACACTTTATAGGAAAAAATACCATTTTTTTCAACGTTTACTTCCAGAACAAACATATTTGTTTCTAATTGATTGAGTTTTTTTAAACTTTGATAGGGATTTGACATTAAAGATTATCCCGGTTCGTGTCCACTGACTACCATCTACCCCATGACTAACTACTTAGAAGCTCCTGCTCACGTTGAAATGTTGAAGGGTTATGCTGCAAAGGCACTTGAGCAGTATAATGAGAAAAATGTAAGCTCTACTCACACTTCTCATTATCTTTCTAGTTTTTTCTTTTTCCTTGTTTTCTCTAGAAAGCTGATAAGGTTCTCTATATTCATTTTAGGGCACTAAATATGAGGTCGACCATATTCTCAAGGTTAATGAAGGTGGCTGTCAAGGCTTCATTTTCTATATTTACCCTTTCGGTCAAAAATGGCGAGAATGAATATTTTCAAGTTAAGGTGGTGCGACATATAAATCAATCTTTGGATTTCCCAATTGTTAGGCCACGGGTAATGAGATCTGCTTTACATTCCTTTTTGTTTCTAAATTTTAAATATCTCATAGAATGAATTAGCACTTCAATTCTTCTAGCTTTGTGTCTAACTTGGTGACACAATTTGCATAGGATTCAGTTAAAGATATTAATTTGATTAGATTTCATGTATTTGTGATCTCCTAACTCTCTCTGCTTTTAAAAGATTAGATAGATGTCTTATAGCTTTATTCAAGAGCTCGCTTTCCGATTAGGTAACATTTGAAATCTCCGTGGATCGATATGAATGTTTTTGTGTTTTCAAATAATTTGTACTATGTTGTTAACCTCTTGATTTTCAATAAAAGAGAAAATAAAACGCTCAACTTATCACGGTCCCGAAATGGTTCTGTTAACCTATCACATTATGAATGCTCATTTTTGCTTTGTCATTATTAATTATTATGTAACTTTCATGTTGGCAAATCAAATAATTTTTCATTCTTCCTCTGGTTGCTGTTTTCCCATGTGTTGTGCGAGAAAACAAATGTACATATGATATTCAGTTTGGATTAAGGGAACCTGGAAATTGTTTTGGAAAACCTGATCTACTTCTTGATTGCTTAAACAATGATTAAGTTTCAGCATTAGCAAGTTACTAACTCTCTTGTGTGCTTTTTTGTAGGTGAAGGGAGGTTTGGACCTATAGTGATGTGAAGTCTGTGCATCCTTTTTGCTTTGCATTTACAACTCTTGTCAATATTGTGGAGTATGTACAGTACAAGGTCTATTATGGAAAAGGACAACGCTTACAAAGTCAACTGGTTTGTGTTCTTGTTTTACTCCTGACTTTTTGATGCCACAACCTTCTCCAATCGTCCATTGTTTCCTTTTCATCTTGTTTTAGACAAGAAATGCCAGTCAAAAACCATTGCAAATATTATCACATGGGAAACAAAAAGTTTATGTAAAATGTCTAATGTTTATGTTGCTTAACCACCTTCATCACGCTTATCGCTGAAAATATCCATCTTCTCTCCTTTTCACTGAACATTCAGATCATAAGAGAACTTGCACTTATAACCCTTAGCACATTGCCCCGCCTTAAAGAACTCACATAATATAGATTTTGGAAAAAATTCTCAGCAAAAGGATGATTCCAACAGCAATTCAGGTTGGATATTTCACTTCAGTATCAAAATTTTTGACCATTCTTTGATATATAGCTTGACCCTTTTCTTGATGTTGTTGAAATTGTTGTTCTTTAGTTGCATATCAGTAGTTTTCAACCATTTTCACTAGTAACTGGCTCAACCCTTTTCTTGTTATAGTGAAAACTGCTGCAAAGTTCTAGTCTTTTAGTTGCAGTTCAGTAGCTTTAGACAGCAGAATGGTGATTCCTACAGAAACTCAGATTGGGTATTTCACTTCATTATAAAATATTTTGACCATTCATTGATATATGCCTTCACCCTTTTCTTGGTATTGTTGAAATTGTTGTCCTTTGGTTGCATATCAGTGGCGTTGTCAAGATTTTCACATATACATGAAAAAAATTAACCTTATATAAGGGTTCGGATGAACCCCCTCTGTCCCTCTATGCTCTAAGATTTTCTTCGAGTGTATATTGGTGAGTTTGTTCCTCCTAAACCATCAACTTTTTTCATGAGTTTCATACCTCAACTTCAGTTTCAAACAAGTTGAAGTCGGCTATATGATTTCTTTTAAGCTCAACTCGTGTCACCATCATACCTAATAAAAATGAAAGTGAAAAATAACCTTCAGGCTGCATGGATATTTTCCCTCGATTTTAGCTAAGTTTATTCGACCTGCTTTGAAATGTTTTTTCTTGAGTCGAGGGTCTGTCGGAAATAATCTCTCTACGTATCTGCCAAGTTTTAGAGGTAAGGTCTGCGTATACTCTACCCTTTTCAAACCCTATTTGTGGGACTACATTGATATATTGTTTTTGTCATTTTAGCTAAGTTTGCATTTGTTAGAATATTCAGTGATAATGCCAAGAAATTGTAAGTCTTTCGAGACAATTTCATTCCATGTGAATTTAGAAAGGATGGCGTGCATGCATTCTTACCCCCCTATATTCTATATTGTAATACAAAGACTGTTTCCGATAAAACATCTATCATATGATACATTGTAAGGTTGAAATATATAGCAATATTATAATATTTGCTTTACTAATTAAGTTTTTCCATTAAAATTTCTTAATGAGTTTTCTATATAATTTTATTTATTTGTGAGGTCTGTATTTACATCACCAAAAAAGTAATTTATTTTTTTATGTAATTTTTTTAATAATAAAATTAGTTATGTGATTTTATTGATACAAAATAAAATTCAATGATTTTAGTAAATAAAATTCCAAAATTGAATGATATTTAAATTCGCTCATTGTAAGATCCATTTCTAAAGCAACACTCGCAATATAATTTTTCTTTTTCATTTATAGAAACTTAAATTTGAGACCTCTAATTAAAAATAAGATCCCGATCTAATCAATTATTACTTAATTGATTTGAATATGTCCTTATTTTACAAATGACTCCAAAAATTAAACGAAGGATGATTAATATTGTAAATTTCACATAACTTAGAAGTATAGTTCTGATCATTTTCTCAATTTTCCATTTTATCTTTAGTCACTAGTTTTTATTTTTTATTGATACACAAGCATTATTATATAAATAAAAGTTAAAACTATACTTATTTATTCATAAATCATTTCAACATCTAAAATATAGTTTTTAAAATAATTGTACCTACTACTATTAGTAGCAAAGAAAAGAACTAGGAAGGTATACCAAATAATAACCTATTCCATTTTCATCGCAGAATCCTATGCTTTATTTCAAAAACTTCAAATAAACGATACGTCGTAGCTAGTTAGGGGCGGAGCTAGAGTAGTGGGTGGATACGAATTCGATTCAATTCAGTAGCTTTAATTCAAATTTTAGAAAAAAAATGGGGTGCTTTCATTGCGTTATAGTTAAGCTAACTTTAATGTTTTGTACGCAATCATATCCCTATCTTGTGAAGGTAGAAAGATTATTTCTGATCCCTCAGCTCAAGTAGTAAAGCATATCAAAATCAAGTATGAAAAAGAAATTCAGTAGTAATCAAAAAGCCATATTACGTTAAAATTAAAGGAGAAGAGAACAATAACAATAACAAACAATATGATAACCGCGTCGAAATATAACACATACACACATAAAAATAATAATCATATATATTACCCTATATAGTTAATTATTTGAAAGTTAGGACTTAGATACACCATTTCCTCATATTTTTCAACAGTATGTGAATTATTTTTTTAATGACAGCTAAAGACTGGTCAGTAACATGCATGATTCAAGATGTGATCAATTATTTATATTATTCCTTAACATGCTAGTTTTTTTTTACTTTTTCCATTCTTGTTATTGCTGGAGGTACATCTCTCTTTTTCGGTGTGAAATGATGTACGAGAAATAAATGTTTAATCTTTGATAACGACATTAAAATAGTGAATCTAATGATACCATATGATCATAACAGTGGTATATAATTTTAGACTTAATTAACATTCGACCTAGTAACTTTTTCCTTAATGACAAGTTTTTACCATAATTTTAATAGAAATTATTTTTTTCCTAAATTTCATACATATTCAAACTTTACCACATAAATTAAAGCAGAAAAAGTATACGTTTGTGTTTCAAATCATTGAACGGTCTCTTAAAAGAATAAATACTACTAGTACTTATGGGTGTCCTTTTGGGGACATCCGATAAAATTGAAACAATACAGAGAAGATTAGCATGACTCCCGTGCAAAGATACACGCACAAATCGAGAAATGAACCAAGTTCCTATGGGTCAAATGCAATGAGAAGTTGTACTAGCTAGTATTTGTAACTCATGATGATCAAATTAATGCACTGATAAAAGTTACTACAAAGTACGTTACTAAAATATTTAAATCGTAGTAATGACTCATAAATACAATTGAAAGAAAATTATTACTACTATCAATGAATGATAAACTTTTATTTTTTCTTTTAAAATTTGAAAAGATATATTAAAAAGCATTTTCTCATGATATATTAGCCAAACGTTATATTCGATTATCATTCACATTGATCTTATGTCCTAATGTTGACGTGTGAGAGATTGGTTATATATACGAGGTCTGATCAGGAGAAATAGAGGTAGGTCGAAAAAATATTGAGAATAAATGATTAGGCAAAATATGACAATGTATATTTGTTGCAGCTTACTACGGACACAATTCTGAATAAAAAGTTATGGAATTCGAGTCGCCTAGTTTTCCTTCTTTGTATTGTTAATTATTTTCTTATCATCTAACTCTTTGATTTTAGTATTACCCGTCATGTCCTTTGCTTCAGTTATCATATTATTTGTTACTGTTGCGACTCTTTTCCCTATTATTTTCATACTTAATTTAATATATTTTACTTAATTTGTTCAATCGGAAACAACTTCTATACCTTCATAGAATAGAGTAAACTTGTTTACACTCTACTCTACCCTCCCCACGCTCCTCCACTTATGAAATTATATTAAGTATGTAATGCATCAAAATGTGTCTTCAAAACTTAATTATTATTTTAAATATGTCATGTGAAATATCAAAATAAATTTTTTATTTAATATAATAATCAATATTCTAAAAACTTTAAAACGAGGTCTAATAGCTATTGAGAGGGAAATCTTATTAGCTTAATTGGTTAGCTACCTGAACTCTCATGTTATTCGTGAAGGTTCGATTCCTCACATTATAATCCCTCGAAAAAGACGGAGTTGGTCCCCGCGTAGCTAAATGCCTAGATCACGTGCCTTGTTTGCATCAAAGTGCGTAGAAAATCAGAAAACCAAAAGAAAGGAGAAAGCTACCCATCAACTCACTTTGTCCAAAATTACAAAAATGTAGTATTTTAATCTGTTTTAAAAAGAATATTTTTTTAATTTAATAATTTTTCAATTTTAATTTTTATGACATGTTTATAGTCATAAGATTAAAATAAAGTTATGTATATTTGATATATCTTTAATTAAGATCATAAGATTTAAAAATCTTTTTTTTCTTAAATTTTGTTTCAAGTTAAAACAATACAAACAAATTGAAACGGATGGAATAATAAAAAGAAAAAATGAAAAAAATAAAAGAAATAACTATTCCTTTCAGTTTCACTTGTCACATTTCTCTTTACAAGAGTCAATTTAATTAATTTTTAAAGTTAAATTAAAATTAAATTAGTTCAATATTTAAAAGTTATATAGATGTTTGAAAAAAATGTACATGCCAAATACTATACGTTGTATTTTTTAAATATTAATATAATAAAAATATATACCTATCAAAATTTATAAAATTTAATATTTTAAAAATAACACGTGACAAATAAAACTGAACGAAACTATGAATAATGATGATGTTACGATCCTTTGAGGACTATGAAAGAGACTACTAAAAAAAAGGAAGAATTTTATGAGAGTTTGTATGCATTGGATCCCTTCACCCAAAACTTCAACCATATACACCTTATAATATAAAACGTAATAATTATTTTCCCTCTATATTCCCACTTTCTTTTTCTTTCCCTTTCCTCTTCAAACTAGTGAAACTATACACAAATTACCATCAATTAGACTTTAGAACTAAAAGAGCTAGCTAGGTCCAAAATATTTGGTAACTTTTATATCATAAAAAAACTCTTCTTCTTCTCCTAATTCTAATATAACTACTACACCTATTCCTATTCTCTTCTTTATAATACATTAACAAAAAACCCTATATTTTTATATTTTGATTGATTCTTCTCTCTCTCCTCTTGTTCAAGATTTCATCTTTTTGAGTATATATCATGGATATGTCAAATATTGATGAGAGCAATTCTAGTGAAAACCAACAACTACCCACTTTTAAAGATCCAAAAGGGTGTCTAGATATTACAACAAATCATCAAAAAGATGATAATACCAAGAAGATTATAATATTGCATCAAGATCCAAGAGGGTGTCAAGATATTATAATGGATGATCAAAAAAATGATGATGATGACAAGAATATAGTTGTATTGCAACAAGAATCAAAAGGGTGTCAAGATATTACAATGGATGAACAAAAAGATGATAATGCCAACAAAATAGAAATATTGCACCAAGAAGATGTTACAATGGGCATCAAGAAAATAATGGTATTTCAAGAAGATCCAAAAGAGTGTCAAGATATTACAATGAACGCCAACATCATAGAAATATTGCATCAAGAATATGGTGTTGTCAACGACATAATAGCACTACAACAACCCATTGTTGAAAACAAAGTTGTATTAGAAGATGACAATGATGGATTTAGGACTCCAACTTCTTTGGAATCGAAAATCCCAATTTTAACATCATGTCCTGGTGCACCAAGACGTAACTATAGTGGTATTAAACGAAAAGGTTCATCATCACCACCAAGAAGAGGGGAAAGAAACATTAGATTATGGAGCCATTATCGCCGCCGCGATACCGCTAGATTTTGATCGGAAAATCAAGAAATCAACAACACGAAGATGAAGAAGTGAGAATTATTACATAATAGATTTTTGTACAAAATAATCTTTAGTTAAACTATTTTATTTAAATATGTTCGTTTGTTAGACCAAATATTAGTCAATATGGTATATCTTTTATTTTTTGGTTACAGAAAAAATTAAACATATTCTTCCATCTATTCCATTTTATATGACATAGTTTTTTTTTTCATGTCTTTTAAATATTATAAATTGTTAATTATATATTGTGACTTGCTTTATGTTCCTTTTATGTAATTTCTTAAAATGTGTAAAATTTATTGCAAAAAAAAAAAATTTGGATGTTTGATTAGATAGAGAAGATTTTAGTTTTTCAATTTGGATGTTTTCATGTTTTTTCTTGTGATTTTTAACTTTTTTTCTTAGATTAAAGTGAGGAAAAGAGATATATGTGGGGTGGGGTGGGGGGGGGGGTGGGGGTGAAGTAGAGACCAAGAAACTATAAAGAGGTAGGCATAAACATACAACTTTATTGTATTGTCACCTATCTTCTTTTGTGTTCAAGGTGTTATGCAGTTTATATATAAAAAGGAAAGTAAAGAAAAGATTCCTAAAATATAATGACTCTTTCTCCTTTACACTTTTCATTTTTTCTTAAAAAGGTTTTCCAATAGAAGTAAGTAGGTGTGTCAAAAAAACAATTTGGTAAATAACCATAATATATTTTTTTAGCAAATAAGTATTATCAGTGATAGATTCCACGGCTCAAACTTATATCTTATTGCCACATGTAAATTATTTTAGTATCGTTATTGTAGAACTCTCCTACTATTTCTAAAAGCATGCAACATGAATTAATTAAGAAATAAATATTACTATATATCAAGATTTACAAACTTTAAGTAAAGATTGTTCATTTTATTTATCAAGATTTACAAACTTTAAGTTCAATAGCCTATCGAACATAAATAAAATTTTGATAAAAAAGATACAAATTAGAGTATTTAAGTTTTTTCACAAAAGTTAATTGATGTATTATATATATATATAGTTATAAAAGTTTGTATAAAGTTGGTCGATTTGATCTGATTTTATCTTCAATTTATTTTTAATCAAATCAAATCAAATATTATATTAATAAACTCATTCCATGTAACAATATTCGACGAATAGAAAATCGCCACATATAGTTTAGCTATAATCATAAACCTTATAATACATGCAAATAATTCGTTTGTCATTAATTTGTAGACCTTTCCATTCATTTTTTTTTTTTTTTAAATTGTGGCTTGAACACTTGGACAGCTATATTAAGCTAATAATACAATTATTGCCTAGGTAACTACCAACATGTTTGTTGCCAGAATTATAGTACTAAAAAAAAATATTCCAAAAGCTTAGAAAAATTTTAAAAATATATTTTAATGCACGACCTTCCAATTCTTCATATCCTAGGCACATCATAAAATAAAATAATAAATGATTTATGATTGGGTAAGAATAAAAAGAATGTCAGAAATTTAAACACAAAAAAATCAACAAATGCAAAGACATGAGAACTTAAATGCCAACGTGAGGAGATGTAATACTCCCTCCGTTTCAATATGTTTCAGTTTGACACGAAATTTAGAGAGTAAAGAAATTTTTTTGAATTATGTTGTCTTAAATTAAAGATACATAGAATGTATCAAATGCTCTTTAATCTTGTGATTTTAAACATGTCACATGGTAAATTGGAATTGGATAGATATAACAACAAAAACATACCAGTGAAATTCCACTAGTAGAGTCTTGGGAAAGTAGAGTGTACGTAGATCATATCCCTATCTCGTGGAGGTAAGAAGACTGTTTCCGAAGGACCCTCAACTCGAGTATAACATATCAGAATAATGAAAAAGACCAACCCTATCTCATGGAGGTAAGGAGACTGTTTCTGGAGGACTCTCGGCTCGAGTATAACATATCAAAATAATAAAAAAGAGAAAACGACTAGAGAAACAAAGTAGTAACTAATAATGAAACAATAACAAACCATAAAATAATGTGATAACCTAAACACAATTAACAACAAGTGATGGTGGAAAATAGTTATAAAAAAGGAAAAAAGATAATTTTTTTGTTACGGAAATGTACATTAACCGTTTTATTTTCCTTCTTCACAAAGAGACATTCACAAGAGTCTTTCTTACCTTATTTTTCTCTCTTCCACTTCTCTGTTTTTTCTCTCTTTCCTCTGCCATTTTCCCCCTTACTCAACAAACAACAACACAAAAACACAACTTTAATTTCTTTGATCATATTGATGATATTCCATTGATTATATTCATCTTATTATTCTCAATGTGCTATGATGGACCATCGGAGAACATTAACGATGAGCTGGGATGGTCTCGGAGATGAAGATGATGATGACAATTTCTTTGAGTCTCGTGATCGTCTCTCCACAGCCATCCCCCTTGACTTAGGATCTTCAGGATCAGACGATGATAATGAATTCGAGGACAGTCGTCTCTCCTTTGTCTCGACTCTTTCATCAGCATCCGTCAAGAAATTCCAAGGAATTGAAATTGAAACAGTTAATGATACCTTTAGCAGCGCGGACTATGGTATGTGGATGGCTGAACCAGGGGATATTAAGGAACGTCGTAAACGTCTCTTACAAGGTATGGGATTGTCAAGCAATAAAGACCTGCTCAAGTTGAAAAGTGCCAAGATTGTACGAGCTATATCAAGAAAAGTTGAGAAAATCAAGGACACGAAATCAGCTAAGACGAATGATTCTAATCGTGCAAAAGGATTAAATCAAGAACGTGAGCCTGTAACTATACAACCGATTAAGTTGGTAAGGTCGAGATCAGATGGAGATATACAATGCTTTTCTGTAAATACAAAGAAAAGGAAAGAGGATTTAATTGGCGACATTTCTAAACAACGTCTCACAAGGACATTTTCGGGTGTTTTAGCACCGAGTATAGGAACATGTCAATTAGCAGGTTCTGTTAGAATGTCGCCAACAAGAAACAGAAGTAGATCGTCAATGCAAAATGGGAGTGATATGTTGTCAAATGGGAATCCTGATGTGGGATTTGCTTCTTTTTTCTTGATAAAGAATTTGGACACAGGAAAGGAGTTTATCGTCAAAGAGAGTAATGAAAATGGAATGTGGAATAAGTTGAGTGATATTCAGACAGGGAAGCAACTTACTATGGATGAATTTGAAAAACATGTGGGATATTCTCCTGTTGTCAAGGAACTGATGCGACGAGTAAATGGATCAAGAAGTCATGATGATGAGAGGAAACTAAACGCGAATTCATATCTTAGTAAGAGTTTTAGAAATAGTAAGAGAAGGGGAGTTGCTCTTTTGAAGAATATAAAAGGAGTAGCACATAGTATGAGTGGAAAGATTATTGATAAAGAACGCGAACAACCTGTACCTGAGGAACAGCAGAAATCGAATAAGAACTCTTCCAAATGGATTAAAGTCCGTCAGCATGGTAAGTCGTGCAAGGAGTTCACAGCTTTGCATTTAAGCCAAGAAATCCATGCTCACGAGGGTTCAATATGGACGATAAGATTCAGCTCGGATGCACATTATCTAGCAACAGCAGGAGAAGATACATTGATTCATATATGGGAAGTGCAAGAATGTGAAGTTATGAATGATCGAAACTCTGTTGGTAGTACAATGGCAGGTTCTGCAAGTGCCTCGCCTATTCATCCAACGGGTGGCTCATTCAGTGCCTCCCCTGTTCATCCAATTGCTAGGTCCAATTCAGACCGGCCTCCACTTCCGGAGACTGGACATATTACATCAGATAGAAGGAAGAAGGGGAAGATCTCACATAAGAAAAAGGGCAACTCAGTTCCGGAGTATGTCAATGTACCAGAAACTGTTTTTGCTCTTTCGGAGAAACCAATATGCACTCTTAAAGGTCATCAAGATGATGTCTTGGACTTGTCTTGGTCAAGATCTCAGGTCAGTTTCCTCCACTTTCATTTCAGCTAACTAGCACAAATTTGCGTTGTTTACTGCATGTTTTAAACATACATAACATGCAATGTGAAACTTGGATGCAGCTACTGCTTTCATCTTCGATAGACAAGACTGTCAGGCTTTGGGATGTTGAAACACAGACTTGTTTAAAAATGTTCGCGCACAATGACTATGGTGAGATGTCAAAATTTCATTTATAGCTAGTCGATAGAGACTTAAGATGATGATTCCTTCGCGTTATTTGCATCTGATGAGCTTATGGTCTGGCAGTAACTTGCATACAGATCAATCCAATGGATGATGATTACTTCATCAGCGGCTCTCTGGATGCAAAGGTTCGGATTTGGAATATACCTGATCGGAAAGTTGTAGATTGGACTGATCTTCATGAAATGGTCACTGCTACTTGCTTCACCCCTGATGGCCAGGTAGATATGTCTGTTTTACTTGTATTATATTGGAACATTCACTAGACTAAACCTTACGTCAAGCACGCGCCATAATACTCCAATTTTACATGAACTCCTGCTATTACATGTTCCTCCTTGTTGAGTAATTGTGTCATTAAAGAACATTTTCTAGCCAAATCAGCTAGCAATATCCACATACCCTCCTTGCTATACACAACAACATACTCAGTGTAGTCCTACAGGAAATTTCCCGACTCCTTAGAATTCAAGGATACACACACTATGGTTTAAGTAAAGGAAAAAGGAAACAAGAGCAACAGAATATGATCTTGAGTATTTTTACAATGTTGACAGTATCAATGAATTCTTCGTTTTTTTATCGTTCTTGAAGGGTGCTTTAATAGGCTCACATAAAGGAAGCTGTCGTATGTACAACACTTCTGGTATGTAACGCGTTACATACCATCTTTTATTAAATTGATAATTACCTGCGGAAACAATAGCTGATTTCCAATCTGTGTTTATTATTCAGAATGCAAACTGGAACAAAAAGATAATATCGAAATTCAACCTAAGAAGAATTCTCAACTCAAGAAGGTCACTGGTTTACAGGTATTTACCTTCTTCTAGAGCTACTGTGTCCATGCACGGTTTTCTTTTCTTCAATTGAAAGCTGAACACATTTATTTCCAGTTTGCGCCATGGAATCCATCAGAAGTGCTTATAACTTCAGCTGATTCTCGTATCAGAATTTTTGACGGATCAGATATGATTTATAAGTTTAGAGGTATTTTCTCTATTATATACTCTTTTGGAGAGTTCAAACCAACATCCATGTGTTCACTAAACAAAATGTTCGATTTTGTGATAACATCAGGTTTTCGAAATACAAGTAGCCAAATTGCAGCATCGTTTAGTTCAGATGGAAAGTATGTCATAAGTGCAAGTGAAGACTCTCATGTGTACATATGGAAGAGAGAAGAACCTAAGAGCCCCAGTGGAAAAGTTAGAACTTCAATCTCAGTTCAAGCTCACGAGCGTTTTCAGTGTAAAGATGTTTCAGTTGCCATTCCATGGCCAGGTAGTGTAAAGAATGAGGCACCACTTGTAGAGATGCATTCAAAAAGGCATTCGAAACGTTTCCTCCCACCTCAGTATCCCAACGGAGGTTCTCCTACAAAAGAAAACTCGGATGTGGCAAATAGTAAAAGGCATATGCCACCTCTACCTAACAAAAGTAGTACACTGGAGAGAGTTCAAAGTAGTCAGGAAGAGGAAGACTTAGCTCAAATGTCTCGTACAGATTTTGATAATGGTCACGGAGAATCATTTGCATCAGGTTCTTCATCAAATAGGTTCGGTGATTCACCTTCAATATCTGCGTCCAGCAGCTCCCGATCACACTCTTGGTCCTCCTCTTGGTCTCAGGATGGTAGTAATAGCCACGGCAGCAATGTTATACAAGCAACAGCATGGGGGATGGTAATTGTGACAGCGAGTTTGGGAGGTGAAATCAGAATCTATCAAAATTTTGGGCTACCACTGAAAGCTGGACGTCAAACGAATCTCTTTAGAGACCTGACATAAATTGTTGTGAGGAATCAAAATCGATAATATTCTGTTCTTGGGCTTCACATTTTTCTGTAATACCTAGTTGTTTAAGACTTAGACGAGCTCGCGTTAAACTGAACAAGGCAGAAGCCATCGGCTTCCCTCTGTTGATAAGTAAATGCAGAAACAGGTAACTTTTTTTTTTCTTTTTAGTACCATTTACATTAGAAAAGACCAAGTAGAGATCATAGTGTTCAATGTTCCAACAAATTGAGCATTTTAACTAGCATTGTGCAAAGCTTTGTTTTCATAACAAGTGTTACAAATATCAAATACATGAGAAATTTCATTGGCATAGTTTACGTTTAGAACATCTCAAGGTATGTGATGTAGACGGCCTATCCTAATGCAAGCATTAGTGGTGCTTCCAGGGCATAAACTCGTGACCTATAGATCACACAGAGATAACTTTACCATTGCTCCAAGGTCCCCTTCCTAAAACAGAAGACAATGTTATGCCCTGATGAAATCCATGATAATAAACTGTTTAAAGGCTTTCTTTTGGCTATGAGCATTGATAATTCTTCATTCTAGTTTCAATTTTACTTGGAAAGATGATGATTGTTTACATTTTTATCAACAAAAAAGATTGACCATTACCTGAAACAACAATAACTAGAGATGTTCTAAAGCGATGAAGTGCTATTAAAGGCGAAAAACGCAAACAAACTCTAAGATCCGTGATGGCTTTAAGCACAAAGGTCAAAGCAGAAATAAAGTGAGTGTTTTAACAAAGAAAGACACAACTAGAGAAAAAAATACAAGTACGTATTTAACAATTTAAAATATTTAAGAAAAAATAAGGTTAAAGAAAAACTTATTTAAATTTCGAAATCTGAAAAATGCGACCAAATGACATGTATAACTATTTTAAATTTGAATTCTGGCACAAGGCGGTAAGGTTCCTTGACTTACTTTCCCAAATCCTCAAGGTTGAGCAGAAACTTCTGGAGAAAGTTTTACATCTCTGAAGAAAAAAATGGATTCTCCGATCAATTACGCAATCGACGACAAGGATCTAGACGACGCTGCATTATGGGCGGTGATTGATTCCGCCGCCGCGGCTGCATCCTCCACCACCACCGTCACTAAGTACAGCAAACCGCTACCTTACCATCACTCTCCAATTAGGCCTTTTCCTAGCTCAAATCCTTCTCCACAATCTAAGCTCGCCAAAACCCCAAGAAACTTCCACAATCATCATCATAATGGAGAGGTACTAAATCAACGGCCGCAGAAAATGTACAGGTCAGATTCTAACAGCGTTTCGGGACTGAGCAAGACGAGTCCGAATCCGATGGCGGTAGTTAAGCACGTGCAGAGAGATCCGGCTGTGACGAGTTATTCGTCGCCGGTGACGAGGTCTCCGGCTCCGGTGACGGAGTATGATCACAGGTATAACAGTCCGATTGTTTCGGAGTGTTCGCCGGTGACTACGATGAGTCGTGGACAGTGTGAGGATAGAGATGGTGTCATTAGGCATAGCTTGGCTGGTCCATTTCCATCCGTTTCTCTGTTCAAGGAGTATCAAAGTGCAGCGATGGCGGTACATTGATCAGTTTTCACTTTACTTTATCATATTTCCAGCATTAGATAGTTCGTTTATCAATAGTTTAGCCAATTGTTTAGATATAAGTGTATACAATTTGCTTAAGAGCTGCACAGCTAGAGAGTTCTGGCATGATGAATGATGCTTTTCGATCTGAAATTTAATATGAATTTGGTATATTACCTGTTGTTATGCGAGCATAATTTATTGATTCACATGTAATAATTGACTGTCCATAGTAGCCTCTTTCACAATGTAGTTGTCAGTTGTAACCTTGCTTTCTGTTCTTTGAGCTATTTTAGTGCACTTGAAGAGAAAGCTCTCTAAGTGCTTGTGTCTTCTCGTTTGTGATCCTCGTCTTCACCTATTATGCATTAAGGACGCTAGTAAGTCATATGCTATTCGTAGATTTATAAGGTTTCATTCCCATTTTCCCATTGTTGCTTTCTTGATGACAGACTTGTCTAATTTCATCATTGAACTTCGTTTGCTATCGGAATAAATGTATCTCTCTTCTCTAATAGTCTTGTGATGTCAATTTCTTTTAATGGTAATGGAAGTACTTCAGCCTCTTAAACAAACTTGGTACTTGGTAGTAATTGAAGAAAAGATGAATCAAGAGAAACTATGGATAATTAATTACAAGGATCAGAATTTTATGCTTAAATTGAATCAGCAAATCATCGTGCGAAAAATCTTTAAATGTCTAGGTAAAACTTGACCATTTCTCAAAATCTGAACAATGTCCTGCACCTTTTCTAGACTAACTTGTTACAAGTCCCCTTCAAGATAAATAGAACTACACTGCCTGTCAGTTTTTGTTAACGTTTATAATCAGCAATTACAGCTGTTGTTTCGTCATGAATTTTTTTTTGTATACATGAATGTGATTTCATCAGGGCTTAAGCAATTAAACATTTCACAGATTCTGGAGAGAAGTGATTACACTACGATTTCTGGACATCCCTTCATCAAAAAAACTGGTATGTTATTAGACTTGGGTCATTGGTTTCTTCTACTCCCAGTTAAACTGCATGAACGAAATCAATTTTTTGTGCAGGTTGGAGGAAGATATCTTTTTACTTCAATCTATCATATGAAATTAAAGACAAGACCATTGAGTTTGATGATAACCGTAATGTCCTACGCGCTGAATTCATAGTTCGGGCGTACATGCAGTATGTTCATTTGGTTCACCAACTATTCCTATCCAAATGTGTTGCTATGCTAGATTTTTTTTTCATCTTATTCCATCTTTCCCTTTCTTTGTTTCATTCGTAGGGGTGGTAGGTTCTCAGATGGATGGGGATCATGTGAGCGGCGGGAGAAGAAGTTTCTAAAGCCAAATCATGACATTCCCAGCACAGCAGAAACCAGAGCCAAAAATAAGGCATGCCAGGTACATAGATTTCCTTCCATAGGAATCCTGTAAAAGATAATTTACTTATCCTCGTCAAGTTCAATTTATTTGTTCACTCTTGCTCACTGCTTAATTTGTTGGTGGAGCGTTTTCCTTAATGATTTTAGGCTTAATTGCCTGCCAATGCAGCTTGTACCTTCTTATGTGAAACGTTGTTCTTTGTGAGTAAGGTGAGTTGTTTCTTCCATGTAAGGTGCATAGATCAGCTAGAGTAATAAAACTTCTTTGAGGCTTACTTGTGTTTTTGGGCCCTCGTGATGCTACCAGGGCCGGATATTGTCATAGCAGTGCTTAACAGCTGCCTTTTGTTTTTGCTAGCTTCCTCTTGCCTTTATTAAATATGCAGATGGATGTACTAATATTCTTGTTCTTCGGTAATGTATTGTTTTAGGTCACTTGATTTAATGTGCTAACCCCATCACTATCTCTAGAGTCAGATTATCTCCACTGTCAGGCTCATTTTCTCTGTAGTTCATCCTAACATATATGAAATTCCTGCAACACCTTTGTTCTGTACAAGCATTATTCTAATATCAAGTTTTTGTGTCCCACATTAGTGGAGAAAATGAGTTGTTGTCTCCTTATTTTTACCCTTTGAACTAGTTTTTGAGGTGGAATTAGACTCAAGGTCCATCCTCTTATAATATGATATACGAGCCTGACCCATTCATATTCTTGGTTCCCGTATCATATTGTCCACGCACCATATGGAAGGGGTTACTATGTGACCCATATTGGTAGAGGGAATGAGCTGTTGTCTCCTTGTAAGGTGTTGAGTAATTCTCACCTCATGTGAGCTAGTTTTTGGGATTTTGCTAAGCCCAAAATCTATTTATGAGTTTGACAGTGTGAAATCCCAGTTAGAAGAAGAAATTGGTCTTCTATCAATGTTCGTTTCCAGAAATCATACATACATTTTGCTTATCGAAAGTGCATGGTCCGTATTCAGTGGCATACTAACCTTATCCTTGTTCTTGCCAGTTATCTCTATTTGTACTATTCACTCTCTGCTGTTTGGACAATTTGTTCCTTTCAATAAGAATCAATTCTCCCACTATTGTAAATCAGTTTGTTAAGCAACTCAATTAGCTTAAAAATTTACAGGACTTGCTTGGAATTGGAGAATATCGACCAGGTGCGGGTCAGAGTACTAATGGGTAAAACAATCATACAGTAAGTATTCCATAACGTACTCTATATCTAAGTCATTTGCAGTTCCATTGACGGAGAATTCACAGCCAAAACTGAGATTGGGTTATATTAAAAGTCATTGAATCAAGTATAGAAAGAAGTCGTATGTACTGTAGTACACTCCCAGTGTGCTTGTAACATTAAAGCCAACCATGAACTTCGACTTGTAACATCTTTAGTAGTTCATCTAGTATCCGACTCCTACGTGTTACTTCAATTGTTTTGTTTATCTTGCTCTTTTTATGAGTGGAGTAAGGTCTCCCCAGAGTTGCGGGATTACACCAGATATGTTGTTTATTCTCTCCTTGACACGATACCAACTTTCAATCATGCTGGCCCGTGTGCAATAATACACCAGGCAGCAGCATGAACTTCCAAATTTTATAGCTATACTTTTCCATGTTTATTTGGCATTATATATTATTAATTGACAGTTAGCTTGTCTTCATCAGACCCATATCTTCTTCACCTTTTGACACGTCACATTGTTTCTTTAGTGGCAATGTGAATGGGCAAAAAGGACCTTATGGGCTATGGCACTGTAGTAAAATATTATTTTGATCTTACACACCGACACTATCTCTTGTTAAATTAGACGTATATTTCGAGTATTGTGTATATTATTGAGATGGTGACACTCCTATTAATGATCTCCGTTGACATCGCCGTACTTAAGTATGATTTATTTACCCCATAATAGCTTCTTTTAAAAATGACTTGGGGAGTTTGGTCATGAAGCTCTTTCTACTTATTTCTCGGAGTTGAACTTTGACATAAGAATTTAGAAACTTAATTGATTGATTGTGAGTTAACTTTCACATTATTGGTGAGGATTCGATTATCCTTATTTTCTCCTTCCTCTACCCCCAATATAAATAAATAGGAACTTCGGAAAACACTTCAGTTATAAAATTTCAGAAAATTCTGAAATTCAACTTCAAGTTGAATTTTGGAATTTTTTAACTCCAAAACTCACAAAAATTCAAAAACATTTTAAATTTGTATTCATGGTTCTAATATCATTTTGCACCTTGAAAACAAAAGTACTTTTTTCAAATACTCACTATTTTCATAATGAAATGCCCTCCTAGTCATAGATTTATCCGCACAAGATGTTTACCTCAAATCAATAATACTTGATACGAATATGCGGATAAATTGCCATCTTATTAAATTATTTGATGATATGATAAATTAGAATATTTTGATATAATAGTGGGTACAGATAATTTTTCAATCGATTGTGTATGTCTTGGCATTCTTAGAGTTAGTTCTTTACTTCTTTTTAACCTTTGCATTTTCTAAATTTTTTTGTCCTCTAATATATGGACTAAACTTTTAAGGTAGAGTACTTGTGATAACCTATTTTTTGGTTTCTTTTGAAACTCTTCGAAACTTTTCATGATTGACAATTATTTCCTTGGATGCTTTACTTTGAACTAATACTATGTAAAAATCCTATTAAATTCTCACTTTAATAACTGTGTCAACTTTGACTATGTGAGTTTAGCAAATCATAATTAGTCTTAAATTGGATTAAAAAGAACAAATAGCAATACCTTTGACAGCAAATGTAGACTTTTTAGTTATGAATTATCATGACCCTATATGCTTTAGTAACGACTGATGGGGTTCAACCTAACAAAAAGTTTTGCAACTATGTATGATTTATAATAATAATAATAATAATAATATAAATAAAAACAACCAAGGTGTGACCTAATAATTAACGAAGTTAACACAAATAATGAAGATTAGAGTTTAAATTAAATTATTTTTTTTCTATATGTTTTAAGTTTTAGAGGATAAAGTTAATCGATAATTATGCTTCGAAGGAGATAATATGACCCGTAACATAAAAACCTGCATCCGCCCATTTTAATAAATAATTGAGGTGCACGAAAAATCACAAATGATAGATATTTGAAAGGAAAAAAAAAATTGAGTGACACATAAAATACTGTTATAAAAAATATAAAAAATGAAAGGGTAACTACATTGTACTAACCATGGCCCTCATACCCATGAGACAGAGTTATAGACCAAGCTCTCTTTTTTTTTTGGTCCTGTGTCCGAAACTCGTATTGGAGAGGGTCTATTCGGGGGTGATGCTCCCAACAAGATTTTCTCCATAACCAGAGTTTGAACTCGAGACCTCTGGTTAAGAGTGAAACAGTACCATCATTGCACCACAACTCAGGTTGATGTTATAGACCAAGCTTACTTTTCTTTGGAAGATGCTATAATTATTAGTTCTCAGTGCCACCACATTCTTGTATAAATACTTTCCTTTTCTTTTGTTGTTCAGAGAAAGAAAGGATATTATAAACTAAACTTATGGAGATGACAGTTAATTCTTTTTCATTCTCATCATCCCCCTAATTTTTAGTTAAAGCCATAAATCAGTCTCTCTTCAAATCAACAATCAAGTAATCTATGGTTCAACAGGTATACTCCTTTGTCCTTAGTTTTTTTCTTCAATTTTTGTTCCATTACATGAGGGAGAAAAAGAGGGAATGAGAAGGAAACCGATATGGTGAGAATCGAACTGACACCTATTATATAATGATTCTCATCGGTACCACTGGACTATAAGTTCGTGATAGTTAATCTTTTGTCCTTGATTTTTTTCTATTACATTAGGAGGGAAAAGAAGGAATGAGAATCGAACTGACATCTATTGTATAATGATTCTCATCAATACTATTAGAATATAAGTCATGATAATTGATTTACTTTTTTCCTATTATGAGGGGAAGCAAACCGACATTATTAGAATCGAACTGACACCTAATATATAAATGACTTTTACTGATGCTACTAGACTATAAGTCGCGATGGTCTTCTTTTACCCTTCATTAACATCAAAATGAAATTTGTTAACATATTTATGATTTGTGCAATTTGGAAGTTTTTTTTTTTTTTTTTTGAATGTGAGTTTTGATGATATGATGGTGCAGGATGAAGGTTGGCCACTTGGGCTTCAACCATTAAATGTGAGAAATCATGGATTTAATGGATCAATTTCATTCAATACTTTGATTACTGCTTCTCCTTCTTCTTCCTCTCATTCTTCTTCTGATCTTGATACTGAGGTTTGTACTCTTCTTTTTTTTTAAGAATATTTTGTATATTCAAAATTAGAAAATATTAAATGAACAAGTATTGGTAAAAAGAAAAACAAATATATTGGCACTCAGAGGCGTATCTAGAATTTCGAGATGAGGGGTGATCTATTGTAAAAAGGTGGATCTAAGATGTAAATTTGATCGGATATATCTATACATATATAAGATTTAGATTTCTAATCTCACTTAGAGTGGTGCACCCAATCATCTTCACATAATATGATACTCCGAATATGGGTTCACACATCTATATTTCAATATTTTTAAAAAAATATAACACTATTATATATGATCTCGGGAGGAGAGCCTGGGTTCACGTGCACTCGGTGACCCCCCTAAATGCGACGCCCCTGTTGGCACTCTTGTTGGTTGATGATGTGTAAAACTTTCCTTTCCTTTTCGATTTAATCATCTGATATCTGAAATTTACTCGACTGAATTTGATAGATTCTTTAAAATACTTCATATCAATATTTTCAATTTATTTTTAGGCTTGAATTTAAAACTTTTCATTAAGTATAAAGGAATCCAATCATATTTTATGACACCATTTTATGGTATTATTTATTTATTTTAATAAAAGCATGCAGGATTTTTTCATGTTATATTCACAATGGGGTCAATATCTTATCAAAAAGTGGAAGGGAAGATATAGCACTTTTCTTTACACATGGCCTTACAATTATTATGTTTCTCAAGTCTGACTTAGGTTCAGAGGAAAAAAAAAAAGAGTTTCTTCTAATATTTTACACAAAATATCTCTTTCTTTTAACCTCTATTTTTAAAGTGTCATATATCAATAATTTTTTAAATTTAACAAAAATATTTTATTTAAATAAAGATCTGGTTCAATTGAATATTTGAACACATGATAAAATATTTTTATTAGATATTTTGGACTCAAAAATTTATGCACGAGTTCTCAAGTGCCCAATACATGAATAAGTTAATCACATAAAATATACACCTTTCATGTTATATATATCAACATCAATTAAAATAAGCCTGAGATTTTACGGCTTATTGAGCTTTTTCAAAATTTTAAATTGAAAGTGTATAATAAGAACATTTTATCATGTATTCAGATATTCAGTAGAAATATACCATAATTCGAATGCCTAAATAAATTTTACTGATAAATTTAAAAGGCCGTTAATATATTCAACCTTTCTTTGATCTAGATAAATCTCATAATTAAGCAATCAAATGATCATAAAGTGAACATTAGTTTTTGTAGGCACTCATTACAAATTTGTTTTTAGTTTTATAGTTTTTCTTTGAAAGATATTCATTTTTATACGTAGAGATAGAGATCTGAAAAGATTATTTTTTTCGTTGATTATTGCAGTCTACTACTTCATTCTTTCATGACAAAAGCATAACTCTTGGAAGCCTCATTGGAATTACAAGCATTCTAGAGTTTTCAAGAAGATCAACAAGAAGAAGAACAATAGAGGAAACCAAAAAAAGAGACGACGACAACAATAAGAAGAATATAAATATTAATAGTAACAAATCAAAAACTTGGTTATTTTCACTTTGCTCAAAATTAACTACTGATGCAGTTAACATAAACAACATTAATTCTGCCCCATCTTTAGGCCATTTTCTTGAAGAAGAGAGAAAAGCAGCTAATAATAATAATTATGGACTTGATGATTTTAATCAATTATCAAATCATAATTCAAATGTGAACAATAATTCATTGTTCATTAGTGGCCAAATTGCCCCTCCATTTGAGCAAAATGGTCATCATGGAAGTCCTTTAATTTTCTCATGTTTATGTGGACATTTAGTTCATTGATTGATTTTTAATTGTTGTGAAATTTTATTATTATCATATTTTTGTTGTCTTCAAGAGGGGGTTGGGGGTTTGGAGTGGGGGTGGGGGTTATGAAATTTTGATTCTTGAGCACTTGTTATTGTCATTGGAATAGTAGTAAATCAATTTTCATTCAACATCTTAGATTCTTACATCACTCTTTGAATTCAGAATTTTAAGTTTATGATTTTTATAACAATTTTAAATTAATATTCTCTTCATTTCAAAATAAGTGAATTGTTAAGGTATTGAACACTCGTTAAGAAAAGAATAACAAAACATCAATTAGATATTACTTTTCATTTTTACTCTTTTTTAATTATTGTCAAATCACTCTTTAGAATGACTAAATATTGATCATCATAACTTCTCTCAATACTAACTAGCAATTAAAGTTTCTTGATCTCATCAGTCATCACATAGGAAATTCATATGAAGGGTAAAAATTAAAAAAAAAATCTAAAATTATTCTTGAAGATTGAACAATTAAGTTAATTTAAACTATAAAAAATACCGTCACAATTTACTTATTTTGAAATAGAGGGAGTATATACTAATAACTAGAAAAGCAAGAACACGTGAACTTTTTATTTTTATTTTTTGCTTAATTATTTGCCTTTGCCCCAAATATAATTGTCAACGTGTTCCACCATATTTATTTCAGCTCTATAATCTTTCTTTTCATTGTCAAAGTATTATATTTGGCCAAGTTAAACATATTGCCAATAACGAATCTTATGAATTTTGGCAAGAAATTTAAGTGCCCTTAGTTTAATCATGCATATTTATGGCCTTTAATTTTTGTCCTTTTTAACACTTTAAATAACAAAAAAGTGGCTGGAAATAACTTTGATATCGAAAAAGAATCACAAAGTAAAAGTTTATATTTTCATATCATAATATATCACAAGTTATGCCGCTTAATTTTTGCAAAACTTAGGTCGTTAGAGACATAAATTCAATTCATAACAAGAAGTCATGCCTTACAAAGGCATATGTTCAGCTTCAGAGCATAATGCCTTTACAAGTTCATTACCCACAAGTTACGTCTTACAAAGCATAACTTAATTTTTACAGAACTTAATCAAATAAAGGTATAAAGTTCAGTTTCAGATCCGATAAAGTTATGTCTTCAAAGAATGACTTTTTTTTTTTTGCACATGTTCTCAAAGGCCTATTACATACATAAGTAAATCATATAGTATATTTCATATCTTATAACTATACACATCAATCTCAATTGAAACATGCCTAAGATTTACAATTTATTAAGGCTAATGTATATGATTAAAAGAAGTGTCATATATTAAATGATTAATTTATCTGCGAAAAAAGTGTTTCGGAACATGTTTAAAAGTGTTCTAAAAATATTTATAGAAAGTGTCAAAATATTATATGTTGGTCTCAATGGAATGGAACATTTTGTTTATGAGATCTTGATTCTTGAGCTTTTGTTACTACCATCATTGGAAGTAATAAATTATAGTGTGTACTCCTTCCTGTCGATTTTAATTATCGTCCTTACTAAAAATAATGAAATTTCAAGCTTCGTTACTGATTACAAGGAGATGGCATAAACAACTAGAGGCATAAGTTTGGTAGATCCAACAAGTCCAATAACATTTCTCTCAAAGATGGAATTACTACAAAAGTTCTTCAATGAACTACCAATAGGCAGCAGCTTCATAATCTAACCCCTTTAATTTGTAAAGGGGTAGTTGAGCAACTATTATACAATATATAAGGTGTAACATGGCTCCTCGCTAGCTCGATTTAGACTGTCATTAGTCTAAAGCTATGATTGAGCGGAGGATGTTCAAGATTTAATATATATCAGAGAATAGACGAATAGTTACTATTGTCTTGAGGCTTAGCAAACGCTTCAATGCATTCAGCACTGATTTTGCCTGAATGGCGACAACCCAACTTCCCAAATGAGGCTAAGGGTGACAAAACTTTCAAGCTGGTGCTGCTACTGCTGCTGCTGCTGTCGCCTTCAGCATGACTGCAAGACGTTCTTGATTTTCTTGGCCTCGAGGGACTTAAGGCCTCTTCATAAGTGTCTATTTTATTCTGGACCACGACTAAATGAGTGATATCACTCCGGCAAAAGGGGCATAAAGGAACCTTCTCACTATTGCTAGCTGGATTGGGTTTATTGTGGCAGCACAAGGCCAGAGTACAATGAGCACACATCTGATGGCCGCACTTTTGTATCTCAATCGTGCAAGCCTGCTCAAAGCAGATGCAACATAGCTCAAAATCACTGCCCTGTAATTTGTAAACGAAAAAATACGGAGTTGTTAAAAGCAGATTAGTAGTAAAGGTCAACCATAATGCAGTACTTAAGCTCCATTATGTTCATCTATAATTAATCCAGATGAGTTCTTGATGCAAGATAAAAGGTGATGACCGATTCAAATGTGTATGCAAATTTATGACTTTGCGCTTTCTGTTTTTTTTTCTTTTTGAAGATGGACATAACTTCTTGATGCAAGATAAAAGACGATACGCCCATGCACTAAGCATCCCGCATTCACGCAAAGTTCGGGGAAGGGTCATACTACTAAGGGGGGGTGATGTAGGCAGCCTACTCTAAGCATAAGTGATTGATTCCATGGCTCAAACTCGTGACCTATAGGTCACACAGACTTTACCATCGTTCCAAAGCTTCCCCCTTCCGAGTGCCTACACATTCTAATAAGATATCTCCCGAGACACCAGCTTCGTAAGTTCACCAGAGGCAAGTTATATCACTATAGGAAGGGTTTGTAGCAATTGCTACCAATATCACTCAACCCCACTTGTGAGATTACACTGGTTATGTATGTTGATGTTGTTTGTATCACTCAACCACACTAGAAACGATTTGTATTGATATTCAAGGGAAATTACAATGATGAATCTAACATACAATTGCAGGAGAAACACTGAAAGAAGGAACATTTGTTCTAGCCTTTCCTTTTTTATAACCAACTCCTATAACTACATCACCACACTCCCCACTACATAATCACACAACTTTTGACGGCCTTTGTCTTACTCGTTTGCCCCTTCCAATACTTACCCTCTATAGCCTGCTTGGTGGACTTCACATCAACTCCCAACTCGTCCGTTTCACAATATCGGAATGTTGTGAACCAAGTATCAGAAAATGTACCAGCTGACAGGGCTGACAAGTTGGGTGTGGATGTGGAGTCCATGAAGGACAACAGGATTGCATATAAGCAACAAATTTACAATCCTATACATACAACCATTTATTTATTCTCTTATGAAAACTTTTTCAGTGTACCTTTTAGGACAAAATGCTACTCATATCAACAATCTGCTGAACATATCAAAAAATTTGACAAGTCCAGACAAAATGTAGAATAGTTTCAATTGTTTCTTTAAAAGGCATGAAACTTATTACCTCAAAGTCATCACTCTCAAGGCCAGAATCACAATGCAAAGATGATATTTGCGAGACAACTGTTTTTTCCAATATCAACTTCTCTCTATCTTTGTTGGCCTCGATCAGAGCATTTTCTAGTAAAGCTTTTGCCTCGGCATCAAGCTCAGTAATGAACTTCAAAGGCGATGGCCAGGTCAAAGGCTCCGGAGATGATGGATTTAAAAGAGCAGCACATGCTTCATGCTTGTTCTTCAAAGCAACTATGTATGGAATTCGCCTGTACAGATCCCATTTACAACCGATCAGTTTTACATCAAAAGACGGATTACTTGCAGAGAACTGAATAATACACACAAGGAACTGGAAGGATATGGAAAATGACAGTTAAGGAAAGGGTTAAAGAAGTTATGAGCTCACCCAGAAGAATCTCTATAAAGCCGATCTGCACCCCAAGCAAGTAACTCACGTACACAGTCCAAAGAACCTTCTCGAGCTGCTAAATGCAGTGGCGTAGTTCCTGGACGGCTGCAAAATCTTTAAGGTCAATTGACCTTCAACATACGGTACTTAAGTAAAAGCAACTCGGGGAGAGTTTTAATACCCATAGCCACCACTAGAAGCACAGACAAGAGCCTCATTGCTTAGAAGAATCCGGACACATGCTGGTCTACCATGACGGGCTGCTAAATGCAATGGGGTTGCACCACTTCCATCTCTTATGTTCACAAATCTCGCAAATCCCCTGCACTCGGATTAACATATTGCAATTCATTAAAAAAATAGTGCAATGCACCTTAATGCTCAAATACGGAACTTTGACAAGGAAGACGAAAAAAAAATTCTGGCTTTAGAAGTAAATCTCACTAAACTAGAGTTGTACACCTAGACAAAAAAGCAAAGGATACCAAAGTCAAAAGGAATCAGAAATACCAAGATTGAGCAACAGGAGCCGAATGAGCGGATGCTAGGATCGATTGTAGGCAGTCGGAGTGGCCATGGTAAGCAGCATAATGCAGGCAAGTTCTTCCATGTAGTGAATCAAACATTAAAATCTAAAACATACGAAGAATTAACAATTAACAACCGATCTCAATCAGTCAAAGAAACAATCACAAACGAAATTCACATACATTAGCACCTAGCTGAATTAGCCTCTCCACGCAGGACACATTTCCATGCATAGCAGCTAACATTAATGGAGTCTGAAACAATTCACAATGACACAAATCAAAACAGCAAAAAAACAAAACAAATTTCAATGATTATCTTTCCAAAAAGCTACAAAGTTGACAAATCTTCAATCAAATAAACATCACAAAGTGCAACTTCTTGAGAATTGGAATACACGATTGGCAAAATACACTAGGAGCACATGAATCACAATTCACAACTACTACTAAATACCTGTTTGTGGCGATTCAAGATGTCTGGATTAACCCCACGATCCAATAGCATACATAGAACCTATCCAAAATTAAAACCAAGAAACAAAATGGGAAAGACCCAAAATCACTCATCAAAGATCAACAACCATTAAAAAAAAAAGGAAAAACATGATTGTAAAGACTACATTTTTTTCCTGACAAAAGGGTTGCTCGAACGATAAACACCCTCCACCTCCCACTTTAAGGTAACATCACTCATCAAAGATCAAGAACCATTAACACCCCACCTTTACAAAACTAAAAAAAACAAGATTGTAAAGACTACATTTTTTTCTGACAAAAGGGGTTGCTCAAATGATAAGCACCTCCACCTCCCATTCTAAGGTGACATCACTGATCTACCTTTAAATAAAAGCATAAAAAATAAACAAGATTGTAAATACTACATTATTTTCTGACCAGAGGGGTTGCTCAATGGTAAGCACCCTCAACTTTTCAATTCTAAGGTTGTGCATTCGAGTCACCAAGGAAACAAAAAGACTACATTTTGAGGGGTTGCTAGGATGGTAAGCTACTTCTACTTCCAATTCTAAGGTTGTGGACTCGATAGCAAAAAGACTACATTTTTATTCAAGAAAATGAAAAACCAACCTCGATCTGGCCATTAACAGCAGCTACATGAAGTGCAGATAGCTTCCCACGAACAGTTTTTAGTCGAATCACATTTGGATTTTCATCAACCATAGCTTCAACTTTTTCAACCTCGCCATTTTGGACGGCAATAAACAATCCATGTTCATGGGATTGTTGTCCACAGCTCAATTTCTGCCCCATCACCACCTCCCTATTAGCATTGAGGTGATCTACCC